>CM031237.1:689890843-690422907 GCA_018340775.1 Taxus wallichiana var. yunnanensis
AAGATAAAAAAATTCTTATGGAGGAATGGCATAAAATTTAAGGCAATCATTAAGGGTTTGAATCTTTCCATTATAAGTAGCCATAGGGACACTATTGGGTTGAAAGTTAACTTTTGGATCAATAATTGGAAAACTAGGAGTATGAACATCTAAGGATAATTAATAGGAAAATAAGTTTGCATTTTTATCAACAAGCTCAATAGGAGAAGGAACAAAAGAAACATGCATATTATCCTTATGATCATCATTATGTACACTATCTTTGGAAATATAAAGAGTAGAAACACATGCATCATTAAAATTTTCATATTTTAACACATTATGAGAAGAAAAATTAGTACTAACATCATTAGGAAGCACACAAGAGGTGGAGGAAGAAATATATGAATTTTGAGGCACAATATTCAATGAACAAGCACTTGGTTGAGAAGAAGAAGAGGGGATTTGAATATCAATATCAATAGCAATAGGATCATCTCTAATGATTTATGCATACATAAGTGGAGGAGAAAGAGTAGGGTGAGAGCCATTTATGATAGCATCTACAATATCAAAAGAAGTATGGGTATCATAAGAATCATTAACAAGACCTTCATCTAAAAAAATTAGCCAAATCTTCAACAAATGTATCATTTATAGAAATAGAAGCAACATCACTATCAGATTCACAAGAACTAGTGGCCTTAATAGGGGTAGGATCACAACATCATAAGTGAGGTTGAAAAGCTTTGTAAATGCAAGAGGAATTTTAGGATGACATGTAATTGTAATATGTGACTTGTGATATAAGGCCACTTCCTCTTGGGAATTTAAAAAAGTTAACTATTATTCATAGGAATAGGTTCATACTTTGGGAAAGAGGCTTGGGATGAAAGTTTCACAACACCTTGATAAGCCTTAAAGAATATATAAGATCATAAATCCCAAGGAAATATAGGGTTCAATAAATAAATGGGTTCACCAGATAATTTAATGAAATTTAAATATTTATCAAAGGAATGAGATCAAATGAATATAATAGTAATAAGCAATATTTATCAGGAAAGAAACAAGAGAGTGTCTACAATAGGGAAATAAGAGTGAATTAGCTTGTATCGATAGATTTGGACTAGTTCTTTGCTAGAAAATATGCTAAGAAGGATGGATATAAATTGTGTATTCTCTTTCGAGAAAATAAGATATGAAACATCTTTAGATAGGATTGCCTAAAAGAGGATATGCTCACCTGGGTGCCGGTGTATGAATTGGTTTCTAGTGTCCTAGCAAGAACTCCGCTTATGATATTTTTATGGTCTAAATTTCTCTTCTTTATTTCACTCTCTATTCCATACACTTATTTATAGGTTTCCTTTTTTGTACCTTAACTTACAAAAGGCTCAAACATTCATTAAATGGAATAAATAATGCATATTCTTGAGTTGGAATAACCTCAATAGTCACCCCAATGTGATTGTCATTGAGTACTGCACTATATTTTAGACTCTATATAGTTCTAGTATGTGTGTGTGTGATTGAATTGTGTCCTCAAGCTAGTTTTCCCTTTGTGTTAGTCACACTAAGATAGAGGGATATAAATCCTTTCCTCCCAAGATGAATGTGTGAGATTAAATTCAGAAATAACCCTCCTATGCATCGAATAATGTAACCCAAATGTAGTCCTTGAAAGTTATTCTTTGCCCAAGTAGTAGGTAATAAGTATTAACCCAAGTTATCCATCCCCGATGGATGTGAGTAAGTTGTGTATATATATGACTTCCTTGTTTGAATTTCAACACTTAGTGACACCAAAGGCTGACCCAAAGAATTAGAAAATACCCAAAGTTAAGTATCAAATAATAATTTATAAAACCAAAGAGAATAGATAAAATAACCTAGAAGGGACACTATTACCTCGAGTGATACTATCGCAAAGGAAAAGAAACAAAAATAAGATCAAGAATGGGGACATGGATCCATGTGACTCAATCAGAAGATATAAATCCAAGAAGTATAAGATAACATCACAATAAACATCAATCAAAAGAAATAGGACTAGGAATTTTTTCACCAGATTCTAACATTCTTAATTAGAAATAATGTCTAAAACAACATAATAGATGCATGATGTACTAGTAATAAGTAGTTTTATGTCTACAATAACATCTTTGCAACACCACTCTACTGATAAGATATATTATAAATCATGTCAACCCATTTTTTCCATCACTACATATGTAGACATGACACTAATCATTATAAGACCCTTGTCTTTAACATTACTATGTGAAATTTTGATGGTGCTATCAATTTACTTTTGGAAGAACACTCTTAGTTGAAATATTCATATTCACTTGAAATAGTTGCCTCTAAAAAATGACCACATCTTAATGTTTCCACCAAGTTACTTATTTTTCATAGATAATTTGAGACACTTGATCCATCTAATATGGATACTTACATAATCATAATTCCTCTTGAGGGAGTTAATTCCTTAAATCTCATTGAATTTGACCCTGAAACAAATGATATAAACTTATAGAATCTTTTGCTACCCCATTTCTAATGCATAACTATTTATTAAAAGAATTGAAAAACATTCAAAAATAACATAATACAAAAACATGCAAATATTTGGAAAAGTACAAAATTAGGACCTTTTTATGATTTACTTGGCTAACATGTTACTTTATACATGTTTTTCACATTGGTTTCATCGATAAAATTTATATTATTTACACACATGCATTCATGAGGTATATCAAAATTGACACATGACATACACAAGTTAAGACATGATAATAGGATTCAACCTGGTTCCTTAAACTACTTTTCTCGGGTATCCTGCATGTTACACATGTTCATTTGTTACATTATATGCTACTTTATACTTTCCTCATCACACTTGAACCTATACATAGTGTTTATTGTTATCTTTTGGAAAACATGAATAACATGTGTATTATGAATTACTAACTTATCTAACTATCTATGTATTTACTATTTTTTTTTTTTCAATCCTTGCTTCATATATTATTTTTACTACTTGCTTATACAATTTATTTCCTTTATTTTTTACTATGTGGTTTGAATCGATTATCTTATTTGATTTCAATGCTATGATCATTTGATTTATACATCTTGACTACCTTTATTTTCTTGTGATATTGTGGGTGTCCCGTGTTTTTAGCTCTATGTCTATCTTGCATATATGCACTTGTTTCTTTATATGTGGAACATCTAGCCTTTTGTTGTGATTATCTTGTGACATCATGAGTGTCCCTTATTTGTAGCTCCATGCCTACATATGATTATGTTTCTACATATTATTTCTTACATGTATCTACATTATTTTTCTAATTCTATACTATTCTATCTTATGACACACTTGATTTATAATTTTGTGAATACACAACTATCTCTAATATTGTTTCTATGCTCGTACTACTCTATATTACATTATGATTGACACTTTTCTTTGACATTTTTATTGTTATACACATGTATTTGTGTATTTTATTTGTTTCCTTTTCTCCATGTCAATATTTCCACAATTTGCAACCCCTTTTGCATGTACATGGTCCAGATGGTGGCCTTCTTTCCAAAATTTAATGTGATCCTACACATATAATCAAAATTAGTATACATGGGTACACATATATTCTTTTAATCTAGGCTCTCAAATTATTTAGAACACTTTACTAAAAGAGGATGAATTCATTGGGATATTTTATACATCCACTAATAGATTATAGAGCAAAGCAACAATTATTTACAAGGCTCATATCATCAAAAAGGTCACAGTGTACTAAAATGTGGTAGAGTTCAAACAAGTTCAAAATTGTAAAATACGCTTAGGACCATGTTATGGTCTTCACTATGATGGATGTTCCTATAAAGTGGGAATATTCTATGGATTTTTCTTCTCCATATTTTATCATCTATTTCCAATATTTTCATATAGTTTTACATATAAATGACTTAGTGCAAAAGATATGATATAGGGGTCATTAGTACTTCATTTATTCTTCACTACACTATTTATATTTAGTTGCAAGAATAGGGTTTGGGGACATGGGACTCATTCTCCCATATGATTTCAAAAAATATATATGTTTAGTTTCAGTAGCATAACACTTTACAGGGTCTTGGAAATGAAAATTTCCTTCATGGTTTGATTTCAGTAAGTAGTTACAATATTAAAAATTAGATGTAGATCCATTTGCAATGCTGTGGTTTTTGGGTATAGTGAAAGGTTTCAAAGTGGTTAAGTTTTTTTATAGGTTTTCATTTCTCTTCTCCCACTAGATTCCTAGAAAATGTAAGACATCAAAACTACTAAGTTATTTATATGATATACCTTCTTCTCTATAAATCTAAAAAAGGTGGAACTTTGGTTCCTCTTCTTACTCTCTCTATCATTGGAGTGTACTATAATCACCCCCAATCCTCTAATATATTTACAAAAATTTCAAGTCTATAAGACATGAAAAGAAAAGGAGATCCTCCTATCCAAAATGAACAAGTGTATCGCTTCCGTTTTTTGCATTTATTTTACTTACCTTTTCGAAAGTTTAAATTATCTATATTTTTAATTACAATTTAGTTTCTATCACAGACATTGAATACTCTATTTTTGAAAGTTTCATCATGATTCATTTCAACTCCAACACACTTGCAAAAACTAAAATTTAGTAACTTATCCTTGTGTAATTCCAAGATTGACCATGATCCCTTGCTAAGACAAATTCTCACATTTAGAATCCAATCTCCTCATCTCTCTATCTCTTCTAAAAATTGCTTAGCTTTACTTTCTACGATGTCAATAATTATGAAAATATTATTTTATTAAAGAAACACTATAACTCTCAAATTCATGACACAAATTTAATTTTTATAATTCTCTCTCCACTTCGAAATCGTAGGTAAGGGTTAAGATGTAAGGTTAGGTATTTTCCAACCTGTATGGTCTTTCCCCTTCACATTCACCAACTTATATTTCAAATTAAAATTCTTCTTTGGGTCATTTCATCTTCATATGGTCAACCTTATTATAATATTTCTCCTATGAAAGGCTATGTAAGTAGTTCATTATCACTTTATAACTCACATAACACTCTTACAAGATATTATTATGAATATATTTCCAAAAGATCCCAAAGGGTTCCTAAAATACCCAGATCAGCTATATATCATCTAGTGTAGTACTTACTATAAGTTTGAAGAACTTGACTAGGTGAAGGAGTCTAGATTACTCTATTTTCAAACATGAAAAGGTTGTAGAGCCACATCTTAACAAGATAAAAGTCACTCCAACAATTACATAAGGGTTTTAATCGACAAAAGGTAAGGTGACATAGCTGAGGCACGCCATTTCTCAATACTACCATGATCAATACATTCTATATTATATAGTTAGCACACTCTTTTGGTGGCAAGATACATGAGGGAAAACCTAGGGGTTGGTTAGCTATTAAAACTTGCACAAGAACCTACAAGAACTACATGCAGATTGATACTACAATGAAACATGGAAAATAACACTTGGATTGGTTTAAAACTTGGATTCTAACTGCCAAGAATAATACAACCTCACCACGAGACACACAAGTATTCTCCTTTTGGTTTTCTAATTATTTTGTGAAAGGTTCTACAAGTTACTAGGGTTTCTATTTAGTTTCAAGTAATTACAATTCATGCCTATGTTGTATGAACAAGAGTGGCATTCAATAAAGACCATTACTAGACAAGTCAAGCACAAAAAGAATTGTAAGTAAAAAAGTGAAAAGGTCTCGAAACCTTATAGTCCCGTGTTGAGGCCATTCACATCAAGTCTAGACCATACAAAAGTTATATGGTCTTACCCCTATTGGTTTTTAGTTCCATAATTATCACCGAAGCATCTATAGTTCTAGTTCATCATGTTCCACCATCTTGCACATATGTATCCTCTCTTTCCTATCCTAAATAACTAATTATATCTCCATTATTGTTTATTTGAGAAAGTACATATTATTTATAAATCATATCATTTGTTTCAACTTTGAATGCATTATTTCGACTATGTTAAATTGGTGTTGGATATTAATTAGATCATAATATTCTATCTATTAAAAACCCTTACATTATTTTATTTTTGTTATATAATAATACCTAAAATATAACTAGGGTGTAGACATTTGGTAAACCAAAATCTTGAATCAAATATATTTTTAAAACCCTAGTATCCCTAGGACTAATCTAAGGACATTATTTTATAATATCATATACACATGATTCAAAAATATTTAATCTTTAGGGTAGCATGAAAACCCATCAAGGATTATTCTCAAGGCCCTATTATATATGTTAGTGATTATTTTTACACTTATCTCACATGTTTAGAGATTGTATCCTGAACCATAGAAACCAATCTTGATCATATCGATGAAAAAAATGAATTTGTGATCTCTTTGGTTAATGGTTTCAATTTCATTAAACAACCCATAATTTTTGTCCTTGAGGAGCTTCCTTCCTAGGATATCATTAACCATGATCATCCATTATATGTTTAAGTCAACATACATAATATTTTTATCATGTGGGCCATTATGGATAGTGACTCATGCCTTAATATTTGTAACATTTCCTTTTCACATAAGTGAGGTATCTCTCCCACAAATCTTACTCCCTCTACCATGCATATCCATGGATTTAATAATACCCCATGTCAAGTAGTTGGATAAATCACCTTACCTGTTACCATGGGAATTCAAACTATTTCTACATACATGCTTATCTTAAATACTATTTTCAAATATATGTTTACACTATTACACCTAACCAATATCCATTCAAACATTTTACTACTACTCGCTCATGATGATTTAACTATTCCCTAGGTGCAATCTAGTCCAGCTCCAAGGTTAATCAAAAGTGCTCCCATGCCCCTACTTATCATCAATATGGCATGTGTTTATCAATAGCTATTATGTAATGGATTTATATGATGATGAATTGAGTGTTACGCTAGGAATCCATACAATTTTTCTACCTCCTACTTACCCCTATTCATAAGGTATTAATTATACTTTGCATGATCAATGTGTGTGCTAATGTTAGATGATATTTTATTATAACCTAATGGATTCAACCTCAAGAGGTTGGAATGATAACTCTTGTCGCATCCCTCACACTTATACATCCCGATCTCATCAATAATAGTTTATCCTATGACATCCCTATCTTGGATGATTTTTATAATGAGTAATCTCTACTTGACTATTTGGGAGCATATGAGGATCTCCCTTATTTCACAAAGTGATGATTCTAATGCCTCAAGATATATGTGTATGATGCCATTCCTACACACACACACACAATATCACTATATATTATTAATGAAGAGACTATGACCTTCAAATTTGGAAATGATATCAATCCTCCACTTGTTCTCCTCAAAACATATCCTAGCACTCAAGAGTGGGAGGCTATTCAACAAGTGTTGCATGATTTCCTTGACCTCTAAACTTAGAATTATATTGGTATGTATGAAATTTACCCCTATTTCCATGCATAAAATTGATTACATGACTATGTTAAGCTTGTCTAATAACGGATTTTTAAGATGCACCCTCATGTTACTTTATTTGTTAATAAGGAAATACAAAAAATTCTTGATATTGGATTTATCTACAACGTGGATTACACAAAATGGGTCTATAATATTGCCCTAGTCTTTAAACCTAACAAAAAATATGACATTGTAGTCACTTCGTGATTCAAATAAGGTTTTTCCCAAGGATATTTTTCCTTGCCTCACATAAATATGATAATGGATTCCACCACCGATTATGACATGTTACCTTTTAAGGAAAGTTTTGGGAGATATAATAGAATAAACATCAATCTTTTTGATAAAGAAAATACATCTTTTAATACCCCATGAGGTTATTTTTTCTACATAGTCATGCCCTTTGGACTAAAAATGTTAGTGATACCTATCAACATGACATGATTCATATATTTTGTTATTATATTCATAAAATTGTTAAGGACTATGTTGATGATATATTAGCCAAATCCATCCATCATCAAGACCATACAATTGATCCATATATCATATAGTTGAAAAATTACCCTAATCCAATGTTCAATTTAATCCTAAACAATTTATTTTTGGGGTTAATTCTAGAAAATTGCTTGGTTTTTATTATTACCATAATGATATTGAGGTTGACCCCAAAATATTAAAGCTATTGTTGATATTCCTCCTCCACATAATTTTAAATAAATCTTTTCCCTCAAAAGAAATATTTAATCTATGTTTAGCATTGGTTTTATTACAAACAAGTTAAGATAATTTATGCCCAAAAAGTTTATGCTATCACAAAATTTAATACCTTATGTTATCTACTCTATTGCACCCATCTTTTAGGCCATATAGTCTAACGAGTAATGAATTTGACCATATTTTACCTCAAATTATCAATAAAATATAGGTCATTTATATTCAACTCATTGATGCACCATTATTATATTTCTCCGAGATCAAATATGAGTTTATGTTAGGAATTTAATATGTTAGTGCTCCAAATTTGTATGTGTGTGAATAATAATTACATTGGTAATTATTATTATAGTGAATGTTAGTAAGTTAGTAGGTTGTTATATTAAAAAAACTATAACTAATATTGTTTATACGTGAGATTTGGTTAAACAACCAACTCACAAATATAGGAGTTTGTGGAGAGAATTATGGGGAGAGTTGTTGGACAACCTCCATAAAAATAGGAGTAGTCTCTCCTATAAATATGTGATATTGTAATAGCGTGAATATATTGAATATCAATATAGAGTGATTATTATTTGTGTTAATAATATAGCTTGGTATTTTCCTTAGACTGTCAAAATCTCCAGATTTGGTATCAGAGTGAGACCCATAATGGATTCCTCAAAATCTAAGGGGCAGCTACTGCAATTAGTGATTTCCCTGATTCATGTACAATTAATTTTAGATATCTATGGGTGTTGCGTTATCCCTACAAAGAATAAATTGTGCAAATATTCAATAGAATTTATTAGACAACTATGTTATTATATTTTTGCATTTTGGAAAATCCAGATTCATTATCTATAGCCAATCAAAATTTTGAAAAAGTGTGAAGCTCTTCATCAATCTGATGCCGCGAATAGAAGTTTTTTATTTTCATCGACCTTGCATTTTCTTCAACAGTATTGGGGAGGAGTTTGAAGGAAATAGTTTCGTATCAGTGTGTCTCTGTTATTTGACAGACATGTGTATAGTTTATTGGATTCTAACGCCAACAAATATAACTTTATATCTGATGATTGTTGTCCAATGTGTGCCTATTAAAATCTTACTGCCACTAGAGATCTCTCCGAATTCGCATCTCCAAGCCATCAAATTTATCAATTCAAAAGGCATATGCGTGAAGCGCTGGAAGCATCACATGTCTTTCTGAATCCTCATTTGAGCCTTGTTCATTGGTTCTCTGCCCTCTTGATCTCCACACACCGATCACATTACAGAGTGCTTTCATCGAACTCTCGCCTATCCACCCAAAGAAAACAGTGCATCCAATACTAAGTCATGTATGCCTTCCTTCACCCATTGTTTACTCCTATGGAAAAATAAATGTCATCGTAAGCTAAAGTCGAGTTCATACCTGATAATATTGAGTCGTTGAATGTTTTTTTAAGGGGTTCCTTATCAAGTTTATTTTTAAATAGAGTCATGGGTCTATGTGTCATGTCATTTAAGTCAAATGTCATCTTTTTATGTTTGTTAATCCATGTAAATATTTATATGTTGTGTCCATCAAAGTTTCGATAAGTTGTGGGTCAATGTCATACATCTACAATAATTTTTTTGTGGTATTTGTCAAAATAGACTCAATAAATTATCGTATTGTCAAGAGTCAAAATATTGTTAAAATAAAATAAAATTCCTTATAGATGCATTTTTGGTCTTACCCGACGTCCCGGAAACCATTGATCCTCAAAGCCAAAATAAGATAAGTTAGAAACCTTTCACTAGAGGATGGATGCACATGAGGATGGAGGTCAATCAACAACCTCTTGTCAGTTGCCAATGATGGGGCTGCACAAAGGTTTGGTGACATATGTGTGCAGTTTGCTTTCAATTTTTGTGGTGTGCTTTTTGTTATGTTTAGTGTTCCAGTTTTCAATAAGTAGAAATTTCACATTGAGGGGGAACATGATCCAATTTTCCATTTCCAGTTTCCAGTTTGTAATATGTGAGCATATTTTGAGCAAATTTTCCTATGTTGTTTTCTACGGTGGGATATTGATAAGGACCGATAATAGTACTTGGCACATTATGATGTGGTTGTAGGTAAACAAATTGAAAACCTTAATTTGTAGTTTATGGTAAACCAATTGCAAAACTACCATTCTTGGTTGTTGGTAAACCATTCGCAAAACCATCACCTTGTGGTTTGTGGTACTCCAATTACAAAACCACCATTTTCGGTTTTTAGTCAACCGTTTGCAAAACCATCCTTGAGGTTTGTGATCATCCTTTGAAAATCACTAGATCATGAGCATGCACAAGTGCAAAGGAAGGTTTTCCCCATGTTTTCACTAAGGGGGGGAATGTTAGGAAATCAATATGTTAGTGCTCCACATTTGTATGTGTGTGAATAATAATTACATTGGTAATTATTATTATAGTGAATGTTAGTAAGTTAGTAGGTTGTTATAAGTTGTTATATTAAACAACTATAACTAATATTGTTTATACGTGAGATTTGGTTAAACAACCAACTCATGAATATAGGAGTTTGTAGAGAGAATTATGGGGAGAGTTGTTGGACAACCTCCATGAAAATAGGAGTAGTCTCTCCTATAAATATGTGATGTTGTAATAGTGTGAATATATTGAATATCAATATAGAGTGACTATTATTTGTGTTAATAATATAGCTTGGTATTTGCCTTGGATGTCTAGATCTCTAGAGTTTCAGGATGTGTTCGATACATATAACATCGATACACACGTTTAGAATATGTACTTTGATGGATCTAAATGTTCTATTAGTGTGGGGGTATCAATTGTCTTCGTTACACCCCCACAATAAAACCATACTATTTGCATTTAACTTAGATTCTCATGCACAAATAATATTGTTAAATATGAGGCTTTAATAATAGGAATCTCAATGTAGAAACATTACAAGTTCATCATATCCATATCTTTGGTGACTCCTGTTAATTTGTCACCATATACAAGATGTCTGTCACATAAAGGAAATTACTTATTACAGAAAACATGTTCAAACAACTGTTGTTCATCTTTATCTTGTATTGTATTTCTAACATCCTGTGTAAAGATAATAGGCACGTGTATGCCAAGGCTAGTGAAAATTTGTTTATTTTCATTGATATAGTTAATGATTGTTGTACCTTCAAAATTAAATAAATGTGTAATCCTTCCATTACCCCTAATATCATTAATACTCTTCAAGTATTTTCCATTACTTGTATTGATTTTTACAATTTCATCTTTTGATAAATAATGCTCGCCCATGTCTCCACAAGAGGGATTCTAGGTATGATAATACTTTATGTGGTAAACAATTTTCGGTGGGTATTTATTTAAACAATCCTTAGATATGAAATTACTATGATGTTTAGGAATTGATGACATTGAACCTTTCACAAATACATGATAGTGAGTGTAATGGCTATTTCGGAGGAAACATTGTGTCCATTGTGTTTTCATAAAGGGTACTAGTGTTAAAGAGTGTGATCAAAGATAGAAGATCGGTAATCTCAAGCATGCTTCTTCACATATGTTGTAACCTATCATCTTCCCATGGCCAGATCTTACACGTTAACCTTGTTGATAATATTAATCCATAATTTTCTCAAGGACATAAATTTATTATTACTACAAAAAGAATACTTCACTAATTGGTTTAAATTAGTGCCTCTAGTGTCAACAATAGGTGATGACATATTCCCTTTCCTAATCTCAAATATTAGTACACGTTTTGGAGTACCTTTACGTGATTGTTAATGATAACATATCGTCCTTTAAAAATTGAAAATTTGAGAAGTTTTGTGCCAAGTTCAAAATAAGAAATGCAGTCTCCAATCCTTATTACCCATAGGGAAATGACCATATTGAGGCCATTTACAAGACCATTGTAAATATTATATGTAAGATAGTTGCAAAACATGAAACTGATTGACATTATCAAATTATATATACCCTTTAGGCTTACCATACTATTATTCATGCACTTAAAAATGCTACCTAGTTCTCATTAGTCTATGGAACAATAGTGGTCCCCATCCTCGAACTTGGAATTTCATCACTATAAGTCTCACTTATAGATATTTTCAAGGAAAATTACTATCATGAGAAGAAATTTCAGGAACTTGAAATGCTTGACTCTTAAGATGTAAAATCCCTTGAACATCTTCCCATGTATTAGGAACATATCAAAAATCCTAAAATAAGAAGTCACAAATTTGAAAGTTTCATGTTGGCTCTTCCCTTATGTGGTCATTGAATGAATAGACTCTAGCGTGTATTGATTTTCCTCATTGAAGGTAAACCTATCAAAAAAACCTTGAACATCATACACCTACTCAAATATTACATTTGAACTCCCAAAAAAACCACTTCAAACACATTCATATAATCACATAACACAAAAACATTCAAATATGTGTAAAAAAAAGCAAGAAATGCATATGCTCTTAATTAGTTGGATTGTTACTTTATACATGTGTTTTTTTATCACATTGGTTTTATAGATAAAATAACTAATATTTACACACTTACATTCACAAGGTATATTGAGCTTGGTGTAGGACACAAAAATATCATACACAATGATTTGATCTAACTTGGTTCTTTACACTAATCTTTTGGGGCCATCCCTCTACATAATAAAGTTAACATTGCTTCATTACATGTTACTTTACACCATCCTCATCATGCTTGATTATATATATATCATTTGAGATAACATGCCTAACACTTTTATTTTGTGAAATGCTAAATTATCTCGCTATCTCTATTTTTTTATTACTATTTTCTAAATTTGATTCATATGTTGTTGTCACTAATTGTTTATGCATGTGCATTCCTTTCTTTCTTACTACATGGATTCAATTGATTGTATTATATAATTATGATGTTATGATCATTTCCTTTATATGGCCTATGCCTTTATTTTCTTATGACGCTAAGGATGTCCCATGTTTTGGGTCCATACCTATCTTCCATATATACACTTATGTCTCTATTTGTGGCACATTGTGCCTCCCATTATGATTTCCTTGTGACACTATATGTATCTCATGTTTGGGGATCCATACCTAGATATGAATATGCTTATAAATTCTATTATTTACTTTATTGTACTTTGTTATTTCTATTACTCTATTGTTGCTAGCTTATGACACACTTGTCTTATACTCACCGATTACAATAATATTTTTACTATGGATTGTGACATGCTTACTATGATGCTTCAATATTTGTTCTACTATGGAGAAGGATATGCTTGTTACTTTTCGATGTTGTCACTAGTTAATTTACACATGTATTCTTTCTTGTTTCTTGTTTCATATTTCTTTATATTCGTGTCATGGTTTCCACCATGTGTAAACCCTTTTTCAAGTATAAGTTATAAAATGTGGTCACCATTTCATCCTTCTATGTGATTCTATGTAGATTGTTAGACATGTCGTACATGGCTAAACATATATTATTTTGATCCACACACTTAATTTATTTATCAAACATTCCTCAAAAGAGGAGGCATTTGCTAGGACATTTATATAGTTATAGAGAAGTTACATAATACATGAACACATTTTTGTAGGGTTCAAATCATCACAATTATCATAGATACTAAAATGTGAAATAATACAAACAAGGTCAAAACTATATAGTATAGTCAGGACCATGGTATGGTCTTGGCATGATCCATGTTCCCAAATAGGGTCATATTCTCTATATTCTTTAATTTCTATAGATTCTATTAGCTAATAAAAATATTTCACATAATTATAGATATATGAAATAGTTTAGAGAAGATTACAAGGGGCATGATTACTTTATTACTTAATTATAATACTATTAATATTTTGACGTAAAAAATGGTTCTTGGGTTTAGGCATCCATACCCACTTAAATTTTTCAAAATTCTATATGATCAGTTCAATCAAAGTAGCACCTTATGGTGTTATGGAAAATTCTATTCCTTCCAAGCTCTAATTTTTCAAGTTGGTACAAATTGGGCCTATATCCATCTACAAAAATGTGGTTCGTGGGTTTAGGGGAAAGTGTAAAGTAAAAATTTAAGTCTTCATAAAATGATCTTTCCTCTTCTCTCATTATATTCCCAAATGTGGAAAACTTTGAAGAAAAACTGAAGTCTTCATAGACTACTCTTTCCTCCTCTTTCACTAAATCCTCAAGTAAGGAAGGAATCTGAGTATATGGGTTCTTCATATCATAAACCCTTCCTCCCTAAACAACTCTAAATTTATGGTAAACATTTCTCCTCTCCTCAACTATCTCATATGGTATACACCTAAGGGCATGAAAAATACAAGAGTTTATCTCTTCACAAAATGAATAGGTTTATTCATTCAATATTTTACATCTCCTTTGTGTATTTTTTAATTAAATCTTCAAAATTACAAGAACTATCTACATTTTTGACTTAAAGTTCATTTTCTATCACAAAAATTGACTACACTCTATGTTGTAGGTTTCATAATGGAGCATGCCAATACCAAAACATCAAGAGACACTATCAAACAAAGATAATTTTTTTGTGAGCACTCAAGTATGTTTCCCCTTTAAGCATGGAATTTTTAACTATAGACTTAAAGTGGGGGAAATGTAGACACTAAAATTTGATAACTTTTCCATTTGTAATGCCATGTCTTTTTAGCTAGTAGTTCTCGATACCCTCGGTGACCTACCCACACAACCTATATTCATAATTTAATCACTATACCTAAGTCCCATTATTCCCTAAATCATATTCTACACCCGTAATATCTATTTACTCTCATAAATATTCACTTACCCCCTCCTAAACATCCTAAACCACCTAAACCCATTTTAGCCTAGTAAGGCCAAACCTTCATAACCTCCCAACCTCCCTAACACACTCTTACTTGTGCTATTCTCGCCCCAGACTGAAACTCACCCATTTGGAGGTGGTTTCAACCACTTTCAAGTGATTTTTCCCCACTTTTCTGGATCGCCAACGAATCCCAATTTTGTTGGTGATTCTATATAAACCAACCAACTTCCTTAGATGGGGATCCCTAGACATTATAACAATAATATATCATTATGGAGACTTAAGTGACATCATTCACAACATCTTAGAACCCTATGGAGCCACACCAAACCTTTGGAGAGTCCACACCATCGTAAGGCCTCTCTTCACCACCCATTTTCTACATTTTAAATCAAAGACAAGGTATCATTTTCTCTCTCGCACTCGCTTTGCATCTACACATCATTTTTAACAACAATAAAGGAATTTGATCATTCATTAAAGATCAAATTTGTAATCTATTCGAATTAGCAAATTACACAACAATCACAAGTGATTCCTTGAATTGTAAGTGACTTCCACTGAATTGCTAGTGATCCCTACTACTCATCCTATTTAATCACATATTACATTTTTCTAGTCCATTTTATAGCCTATTTTATGCTAATCTCTATTTTTCAAGTTCCCTATATCTGTAGACGATTGTTCCAGTGAAGGGTATGAACTAGAAACCATATTTGACTTATTGATCATGTGACAACCATTCATTTAGGAGAAATCGATACAAACT
Source organism: Taxus wallichiana var. yunnanensis (assembly GCA_018340775.1). NCBI lineage: Eukaryota > Viridiplantae > Streptophyta > Pinopsida > Cupressales > Taxaceae > Taxus > Taxus wallichiana. The sequence continues at coordinate 689,906,672 of CM031237.1, forward strand.
ATGAGTTAATTCTTTACACCATTGCATTCACAACCGATATAGATGATATCACCAAACAATTAGAAGTCCTTCTCAAACAAAGTGATGAATCCAACCATTATTGGGAGAATGTTTTCAACCCTCCCCACCTATCATCGAGGATGCCGACTGATTTATTATATCCAAACCCTTTGATATTATTTTTACTTCCACCATTATCCTCCTCTTAAATGTCTAAAAATGAGTTGACACCCAATAAAGGAAGACCTTTGGTTCATGGGATTGGCCTTTTCCAAGAAACTCATCATATTGTTATCTAACATCTATTTTCTCAAGCTATCTATATGTATGCAAGTTTCCTCATCCTCTGGAAAGAAGGATCTCATGCCCATTGCACCCATACATCTTGATGTTTTTGACACATGTATCATTAAAACCTATTATTTTCTAAGTTTTGGTGATTTATTTCATATATTAATAGTGAAACCAAAATATACTTAAACATTCTAACATGCCTAGTAGGATTCTAATCCCCATTTTCAATTAAATTTTACATTTCCATAGTAAAATTTACCTCTTATTCATTTCTTGTCACAAAAGCTAACATTTCATTGTGGAGTCCTCCTAGTGAAATTCTAAAAATGTGTAAAATGATTTAAAATGATGTATTTAGTGAAAAACTGTACCTTTCTTTTCTCATTCGGTCTCCTTTCAACATCACATCTTATGTGCTTTATATTCATCGAAATCAATATTTCTTTTGGATGTTAAAGAGAATATCCATTCTTGCCTTCTCATCTAGCTTAAACAAGGGTTAAAATTCTGCATTCATTGCTTCCCTTCACACACAATCTAATCACATTACAAATCAAGTTTTCATTCTAAATAATTCCTTCTAGGTCTACCTACTTGGATTTCATCACCAAGGGGGAAGTCGACTCGGTGTTATGGATAATTATAAAAAATAGGTGGGTGGCATATCGGCTAAGCACCCCACATTCTTATCATTGTAGGAATATGAAGTGAGGGGGTAGGACCCAATATCATGCCTCGTAAAGACACCATAAGTTTTTTGGGCATCTCGTACTCTCAAGTATATGAAAGAATCCAACCTTAAACACACCTAAACATAACCTTAGCTGACCTAATTGTTAGTACCCTTTATCAACTATCTTTTTCATTTCACATGTTTCATATTAAATCAAGATAATTAAAATCTCTTGCTGATTGTGTGACTTGCATCTTAATTAAACATCTTTATTTCATTATTTTTTTTTATCATTTCATGGTTTTAACTAGACACCAATCATGTATTTAGAATATCATATACATGTCAAACCCATTGTAATAATCACTTGAATAAGAGAAGGATCCTCCATGCTCCCTAATGTACAATCGATACATATGAAATTCCATATAAATCCCTTTCACAAAACTTTCACATTGGATATCCAATGTTCGAAGAAATTCTAGACACCAATCCCATTTCCCTTAGAAGTTATCTTGCTTCCCGGCTATCTTCCTTTCTCGTTATAGTCCGAGTCTCCACCACCTATCACCACCTGTTGTCATTTAATCAATCTCAACTTATTGAACCCTCTTATAAGCCGGTTATCAATAAAATTTCTCCTTATCCTACCACTATTAATACATGAACATCAACACCCGTATCATCCCCTCCCATAGTTAGCTTTGAAATCAATGCTATCTCATCGTAAAGTATGGGTATTCAAAAGGGCCTGTAATATTTGCGACCTCAACTATCCCTCAAGGTTCCAAAAATCTCACTATTATTGCATCACTCATGGTTAGCCAAAAATTCCCATGCCATCTCGCATCCTTATCTAACCCTCGGGTTCCCAAATTTCCATTGTTACTTCATTTCCCATAGTTAGTCACACCCCTTCTACTTCTCTTCCTCCCCTAATAATCTCTGTCGGTATTCCTAGTTCTACAAGCCATGTGGCCACATCAAAACCCATGGTCTCACAAAAATATACATCCAGATTCCAAAATTTAGTAGTATTTATTCCTACGTCTTTAACACCCCTCAATACAAGCCTCACCACTAGTGAACATTCCCTTTCACAACCTATTTATATGACAAACATGCCATAGTATGGATACATTATATCTTAATAATATCCACAACCATCAAAGCCCCTATCTACATTTCTATTCCTCATCCCTATCGGTATATTCAATCTTATTCACAACCATTAGTTTCACATTATAATTACAACATACCAGGGAGCCTTCTTCTCTTTAAAAATAACCTCCTACCATATTGCTAATAAAAAAATCAAACCTCCTTATCTATAATCAAGACAATAAATTAAACATCCAACCCTCTCAAAATGATCCCATGCAAGCATTAATAAGTTGAAATTTGAGTCTTGAAGCTGCTACCATAGGACCTAATAACACATTTTCTGACGAGAAGATCTGTAATGATCCTATCAATCCATCTGTACCTTTTAAACCCTATCATCCTTAATAGGAACTTCCAAAGTTTATTAAATTCTATAGTAAGCAACATCTCAGTAACAACAATTCAATCCTTTCGTCACGGTTTACGTATTATAGCGCATGATCAAGATCTTATGCTAAGGACATTCCCGATGTCGTTAGATGGGCCCACCCTCAGCTAGTATAACAACATTCACTTTGTTCATTCGCACAACTAGCACAATTTTTCTTGGAACATTTATCTATCAATATCACATGTAATATATCTATCACCAACTTATACTCTATTAAATAATTTGAAGATGAATATGTTGCCAATTTATTCACTAGATGATGGTGAATTATTAATCAATTATCCTTTTTTTTATTCTAAGTGGAGATGCTTGAGTTATTCACTCGGTCTTGCATGAAATATATATCATCCACCCTTCAGATTCATTTATTTCAAATCTTTAATGAGGTCCTCACCATGTCCCGAAAGTTGAAACTCTGAGACCTTGAGGATAGTAAGGTTAAATTATGTTATAAGAAACAAAAACCAAATTCTCCCTTTAAGACCTCTTCTAGTAGTGAAAAATCCAAGGCTTTAGTAAATAAAATTGTCTTGAAAACTTCATCTAAAAGGTTCTTATATTCTAAATAGTCTTAAAGGACACGTAGATACACACATTTATGGGAGTCATATGGATTTATTTTTGAAAAACACATGGAAAATTGTATGATAAAAATCATTCCCATCCAACCCATCAAAGAATGTGACCCTAAACCATCATGGTATAGGGTGAAACCTATTGCAAATATCACTAGGTCTCTGGGAACATGACATTGATAAATGCAACTCTTTTATAAATTTCCTCCAATATCTCATCAATTAAGGTGAAATAAAACTTGAAAATCTAAATGTACCTCCTAATCAAACCATCGAAATGTTCAAACAACCTTTCCAAAACCATTCCCCAAGCAATAATAAAATTAATACAAGTAGGAGATGAAAATTCTACCACTCATATCATCAACATTGTCAACCAACTCTCACCTACATATACTAGACCATGCCTTTCTATGATTAAAAATTAGAGAAATAATTAACCTCTTCGGATCTTCTTACTACCGATAACTTGAATCCGCCTACATCACAACTTCGAAACCGGATAAATATACTCACAAAAATATTCCCGATACTCTCTCTTTGAGATTGTAAGAAAATAAAGTCGTTCTTGAAATCATAAAAAAACTTCAAAATAAAATATCTCATAGAATCAAATCAAAACCTTGGGAGTCCTATAAACATCCACAAAATTATAACTTTCATGAGAATAGACAAATGTAACACATGATATAACATACCTACCTTCTATTTTAGGTCCACATACCTCATCCAAACTTGCAGGTTGACATGTTAGAATCTAATAATTTCCTCAAACCTACACCTAAACATGCCACATAGGACACGCTTCTAGTGCCTCATCCTTATAAACCATCAAATGAAATACAAATCCCTACACCTTCGTTATCATATCAACAATAGGCATTAGGATATTACACCAAAATTGTTGAATAACTCATATATTCATCATCCATGATATTACCACCAATACATCCCTCCCATCCCTAAGGTTGGAAACCTTTGTGGTAAAACTACGAGGTAGTTTGCACTTACCATCAAATATGAGGACATTATATAAAATATCGTAAAGCACTTGTATGCCGTAATCCAAAACCTTTTTAAAAAAGGAATCCTCTAGGAAAACTAAAACTATCCTCATCCCCTATCAAATCAAAATGAAAAGATCAAGCCACCAAATCAAACCCATCATTAAACCTATTTACATAAAAGCATCATCTAGTAATTTAACAACCAAATACACAACTTCTTCTAGTAAGTCCCCACTCTTCCAAATCAATACCATCCGTATAGCCACAATATCCTACACCCAATATTTTGTTATGTTTGTGGAGTCTATTTTCATGTTAGATTGTGGTACACCTTCTATTTGTTACACTCGGGTATTTTTACGGCGGTCCCACTCGCGGGTGAGCGGAATCGGGGGTTCGGGCGAAGCCCCAAAAATTTTCATGGGTGGTTTATTAACCCATGGGTAATGGGTAACCATTATGGGCTATTTTTGGGCCCATGGTTTTTCGGTACCCATTGTTTTGTAAAACCGCCTCTTCAGCTACCCATAGGTTTATGGGACAATTTTGTTTTTGCCCATTGTTTGATACCCATGGTTTTGTAAAATTGCTTAAGTAGTTGTCTATTTATATGGTCTTATGCATATGATAGATAGACAAGCAAATGTATTGCAGATGTGTTTTGAATTCAGGTGTGAATTCTATAGAGTTTGTTAAGCATAGCTCCAAACGGATCTGGGTATTGTATTGAGAGAGTGGAGGCTTGTAATAAAATCTGAGCAAGTGATTCTTGGTGGACATAGCCCAAATTGGGTGAACCACGTTAAATCTTGTCTCTCTGTGTTGTGTTATTTATTCTACACTTTTATTTGAGATCTGTAATATTTTCTGCATATTAGTTTCTACTGTTGCGATTCTGTAAGGGATTATTCCACATATTTTATCTCTTATTACCTAACATATTTGAAGGCCTAAAATAGATACATGCCTAAAATATCTATCGCTATTGTTCCTCCCGAATAATCCAATCCTTTATCCCCTAAAGTCAAATTTTCCATCCTTGTAGAAACCCACACTCAATCTATGACCCATATATAAAATATTTTTCTCAAACTATTGTATCAAGCACACGTCAAGATGTCCCTTTATAAACTTATTCGAAATTCCCCACAACACCAAAAAACTATGATAGAATCCCTCCAAGCCATCTCAATACCATTAGATGAGATATAACTATTTTCCAACCTCGTTGGTGCCCTCAAAATGTATTCATCCATCATATTCAATGATTTGGAGATTCCATCACTACTGACCTCGGATTATGACCCCCTCTTTGTCACACCTTCAAACTACTCCGATATGTGATATCATTTTCACTCAATCCCCTAGTCTTACACACCTTTAACGATACTATCAGGTCCACCTTGGGCATAGTTATATTTCCTATGAAAATAGGTTTCAAAAGCCTCTATGAACTCTTCTGTCTTGTAAAAAGAGAATTCCAATACAACATGTTACTAGGTCATCCCTGGATCTGTGGTATGCATTGTGTCCCATCAACCTTACATCAATGTTTGAAGTATGAACATGAAGGTAAGGCCTTTATGGATCCCAGCTATCCTAATCCATTTAAATCATGTCATATGACCTATAGGCCTAATGATGTGCTTCTTCCCTTACAAGACTCCATATCTTCTAATCAATCCTTTATGAGTTCTTTTATCCCTCTATCTAAATTACTAGATGATCAATCCTTCGAGGACATCATGCAACATCTCTCACTGGGGGAGTATCAAATCTTAACCCTCAATACACTCCCTACACTTAAAACATATGGGAGAAACAAAAACAACCCATCTACAAGCCTAACATCAAAAACATAATTTCCTTCAGCCCCCCTTTCCTTTGAACACAACTTGTTTACAAGTTATCAATCGAACCTCCTCTCATCTTTAAAATTAACACACACTAAACCATTTTCTTCACAATTTTCATTCCTAGAAAAACCTCAGTTTTCTCAAACTTACGCTCATTGTTGTGCATGGAAATATTTTAGTATTGGTAGGTATGAATAAGGTCTATACAATTTACCCTTTGAAGACTTGAGGAAACCTTATAAAAATATAGCCTCAATTTCAAAGCATCATATACAAGTACATCATCACTAACATCAGGACCTCAACCATACCCATTACCATTATCATACCTATCCTATGACAATGATGATACCATATCCATCCCTTATAACTTTTTAAATCAATGTTATCACATTAGGACCACTAAATTACCAAGCTAATGGTAAGACTAAATCTCTTCCTTAACACTACCTCACATGATAGAGGAATATCATCGCACTATTGATGTTCTTTTCGCTATCACAATGATGACGCTATATTAACCTATATGAGTGATGAGGATAAATATCTCCAAAAACCTTACCCTTAGACACATCTACTCTTCTCAATGAATCTACCATCGACATTAATATCAGTAGATCACAAGAATCACATATTGTCAAAATAGGTCAAGATTTAGACTCGCATAAATTTTAGAAATTCATCAAATTATTATCCAATAATAGTCAAGCCTTTGTATGGTATTATAGTGACATGTTTGGTATCGACCCTAACATTATTATCCATAATATCATCACTATCCATTATGATAAACCCGTGAAGACTCTAATGTCTTCTTTCATCTAATTTCATACTACCTATCGATTATCCCTAATGGGTTTCTAATATCATACCCATCATTAAACCCATTTGGGAAATTACGCATCTATACTGGATGTTCGAGATCTTAACCTCGCTTATCTAAAAGACAATTTACCTTACCTAGAATCTATCAAATTGTTGATCTAACAATAGACCATGAAATTATGTTTCTTATGGATGATTTATCTATTTACAATCAAATCCTCATTGCACTCAAGATCAACATATGAATTTCTTTATCACCTCGTGAGGAACCTTCCGCCATAGAGTAAATCCATTTAGCTTGAAAAATATAGGAGATAATTATCAATGCATTATGACATACATCTTTCACAAACTCATCCAAAAAACCATAGAATAGTACATAGATGATCTCTTAGGAAAATATAAACACTTGAAAATATCATCCGGATGTTGTTGACATGATCGTTTCACGCCTACTATAATTTCTTCTACGTCTCAATCTAGATAAATGCATATTCAAATTTCTCATAGGAAAAATCCTAGGATTAATAGTATCTATTAGGGAATTTAAGTTTACCCTACCAAGATCAAAGCCATTATCAAAATTCCTCCTCCATCTAATCTTACACAACTTTCTATCCTTGAAATAAAAATTTGATTTATCTGTTTCTTTATCTCTAAACTATTAGATCATTTTCATCACCTTCTAAGGAAGGATATTGACTTTAAGCAATGAGCCTTTGATTCCCTCAAATAATATCTCTTATAACCATGAGTTCTTACACATCCATGCAAGGGGGATTCTTTCTATCCATATATCTCTACTACTAACCATTCCCTAAGAAGCCATGCAAGCACATCAATATGAACAAGGAAAGGATTAGGTCAGTCTATTACATAAGACACGTTAGTCACGAGTACAAAACCCATTATTCCAAACTAGAAAAGTTATGTTTTTCCTTGTAATTTAAAACTTCCAAAATTCATCATTGTCTTATCAATCACAAAACATATGTATTCACAAATATTAATCCACTAAAATCCATGCAAACTAAACCATATCACATTAATCATATAAAAAAATTCCATCAAGGGGTAGTTCATCGCCGATCATCTTTCTCGAATCTCCCCTTCCCCGCCAATAATTTTCCTTGTGAATAGTTTCCCGATGAATCTATAACACCCTTGATAATGATAACACATCTATCAATCGGCCTTGTTTTCTCGATGGGTCTAAACATGTAGTGCCCACATTTTACACACCCAAATACAACAGTAAAATACCAGGATAATTTTTTTGACTTACATTTCTCACTACACACAACACAACATGGGCTTCAAGTATAGAACTCAACTCGCATACGACAATCACAAAAATCATCGACTCACATAGACACACGAAAATGACATAGGCATGTTGACGCTACACTTTTCCCAACGGAAGGTTACTAGTAAAGACCCAACCATGAGAACATGGCTTCAGGAACGGTGAACCCACCACACATCATTTCCTTAAATGTATTTTTGGTTAAAGTTAACATTCCAAGGACATTACGAGAAAGGATAATTTTTCTCATTTTTCCACCTAAATTTTCTTAAGTTTGTTCTACAAATGAAAATACAATTCAACCTTCTCGGTTGGCTTCTTATACTTTATATAAATTTCCATAATTGACATACATATTTGGCATAAATCAAATTGCATACAAAGTACTTAATTATCTTATTATTATGTAAAAATATTCTTCTCCAACGTTTATTTGATGTCTACAGTTTTACCCTTACAACTCAAGCGAAAGTGACTTGATGTCCAAAACACAATGAAAGGATTTGACGGAGATTTAGATACAGGGCAGCTTTTCACCAAAATATTTCTCGATTCACACTATATTTATTTCCCTACCATTGTTATTATAATTTGAAAACTTATTGAATTCCTATAAGATTTATATATATATATATATATATATATATATATATATATATATATATATATATATATATGTATATATGTATATATCTTTTGTTTTCTCAAAGTTTGGTCGCACCAAGGTAACTTATATTCTTTGCAACGCATGATAAAGTTTAATTCAGTTATAAGGACTCCAAGATTGACCTTAATCCTAATCTCCAATCTCATGTGCAACATTTATATAATATGCTCTTACATCGCACTAAGGTCTCGTTCTTAGCATCGTCTTAAAACAAAAGAGTTACGACAACACTTGTCTGACATCATAAGGAAGTACAAGGCTAGGAGCATTAAAACTACACATAATCACAAGTGATCTATGTTCACAAAGATCCCATATCCCTACATTGCATGTTTCCGCATAAGAAATATTCTTTATTCCTTAATGGCATAGAATGACATAATAAGGGATTATGAGACAAGAATTCAGTTTCTAAGGTTCTCTAAAAACAACATCTTTCAACACAATTTCGTATGCAAGAAATTAGATTATGGTTTCCTAACCACAAGTGAACATCCTAGTCAACTAGGGTTTAGTTCCATTCCAATTTTTCACTTAGGGCTTTATGCTCTCTTAAAGATTAGATTAAGGTTTCAAACATATTCACCCTATAAACCCTCCGTAAGAGATCAAAGCACTCTATTGTCACTAGCCAAAGATGGCACCTATAGCTAGGAGGATCTATTCATAAGAAAAATTTTAAGTGATAGAACCACTATTTCACTAGCTCCAAGATGTCATCTGGATCTCACAAGAAATTCATTCGATGCAGAAGATTTATTTGACTGTGTTGCTCCTATGTGTCTAGTTTATGTCGATGTCACCAAACGTACCTATAAGACAATAAACCCCTCTTCTTGGGATCTTATTTGCCTAAACCAAGATGCTCCATTGGGTGAAAAGGTTAAGTTCATTCTATTGATTTAAATTTCTTATAAAGTAAAAAGGATCACACATGCAGGCAAGTTAAGCACAAATAGTTTATTAGGTTCGGTGTTCCCATTAAAACTCTTTATTACGTTTTCACAAGGTAAGAATACAACCCAATGATTAATTTAATCGTTTATTGAATCTTTGTAAAAGTACTACAATATATTAACTTCAATTTCAATTTACTATGTATAAATCAAACACTTTTTTTTTTTATACACAACTAAGAAAAAAATTGAACCGGTGATTAGATACACATTCCTAAGTATCCCTAAAACTGCATATCATGCATATTAACAAATTTCATTTATAACTTTTCAAGAATAAGAGACTGCATTAGACAGCTTATTCATTTTACAATGACCTATAAAAATTTACAATAATAATAATTAAATTACACATCACCTTTTCGTTGTCGAACTTCCATCCTGTAAAACCCACGTGAGCATGATATCGCGATAAATCGCTGGCATGGCATCCACCCTAAAAATCATAATTATCATTTTTCGCTTCCCATTTACATCTCGACAATAATTACAATATGCAATTGAAATAAAAAAGGTCTAGAAACATGTAATCATTGCATTTCGTCTTTCTTCATTTTATAAACTAAGGAGAGAGAGAGAGAAAGAAGAAGAGAGAGAAAATATCATTTAGTCAAAAGTTCTAATACACAAAAGTTTCATTATAGTGTTTTTTTGATGCTATTTACGTGTGTTAAAAGTTTCCAGGGGTATTTGGTAACCCTACGAGGTCCGAACTTTCTACTTTTACATTTTCTCACTAGTTACAAAACGCGTTCAAAATGGCTTAGAGGATAATAAATTGCTTCCAAAGGTTATCTTCCGATAAGTGCGCACTCCACTATTAAAATTCTACGTGTCCCTAGATATACCAAGAAATCAAAGCAATTGACAGAATTGAAAAAGAGCGCATGGTTTGCGTTTGGCGGCCAGCTTTCTGGGGCCACTGGTCGTAGTTCACCCAGTTGTAGAATGACAAAAGTTAGCTCAAGGACCCAGAAAACCATGTCCATAACTGATGTTAGATAGAGAAGCACACAACGAGACATCTCCTACTAGTTCCCCTATATAAAGAGAATTCATCAGAGTCAACGGTACTTAAAAACTAGAAAACCATGTTCAAACGGCGACAAGTTTTCTGGAGCGACAAGACAAAATTGGACCAGTTTGACCTCGTCAAACTGCGACCGAAGGCCTACAAAACGGCTTCGCCAACCTATCCTAAAAGGTTCTCTTTCCTACGCTGAATGTTCCATGCATTTGTCTATTATAAACACTAGAGGTTTGCAAAGATGGAACATGATTTCTCTTTCCGGGGTTCAATTGGTGGTCCCAAACGAAAGCCAACTTTCTAGTTTTAACAACTCTCTACTGTTGTAAACCGGTGTAACAGGGCTCCTATAAGGGCGTCAAAAGGATGTCATATGATCGTTTCGGTCAAACCAAAAATCAAGGCGACTCCTCGTATACCAAGGTACACGAATGAAACTTCACATCTCGTTTCCAGAGTTGCGAAGGGTACTTAGTGAGTCTCCAAAAATTGCAAAATTTAACTATTTTAAGTAGGAAGAAGGTCAACTTAATCAATGGAGAGTCAAATTTGTCTGGTCGATAAAATGATATTGAAGCGATCAAAAGGGTAAGAGTTTTCTAGATCATCTCGAAGCGAGGGTGATAGTTCATGGTTTAAAGTAGGTGAGTTATAATGGCTTTAAGAGTTGTAACACGACACTTTATTGTTTTGAAATGAGTTGAAGAGACATTTAAATGCATTTAAAAATCCTAATAATTTAAAATTCTATTTAGTTGCAAAAGAGAACTAAAACATGAGAATTATGAGAGGTAAGGGAAGAAGAACCATGCCTGGAGAATGAAGCGGTTGAAGCCGCAGGCTTGGGTTCAGTCTCTTGCTTGGGCACTTCATCAACCAGATCACGAGCATCAACAACTCCACCATTTGACATACATGTCTATCAATAAAATCTGTAACTACAGACTTGAAAACCATTCCGCTACTCTGATCACATTCCTCCTTCCTTCTGGATTCAACCCACCACTTGCTTGAGCATGATCAAAGGGTTTCTTATTGTTGTTGTTTGGATAGGATGAGATCTTCCTCCTTTTGTGCATAGCCTCAAACCTTGCAACCATTAGACCATGATTTTTTTGAAGGCATTTAGTCAAACACTTCACATGCCTTAAGCGTGCCTCCACATTTTGCACATTCTCATGTGCTCATCAAAACCAACAAACATAATGATTAATTCTAGGCATGATTCTACAAGAGGCACTCATGCCATCAAAGTATTTACAACCCTCATGCACTGATTCTGCTTGGCTAAAAGCTAAGTAAACAAAATGAAGCTTACATCGTCAGGGTATGTTCCATAAGACCACATCTTTCGAGGCATTCTGCCAAACAAATCTCAGTCCTTTTCTACACATCCATTTTGTGCATATGCTGCCATCATGGCATTCCATGAGACAACATTTCTTTGAGGCATTCTATCAAACAGTTCAATGCCTTCTTGATAGACCCATTTTTTGTTTATCCTACTATCATTGTAGTCTGGGAGACCGCATATCTTTTAGGTATTTTGTCAAATAGAACACATGCTCCCACGTTTTTACATACGCATCTACTAGGGCACACGCGACTGCAACATCTGGAAAAGTTCCTCTATTTTTTTCTTTGTTTGTTGGGAGCCCACACAGTGTCCGGGCGCGGTGGGAGGACGCCAACTTTGTAGACCAAACACACAATAATACTTCTCCTTCTTGCCCGATCTTCCCACAAAAAGGCACGGCCTAGGAGGATGTTGAATATAGTTGTGGAGTCTTCATGACGTGCATTAAAATGCATTCCTTCCATGCATTAAATCAAACAGTACACATGCTTCCACATTTTGGCATATGCATCTGCCCAGGTGCTTGCAACAGCCACATCTGACAAAAGAAATTTAACTTCCATGCGCTGAAAGGGGGTCAACCAGTCTGGGTGTGCATTTTTTTTAACACAGGCTGGGTATTTGCTAGCAAATGAAGACTGAACAAGCTGGAGACCTGTTTGAGGCGCGTCCATACTCTGTCCCATAAGCTTTAGGTGCCTGCAACAACATCTGACCAAAATACCTCTCTCCAATGCTCGTTTTTCCCACGCAGGGGGTGTGTGGCGCGACAAGGTGAGTCTTTGGATGTTTGTGTAGTCTGGATTTACATGAATCAAGCATTTGCATGAAAGTTTCCAAGGCCGTTTCAACAAACTCATTTTTTTCTGGTGTGTAGCTCCTGCGCCCCCAAAACAGCCACCCATTCCAAAAAAAAAAGACCAAACCCTAGCGCAATGTTTTTGGAGCTTTTCCCGCCCTTCTCCACTTGCCCTAATCCACCCCCACAAACATAAATATTTTAAATTTTAGTTTTTTTATTTTATTATTATTATTATTATTATTATTTTTATATTTAAAGGAGGCATTACATTCTCCTCCCCTTAAGAAAGCATCGTCCTTGATGCGACATACAATGAAGAAAGAGAAAAGGTATGCAACAAGGGACGAATGTGGTGAAGGTACGCTCTAAGGTTAAGATTTCAAATCCAAAATCATGGTTACAGGGTGGCCCTAGGAACATTTGGTAGAAATTTTAACTTTCAAGGTTCTGTGAAGATTGGTAGTTCTCTCTTATTTGTTATTTCATTAATCTCTTTCCATTGACATTATTCTTTAACTCAAGTCCTTTAAAATTTAATTTTTATCGAATTTTAGTTTATTCATTCCCGTGGGTTCCCATCATGAACTACAGTCACAACACCCTACTAGGGTCATACGCAACACTAAAATTTCACAAGCATACTTTTACATACTTTCACGACCATACCACATCACAAGGGTTTCACCAAACCATGGAATGACAACAAGTAGACCACATAACAATTAATTTCCAACAATTACGCCTAGACATAGACCTAGTACACACATATGACTAACAAACAAAATCAACACATTGATACATATACAACGGGTATCACAAGCCCCAAAAATCCATGACTATAACAACATAGTGCCAAAACAATATCCAATAGTCCATACCGACCAAGAGGAAAGTCAAGCCTCATACATAACAAGGTGTCAAAAGACTCACACATGTATACATAACTCACTATACCAACTCCCCACATAACAAGACATCATGAAACAAACCCCAGATATCTCCAAAAGTACCAGGTAAAACTCCATATATCTCCTAAAGTATCATAAAGCAACTCCATATACTCCCCAAAGCATCACCAGATAATCTCCATATGCCTCCCAAAGAGAAGGAAACATAGTGTCAAACCAAGTTGGGTCACTCAACCATAGAGCCCCATCAAGAATATCAGGTCACTCAACCATAGAGCGCCATAAAGCATAACAGGTCACTCAACCATAGAGGCTGTCTCCTTTCTCCTTTTAAATGAGGTCGGGTCACCCTATTGCCCTGGGCACATAGAGCCCCGTCACCCCAAACCCAAGTGACATAATAACTCATGGTTGAACAACCCGCTAGTTATCTGTAACTCCTTGGGGCGTACCCCCATACAATGAAGCGGGTCCATAGGTTCAACCACTCCATGGTGAATCCCATGACCCTATTCCAACATAGTACGAAATTAGAACCAGCATACCAATCCATACAAATGCCAAGTGGCAAAATCAAAAGCCTTGGGCTAGGCTACAAATATTTTAAATATGAAAAGAAAGTTTTAAAACCAAGAAAAACAAATGGCTAATTAGCCTTGGTTAGTGCAAAATCCAAATGTTAATGCAACAATCAAATAAATGCCCAAAATATAAGAACATATCAATCAAGAAAATGACTGGTTCTAGCTAAAAGAGAAAGATTAATTTACGAATAAAATACGTAATGAGAAAATAGCACATCACAATCACTATGTGGCCTCATATCGCCACCAAAGGGGTACTCATCGAGTTGCTGGCACTCGGACATCGAGCCTCAGCTCGTAAGAAAATATACATGTAACCAAAAATGAGTATATCAAATAATGTAACCGCCATCGTCTCTCGCTGAATCATTCCTCCATACTCCCACAAGGATCAACATAGTCAAAATCACATAGAATTATTCAATGGACAATCCAATAGGAAAGAGCAGGGGACACAAGGTTGCATAAGTTGAGCCTAAGGTGGTGTGCACCCATAATATACTAAGCAAGCTCGAAGTATACTAAACAGATAGAAGTGGATTTTCAGTCTATATAAGACTCCACTTCCTCACTCATTACTCACTCAAGATTATGAAAACCTGGTCTCACGCCTCCTCTCCCCACACATACACTCTTGACAGTTTATCACCTTAGGGTCGTCTAGTGTAGGGTCCATGACGTACACATAACTACATTACCAACACAATGGTGGTACACACACAACTACCATAACGTCTTACGTATGGTATGTATACAACCTAGATCACAATTGTACGTTCACCGGGTGTAATACATCACTTTACCACATTATGCACTCAAGGTGCAATCACTACACAATAGGGTTCATAGGCTCACTGTATGCCCCTATATCACAACATGAATCATTACATATTACATAAATCATACATACGATGGACATAGTAACATCACAACATAACATTCATTTACTACATACAAAGTGATACACACATTTCTTCAAAACATGGTAAAACATCATGATACCATTCAATTCACTTTACATCAATCCAGTCATACAACATATCGACACACCCACATATCACAATATGCCACAATGTTCCAACACCCCATCATCCACATTAGAATTCTTTTTACACAATCCAAGCAGTAATTCACACGTGGACTCTTCATAGAATCCACACGAAGGAGAGAGAATACTCCCATCCCTAGCACATCAACATGATAACAAAAGCGCACTAAGTGACATACACCTCATGTGGGTCAAAGCATATATCTGTGTCCCACTTTTTTTGTAGTTTTTGTACTTTCAGAAAACTATGTCTGACAACCAAAACATGACCAAACACATATAAAATGACCAAACATGCATTTTTAAGAGGCTATAAATACCAAGGTGCAGGGCATCCAGAATTTACCTGATTTTTTAAATTTTTATAGTATTTTTAATTATTTATTTACTAGTCAGATTTTAAAATATTTATGGCCACAAAGTGGGACACACTTGTATGCTTTGACCCATGTGCGTTCGGACTATCACAATTACGACATAGATCACATCACTCTTAAAACACATTACCCTTCCAATATTTATCACCATCATGAAACACTATCACCATCATGTAACCCATCATGTAACACCATCACTATCATGCAAAATCATCACAACTCCAATCCATCCCAGAGGTTCGAGAGCATGAACCTCTCGCTCATACCATATGTAGTGCCCACATTTTACACACCCAAATACAACAGTAAAATAATAGGATTTTTTTGACTTACATTGCTCACTACACACAACACAACATGGTCTTAAAGTACGAACTCGGTGCGCATACGTCAATCACAAAATCATTGACTCACAAAGACACACGAAAAACGACATATGCATGCTGACGCTACACTTTTCCCAATGGAAGGTTACTAGTAAAGACCCAACCACAAGAACATGGCTTCAGGAATGGTGAACCCACCACACATCATTTCCTTAAATGTATTTTTGGTTAAAGTTAACATTCAAAGGACATTATGAGTAAGGATAAATTTTCTTATCTGTCCCCTAAATTTTCTTTAGTATGTTCTGCGGTTGAAAATACAATTCAACCTTCTCAAGTTGGCTTCTTATACTTTATATAAATTTCCATAACTGACATACATATTTGGCATAAATCAAATTGCATACAAAGTACTTAATTATCCTATTATTATGTAAAAATATTCTTCTCCAACGTTTATTTGATGTCTACAGTTTTACCCTTACAACTCAAGCGAAAGTGACTTGATGTCCAAAACGCAATGAAAGGATTTGACGAGATTTAGATACAGGCAGCTTTTCACCAAAATATTTCTCGATTCACACTATATTTATTTCCCTACCATTGTTATTATAATTTGAAAACTTATTGAATTCCTATAAGATTTATATATATGTGTGTGTGTGTGTGTGTGTGTGTGTGTGTGTGTGTGTGTATGTAAATATATTTTGTTTTCTCAAAGTTTGGTCGCACCAAGGTAACTTATATTCTTTGCAACGCATGATAAAGTTTAATTCAGTTATAAGGACTCCAAGATTGACCTTAATCCTAATCTCCAATCTCATGTGCAACATTTATATAATATGCTCTTACATCGCACTAAGGTCTTGTTCTCGGATCGTCTTAAAACAAAAGAGTTACGACAACACTTGTCGACATCATAAGGAAGTACAAGGCTAGGAGCATTAAAACTACACATAATCACAAGTGATCTATGTTCACAAAGCTCCCATATCCCTGCATTGCATGTTTCCACATAAGAAATATTCTTTATTCCTTAATGCCATAGAATGACATAACAAGGGATTATGAGACAAGAATTCAGTTTCTAAGGTTCTCTAAAAACAACATCTTTCAACACAATTTCGTATGCAAGGAATTAGATTATGGTTTTCTAACCACAAGTGAACATCCTAGTCAACTAGGGTTTAGTTCCATTCCAATTTTTTCACTTAGGGCTTTACGCTCTCTTATAGATTAGATTAAGGTTTCAAACATATTCACCCTATAAACCCTCCGTAAGAGATCAAAGCACTCTATTGTCACTAGCCAAAGATGGCACCTATAGCTAGGAGGATCTATTCATAAGCAAAATTTTAAGTGATAGAACCACTATTTCACTAGCTCCAAGATGTCATCTAGATCTCACAAGAAATTCATTCGATGCAGAAGATTTATTTGACTGTGTTGCTCCTATGTGTCTAGTTTATGTCGATGTCACCAAACGTACCTATAAGATGATAAACCCCTCTTCTTGGGATCTTATTTTCCTAAACCAAGGTGCTCCATCGGGTGAAAAGGTTAAGTTCGTTCTACTGATTTAAATTTCTTATAAGGTAAAAAGGATCACACATGCAGGCAAGTTAAGCACGAATATTTTATTAGGGTTCAGTGTTCCCATTAAAACTCTTTATTACGTTTACAAGGTAAGAAGATAACCCAATGATTAATTTAATCGTTTATTGAATGCTGAAAAAGTACTACAATATATTAACTTCAATTTCAATTTACTATGTATAAATCAAACACTTTTTTGCCATACACAACTAAGAAACAAATTAAACCGGTGATTAGATGCACATTCCCTAAGTATCCCTAAAACTGGCATATCATGCATATTAACAAATTTCATTTATAACTTTTCGGTAACAAGAGACTGCATTAGACAGTTATTCATTTTACAATGACCTATAAAAAAATTACAATAATAATAATTAAATTACACATCACCTTTTTCGTCGTCGAACTTCCATCCTGCAAAACCCACGTGAGCATGATATCAGCGATAAATCGCTGGCATGGCATCCACCCTAAAACAATCATAATTATCATTTTTCAGTTCCCATTTACATCTGACAATAATTACAATATGCAATCGAAATAAAAAAGGTCTAGAAACATGTAATCATTGCATTTCATTTTTCTTCATTTTATAAACTCAGGAGAGAGAGAGAGAGAGAGAGAGAGAGAGAGAGAAAGGAAGAGAGAGAAAATATCATTTAGTCAAAAGTTATAATACACACAAGTTTCATTATAGTGTTTTTTTGACAATTATTTACGTGAGTTAAAAGTTTCCAGGGTGATTTGGTAACCCTACAAGGGTCCGCAACTTTCTACTTTTACATTTTCTCACTAGTTACAAAACAATCAAAATGGCTCGGAGGCTAAGAAATTGCTTCCAAAGGTTATCTTCCGATAAGCGCACACTCCACTATTAACATTATACGTGTCTCCGGATATACCAAGAAATCAAAGCAATCGATGGAATTAAAAAAGAGCGCACGGTTTGCCTTTAGTGGAAAGATTTACGGGGCCACTAGTCGTAGTTCACCCGATTATAGAATGACAAAAGTTAGCTCGAGCACCTTAAAACTACATCCATAACTGACATTAGATGGAGAAGCATGCAACGAGACATCTCCTACTAGTTCCCCTATATAAAGAGAATTCATCAGAGTCAACGGGACTGAGAACTAGAAAACCATGTTCAAATGGCGACAAGTTTTATAGATTAACAATACAAAATTGGACCAGTTTGACCTCGTCAAACTGCGACCGGAGGCCTACAAAACGGCTTCGCCAACCTATCCCGAAAGGTGCTCTTTCCTACACTGAATGTTCCATGCATTTGTCTAGTATAAATGCTAGAGGTTTGCGTAGACAGAACATGATTTATCTTTCCGGGTTCAATTGGTGGTCCCAAATGAAAAACCAACTTTCTAGTTTTAACAGCTCTCTACTATCATTGTAAACTCGGTGTAGTAGGGCTCCTATAAGGGTGTCAAAAGGATGTCATATGATCGTTTTGAGTCAAACCAAAAATCAAGGTGGCTCCTCGTATACCAAGGTACAAGAATGAAACTTTACATCTCACTTCCGAGTCTCAAATGGTACTTAGTGATTCTCTCGAAAATTGCAAAATTTAACTATTTTATGTAGGAAGAAGGTCAACTTAATCAATGGAGAGTCAAATTTGTCTGTCGATAAAACGATATTGAAGCGATCAAAAGGGTGAGAGTTTTCTAGATCATCTTGAAGAGAGGGTGATAGTTCGTGGTTTAAAGTAGATGAGTTATAATGGCTTGAGAGTTACGACACGACACTTTATTGTTTTGAAATGAGTTGAAGAGACATTTAACTACATTTAAAAATCCTAATAATTTAAAATTTTATTTAGTTGCAAAGAGAACTAAAACATGAGAATTATGAGAGGTAAGGGAAGAAGAACCATCCCCGGAGAACGAAGCCGATTGAAGCCGCAAGCTTGGGTTCATCTCATGCTTGGGCACTTCGTCGACTGGATCATGAGCATCAACACTCCACCATTTGACATACACGTCTATCAATAAAATCTGTAACTATAGACTTGAAAACCATTCTCGCTACTCGATCACATTCCTCCTTCCTTTTGGATTCAACCCACCACTTGGCTTGAGCATGATCAAAGGGTTTCTTATTGTTGTTGTTTGGATAGGATCAGATCTTCCTCCTTTTGTGCATAGCCTCAAATCTTGCAACCATTAGACCATGATTTTTTTGGTTGAAGGCATTTATACAAACACTTCACATGCCTTAAGCGTGCCTCTACATTTTGCACATTCTCCAATGCTCATTTTTCCCACGCAGGGGTGTGTGGCGCGGCCTGGGTGAGTGTTGGACGTTTGTGGAGTCTGGATTTGCGTGAATCAAGCATTTGCATGAAAGTTTCCAAGGCCATTTCAACAAACTCATTTTTTTCTAGGTGTGCAGCTCCTGCGCCCCCAAAACAGCCACCCATTCCAAAAATAGTGACCAAACCCTAGCGCAATGTTTTTGGAGCTTTTCCCACCCTTCTCCACTTGCCCTAATCCGCTCCCACAAACACGAATATTTTAAATTTAAGTTCTCTTATTTTATTTTTATTATTATTATTATTATTTTTATATTTAAAGGAGGCATTACAAAATGAAAACAATGGGGATTCCAAAATAGTAATAATCCTCCTTGGGACACCATATTACGTTATCCTTCAAACTAAACTTTAATTGCATGAATAACATGGTGGAATAGGAACCTCTCATCATGGGAATTCAAACCGCCGCATTTGTGGGAGTAAAAATCCTTGACATATACGATCACGGGATGAACCTCTCATCTCATAATCAATCAAATAAGAGGGACATATCATTGTGAAAATCAGATCTTAAAAAATAAAATCTACATTTGAAGACCTCTTGAAACTATTTTATCATTACGTAATAAAAACTACGCCTCATTCATCTAATAAATTTATGGATACCATGGATTCCTTGCATATCTTATTCCCCTATGACCATAAGATTATAAATTCTTTGTCGTTATACAAAATTTTTATCAACCATCTTACACCAAAACTGCTCTTATGACTATTAATCATATAGAAGATAGCCAATTTGACACTTGGTACACTCAGACATACAACTATCTTTCCACAAGAAAAATACCTTTAGATCTATCCGACAGGAAAATAATATTTTCAACAACATGCATCCCTCTATGTCATACTAGGGGGTATCCTTTACAAAAGAAGGTTTGATGGCCTTCTTCTCCACTATCTTAAATATCCGAGGCTCATCTAACCATCCAAGAAATCCACAATAGGTATTGTTTTGATACTTTAATAGTTTAGTTGTTACTAAAAAAATAGTTAATATGGGCTACTATTGGCCTACACTTAATCAAGATTGTTGTGATTATGTCAAGAAATGCATCAAATGTTATTAAACCTCCAATATTACACACATCCCTAGTCAAGATCTCTAGCTAGATCAAGACCTGTGGCCTTTTTCATAATGGGGACTCGACCTCATTAGCCCGATTAATCCTCAATCATCACAAAGACATAATTCCATCATCATAAAAATTTAATACTTTACAAAATGTGTGGAGGTGATCCATATTATATCCACTAAAGTAGATAAAATCGTCGATTTCATTCATCATCACATTATATGGAAATTTTGCATTCCTCATAAAATCATCATAGATAATGGTAAATCATTCAAAAATAAGAAATTTCAAAAATATGTGACAATTACAAGATAAAACTTAGCTTTTCCATATCTTACTATCCATAAGTTAATGGTCAAGACGAAGCATCTAATAAAACTTTTAACAATATCCTTACTAAAACTATCGATCAGTGGTAGAGATTAACACCTTAAAATCCCATTTTCACTACGAGCCTATTAGACTAGAATTCAAACTCTTATGTGTGCTACAAAATTTTCCTTAGTATACGTCACTAAATTTTTCTTCCTCTTGAATTCCAAATTCTGTTCTTATACATCTCACTCAAATATTTCATCCCCGACATCTCACTCAAATATTTCATCCCTGAATAAGAATATTGCCAAGAACACCTATCGCAACTATAATTGTTATATGAACACCAAATAACTTCCCTCGAACATATCAACATCTCATCAAGAAAGAATCATAGGAGAGTATAAAAACACCTCAAATAACATGACTCCAACATTGGTGATCTTTTCCTAATAGAAAATCAACATGTCACTAATATGGAGAATAAAAATATGTAAAGTTTTATCTAAACTATCTTGGACCATATATCATCACTCATAGATATGAGCATGTAGATTATTGTTTATCTTTCATTGATGGTAAAAATGAAAAGGAACCTCTTAATGCCATGTACTTGTGGCCATTTTATTTTTAACATATAAACTCACATGCCCTTAGTTAAATCAAAATCTCCCTCCATCAACCTACTTATATTTTACGTTTGTAATGATTTGGAATCATTTGGTTTCCCATTAGCATAAGCAATTACGACATTAAATATTGACACCATGGATCTACTCATAGTATACTTCACACAAACAAGTTCCCCACTCACAACTAGGGAACCATGCAATCATTACTCTACCCAAATGAAGACATGCTAAGGATATACATGTAGCTTGTACATTTACTTTCCCCTTCTAAATGGCCATATAGGATTTCCCTTAGCTCAAAAAAAGTAAAAGTATATAAAAGATGGATATGATAAAAATATAGACTAATCCCTCGAAGGACTACTATTAATTAGAATATTTACGTTAGTCAACGTATAGTCCACTCCAACGTCGCGAATAATACGGAGATGGAGATGGAGATGGCGAGGGTTTCATGGATGCGGTTTCTGCTTCTCTCGCTACAGAAATCCTGCACCCTCATGGTTTAAACATCTGTTAAGAATCTGCTCTCTAAAGCAGATGCTGACAACCTTTCAGAGAAGGGCCCATCTGAGCAGAAAAAGGTCCTGTCCTGGGCGGATATTCTCAAGAAACCGCAAGGATCTCAAGCAGGATCCAGCAGTCCTGACAACATCACGGGGTCCACTCCTTCTCTTTTCCATCACGAGGTCAAAGATGGGGAAACACACCTACATGTACCTGAAGGCTGCATCCATCGTGCTCTGGTAAGTACGAATCTCTCCTTAGTTGGTAAATTCCTTGGAAAGTGCCCTAACATCGATGAAATAAGGAAATGGGCTATTCGTAGATGGAAACCTAAAGGTGACATTTCTTTTTCTACCCTTCCTGAGGGTTTTTTCCTTATCCGATTTATTCTGGCAGAGGATTTAGATTCGGTTCTCCTAGGAGGACCTTGGTGTCTTGGTAATATGGGCCTCTTCCTCAAGCGTTGGAACCCAGGTTTTAATCCTTACAAAGAAAATATAAACACCATTCCAATCTGGTGTAGGTTACCTAGCTTGCCTCTTTACTTTTGGGATAATGAAACCCTTCTGAATATTGCCAGATCTATTGGATCTCCTCTGGGTTTGGATGATACTACCAGAAATAAATCTAGATTCATCTATGCTCGGTTCTGCATAACGAGTGATCTGAATCAACAACTTCCTGACTATCTTACCTTGCACTCAAAGTTTGGACCCTGGCGTCAAAAGATTGAGTATGAAGCCTTCAACTTAAGATGTAAATTTTGCAACAAGCTGGGACACTTCTCAAATAGATGCCGCTCAAATCAGAAGGATACTGCAAAGACCTCTGATACTCCTGTGATTGTTTCTGATCCTCTTGTCTTGAACTCCGCTCAAGGCATCAGTGATCCAGCTCCTCTGAAACCTGTCATTAAGGAGAAAAAGGGATTTGTGATCCAAAAAAAAAAAAAAAAGCTTTAAAGTTTATTTGGCGCCCTAAACAGATCGTCAGGCCTGACTCTCTGAAAGACCCTGAAAAACAGGGCAACACTGATGTGAACTCCTCTACACCAGTGGCAGATTCCTTGCAGAAGAGACCTGGAATGGAAAACACCCTTCTTGATGATTTTTCAAGCTGGGAAGAGGACCTCCTTTCGAGAATGGAAGAGGAAAAAAGGTATCAAATAGATCTTCTTTCCCATTATATAAAGGACTTTGGCTTAGATGCTCATCACAGCTCTAGTCAATCCAAGCATAATCTTCCGAAGGATCACCCGAATGATTCTAAATTATTAACTCTTGAAGAGCTTTGGAAGGAGGACCTGACACTTCGCCTTGATCTTGAGAACTCTTATCAAGAAGTGGTCTGTAACTATCATTCTCCCTCTCAGCAACAGAAGATATTTTGTGCAGTCTTGGACCAGCATCTGAATCTGCTTTCTGCAGCTACTGTTCAGCCTTTATCTCTGATGCTCTGGAAGAAGGGGAAATCACTCCTGCCAAACCGGGTCTTTTAAAACGGACTAATTCTACACCTATAATCATCACTGGCCATAGAATGGAGGGGTTTGAAGAAGTCCCTGATGTTCTATATCATGAAAGGAAAAAACTGCTGGCGAATTGGTCAGCCACTACGTCCAGAATGACTAGATCCAAAGCTAAGAACTATGTGGACTATGGAACTTCTCCAAGAAAAGGAAGGCCCCCGAAAGCCCATCTAAGGAGGAGAGCAACGGAAAAAGATATTGCGGATGGTGTCCAATCTAAATTGGACCATCTGGCCAACCACTCTAAAAAAAGTTCTAAATGAAGATCACCTCTTGGAATATCAGAGGGCTGAATGGGGATTCTAAACAGAGAATTATCAAAGACCTCAGAAAGTCTTGCAACCCCAACATCATTGTTGTACAAGAAACCAAGATGAACCAGGAAACGTTGGCTAAATGCAAGATTAAATTATGGAAAAAGAGTGATCATCTAAGTGTGGATTCTCAAGGTGCTTCGGGTGGTATTGCTGTCTTCTGGGATCCAAAATTCCTGTCTGGTATAAATATTTTCTCTTCCTCGAATCACCTTGCTGTTAAATTCTGCTCTCTAAATAGTGGGACTGTTTGGATTGCTAGCATCATTTATGCTCCGAACACGGTCACTGGAAGAAGAAAGCTTTGGCAGGATCTTCTTGAATTCAAAACTAGTTACTCTGATGCTAATTGGATGGTCATTGGAGACTTCAACACTCCTCTAACTCCATTGGAAAAAAAGGGTGGTAAGGAAGCTCTGACTTCAGGTATGGAAGATCTGGCCACTTTTATCTCCAACTCTAATCTGATGGATCTTGAGCTAAAAGGTAATCCATTCACATGGACTAATAGAAGAATTGGTTCAGAACTTATTCAAGTCAGGCTGGATCGAGCTCTCATTTCGACTGACTGGATAGCTAACCAAGAATTTCACCTTACTTCTCTTCCCAGAATTGGCTCAGATCACAACCCCATTGTTCTTAACCTTCTCTCCAATACCAGGACAAATCAGGCTTCTTTTAAATTCCAGAAAATGTGGTCTGATCACAAAGATATTTTTGAAAGAATGAAAGAATGGTGGGTTTGGAATGGTACTGGTTCTGCGTAGTTTCAACTGCTTCAAAAGCTCAAGAATGTTAAGAAGAAAGTTAAAATCTGGAATAAAAAAGTCTTTGGGAATGTTCTCGTTCAAAAGAAAGAACTTCAAAATAAACTGGAGAGTCTTGAGCAGAAAGTGGCGCTACATGGCATGAATGCGGAGGATTACAAATCTGAAAAGATCCTTCTTTCTGATTTCCATACTATCTGTGCTAGAGAAGAGTCACTTTGGAGACAGAAATCTCGGGCCATTTGGCTTAAGGAGGGGGATAGAAACACAAAATTCTTTCACTTAACCACTCTCAGCCATCGGGCACATAGCAGAATCTCTGAAATTACTAGAAGTAATGGTTCTTCCACCAAAGATCCTGACATTATAAAGGCTGAAGCTATCAATTTCTACACACACCTCCTTTCGGACTCCTCTCCTAGCAATGAGGATGCAGTTCACTTTCTTTTAAAATCCATTCCTGAAAATCTTGTTCCGGCTGACTCTTTTCAGAAGCTATCCAGTCCTGTTTCTATGGAAGATTTAAAGAAGGTTGTCTTCTCACTAAATGGGGACAAAGCCCCGGGGCCGGATGGATTTTCAGCCCATTTCTACCAAACTTACTGGGATATCTGCAGTCTGGACCTCCTAAAGGCCATAAATGAATTTTTCAGAACAGGTGACCTTCTCAGAGAATTTAATAATACTCATATAGTTCTCATCCCCAAAAAGACGGGTGCCAAAGATTTTAAAGATTTCAGACCTATCAGTCTTGTTAATGTCATCTACCGCATCTTCACCAAAGTCCTGGCTATTAGACTGCAGCCTTTACTTCCTACTCTCATTTCTAAACAACAAAGTGGCTTTATCAAAGGTAGAATCATTCAAGATGGGGTAATTCTGGTTCACGAAGCCATTCACTCCATGGAAAAAAGTAAAACTGAAGGCATGGTGATCAAACTGGATATGAATAAAGCTTTTGATAGAGTTTCTTGGAGCTTCCTTGAGTTGGTTTTACAAAAGTTTGGATTTCAAGCAAAATTCAGGAAATTAATCAAAGCTTGCATCTCCACAGCAAGATTTTCTGTAGTTGTCAACGGAACTCCAGCTGGCTTTTTTGCAAGTAATAGAGGTCTCCGGCAAGGAGACCCCATATCTCCTCTTCTTTTTATCATTATGGCTGATAGTCTGAGCAGATCTATCTCGCAAGCCATTTATGAGAGTTGGCTCAAAGGTTTTAAACCCACCTCTTTGGAAATCAACATTTCTCATCAGCAGTTCACGGATGACACCATCTTACTTCTTATGGCTTCCATCCTGGAAGCCCAAGGTATCAAGACTATTCTCAGGTTCTATGAATTAGCCTCTGGGCAGAGTATAAACTTCAATAAGAGCTCCCTTTTCTTTTTTAATACTCCGATCAAGAGACAGACTAAAATTGCTAAGATTTTAGATTGTCAAATCCAAAATCTTCCAGCCACTTATCTTGGGCTTCCTTTGGGAGTCTCAAAAGTTTCTGGACAGGTATGGAACTCTCTCATTGATCGGTTCTCCAAGAAATTGGCAGGATGGAAAGGGGCTATTCTCTCTTCAGCTGGAAAATGTCTACTCATCAAAAGCACTCTTCAGAATCTCCCGGTTTATCTCATGTCTCTTTATGCCATCCCTATAGCTGTTCTTACTAGCATTGCTAGAATCCAGAAGCACTTTCTGTGGCAAGGAACTGAAAATAGATTCAGGTATCATTTAGTTGACTGGAATGAGGTTTGCACCCCTAAAAATTCAGGGGGTCTTGGCATTATGAATCTCAAATATTTCAACTCAGCCATGCTTGCCAAAATGGGCTGGAGATTTCTTAAGCAAGAACAACCCTGGGCTGAGCTGCTCAAGACCAAATATTTAAGTAACCACCATCACCATCTCTTCCTCTCTGAGGACGCCCTTCCTGCAGGTTCCACCTTCTGGAATAATCTTGTTAATACAAGATACGTTCTCAATAAAGGTATTTTTGGAATCTTGGCACTGGAGACCGAATAAACTTTTGGAAAGATTCTTGGAGCAATCATGATCTGGAAAGGGACTTCAGACAAATTAAGGAACCCCTCATTAATTTTTATGGCACTACTGTTAACAATTATATGGAAGAAAGTAATGGAGTTAAAAAATGGAAGATCCTGCATTTACCTGACTCTAGTATGCTGGATATTTTGTCTTCTCTCCAAGATAAGCTGGATCTGATTCCTATTGATCAAAATGGCACTACCGATGAGATAGTTTGGAAAGATTCTTTTGATGGAGATTACACTGTCAAAACTGGTTACACTTCCTTCTTCGCCTCTCTTTCTAGCAATATTAACTGGACCAGAATTTGGATGAAAGAACTCACTCCTAGAGTCAATCATTTTCTGTGGTTAGTTATAAAAGGTAAAATCCTCACCAAGGATAACCTTATCAAATGAGGATTCATTATGCCTAATGGTTGCTGCCTCTGTCAACAGGATGCTGAAAATATCAATCACCTCTTGCTTCATTGTGATTTTGCAAGAAATTTCTGGAGCCGGATCACGGAACATTTAAATC
Source organism: Taxus wallichiana var. yunnanensis (assembly GCA_018340775.1). Lineage (NCBI taxonomy): Eukaryota > Viridiplantae > Streptophyta > Pinopsida > Cupressales > Taxaceae > Taxus > Taxus wallichiana. Next base: position 689,934,444 of record CM031237.1, read on the forward strand.
TTAACTGGGTTTTTCCTGATGATATTTTGGAGGCCTGGACCCAATGGAACTCCCCCTTCAAGAATAATTTAATTAGCAGATTTTGGCTCTTGATTTTCGCTCATGGGATTTGGAACATCTGGAAAGCTAGAAACGGGGTTATTTTCAGAGATAAGAAAACTTCTACAGATATTCTTTTCAAAGGTTTCATCAAAGATGTTAAAGATAATGTTGTCACCATCAAACCTGCTAAGAGCATTTCCTTCAATAAAGAAGAAATTTCCATTTTGGAGAAATGGAAGATTATTCCTGAAAACCTCTTGAAGAGAGGAACCAAAATTGACAGATCTTTAATTAAGTGGATCCCACCCCCCCTGGGTGGTACAAACTTAACTTTGATGGAGCTTCAAAAGGTAACCCTGGAGCTGCAGGTGGAGGCGGCATTATCAGAGATCACAATGGTAACATGGTGGTGGCTTATGCTGGGCAAATGGGTTACCAAACTAATCACTATGCTGAAGCTCTCTCAGCTCTCTGGGGTATTAGGATTGCTAAGAATTTGTATATTGAAAAAATTCTGATTGAAGGAGACTCTCTTAATATTATTAACAATCTCAATAATAAACACCCCCCAAGCTGGACCGTCAAAAGTTTCATTCATGAATCCATAAGTATCTGTGGCACCTTCAACATATGCAACTTCATGCATACTTATAGAGAAGGTAATAGAACCACCGATGTATTGGCGAATGAGGGAGTTGCAAACACCCATACAAATCTCACCATTTGGAATTATCATGACGCCATCTCAGATAAGCTTGGAAAGATCTTGGAGCATGATAGAAATCCTAGCCATACTGGTTAGTTGGATTTATTGCATGCATTATGTGCTGGCAAACAGGTACACCGCTGCAAACCAGTCACTTCGCCCTATGCGAAATCAAAGGAACAACTACCCTTCACATGCTTTCTGGGTCTTTAATAAGCCTGGTCCAGAGATGTTAGTTTGCAGTTTGATCGCTGTTGTTAAGCGACTGTTGCTGTTAGTTTGTTGTTTTTTCGTTGTTTAGTTGTTGTTTTGTCGCTGCAGCTTGGCTGCTTTCTGCTCTGTTTCATTTTTGCATTTTGGAGTTTGGCTCCATTTGATCTCCTCTCTGTATCTGGATTTTGATCCTTTCTCTGTTCTTCTCTTTCCCTTTCTGGCTGTTGAGCTTTTTTGTACAAGGGTATAGTCCCTTTCAAAAAACTAATTTACCAATAATTAAAAAAAATGCAAGCTTCCCGCATCAATTAGCTTGCACAATATACAATTGTTGGAAGAACAAAAACGAGGGATTAATCAATCAAAATTAAAAAAAAATCACATTCACTTTAGAATTAATCAATTAACAATTAAACTTATCCATTCACCATTAACCATGCATTTAACAAGAAACATAACCATAGATGAGAAAATGAGAACATAAGAATACATGAACAATAGATATAAGTGGTAAACCATAAATGGTAAGAAAACCCACTAAAAAAATATTTATTACAATAATGAATCAAATTTAGTTGAGCACCAATCTAACAAGGAACACAAACCCCTAGGTTTAGTGAGGCACCAACCCCATAAGGAGCACCAACCCATAGATTTAGTAGAGAACCAACCCTACAAGGAGGTGCCAAACCCCTAGATGACTCATCACTAACTAAAGCCACCTAATTTATTTATCACCTCTAGAATTTTTCCTATGAAGCTCTCTTTCCTTATATCTTCTCCAAATATTCCCTCTAGATTTCTTCTCTCAAGCACTTCCTCAACAAGTTGATTAGGTCATCTCGACATATCTCTCCAACAACCGATGGTCACAAAGACCTCATTCACCTCTTTAATCTCCCCTCTTACTCACACTTTTACATACACATCCGCACTACAAAAATAAGCCTTCTTTGATTACTTTTATACATGAATTAGGATCATAACACACCTAGGTTAGCCATCATGGGAAAATAAATTTTTTTAATACATCCTAAATACATATTTAAAAACACCACATAGGTAAGAAATTTCAGGGAACTAACTCAAAACCTCCATTAGGACATGACTAGGCCTAATTGCATAAAAAAATCCTTTTCTAAAAATGAATGTTCTTGAACCAACAACACCTTCTAAAAATATCTAAGATCACTTAGACATGTTTTTTAATTCAAGTGCATGCTTCTTAAATAGTTATCCAACTCTACACCATCAAATTATATTATGAAGCCACCATTAGGATCAAATGCTCTCACTAGGCCTGTCACCTTCGAGACCAATATTTTTTATTAGATAGGGTAAAAGAAGGGATAGGCTCCCAGAGGCCAAGTAAAAAAAGATTACATCATGATAGAAACAAATATGGACAAAAAGGAATAAGATCCCTAGAGTTAAACAGAATTAACTCCAAAACAGAGAAGGGGGTCTATGAAACAACAAAGAAAAGAGAACTAAGCCATTAAACAAGAAAAAAATAGAGAAATTTCCCGAAATTCCACAGAAATTTCAAGAATTTCCATTAGTTAGCTTTACTTTTTTTGGAGGGTTTAACCTCCCTAGTCTCTTCTTTCATGCTAGAATCCAAATTCAGCTTCTTCTAGGGGGTTCCTTGACATCCTCCTCAGTGTCCTCCTCAGAATCATCCTCCTCCTTAGACTCCTCTTCCTCTTCATCAGAACTGATCCACCTCCTTTTCTACTTCTCTTTTTCCACAAAGATCTGACGGGTGCCCAAATATCGAACTAGAGAATCCAACTGCTTGATATCCCTTGGATGTTCTTGGGCCAAACATATTTTCTTGGCTTCATATTGTCAATCATGCTCTTTCTCACCACCGAGTTAGTATCTTCCGAACTTGGACCACTTTGTCTCCAAGTATTGGACTTTGGACCTTCAAGACCAAAGTATTCAAGCATGAAGTAAAAAGAAAATTCATTTAACAAAAATAGGTATAAAATACTACACGATCTTAGGGTCATCACCATATGATTTAGACACCATCACTCAAGTTAGTCGAGAGAACATATAAAAATTTTAGTGCAAAAATAAAGACTATAGGCCAACAAAAAGAAAATCAAAAATCTAATTTCAAATCCTTTAAAGGTTGGAAAAACATGAACATAAACATTGATCCATCAAACTTAGAAATGGGTTGCAAAATCATCCCACACCACTAGTCCCATATCATAGAAAACCACGATATTCAAACAGACTCAAGTAATTAGTGTAGACTCAAGCAAATAGAACAAACTTCAAACAAACTCCAAAGCGTTGTAACATACTCGAGATAGATACCGAATACAAATAACAAAATTATATCAATCCATTACAATAGCTGGCCAAAAATATTGGTTCCATACTAAGACAAACCAAAAACTTTGGAAAAATATGAATAATTTGAACAAACTTCGACATACTTTGAAGCTTTTTGTATGAGATTCTAAAGCAACAAACAACACTCAAACACTATTGAGTTTCTCTACACCTCATCCTTATTCTCTCCCTACTCTTTTGATGCTCAACCAGCTACTACAAATGTGTAATACACCATGACACACCTTCCTCCTTCATGAATTCTGATTATGCCTCCTAATTATACCTTTTGAATATGCTTGTTTCTTCCATTTTGACCTCCTCATGACTTCATCACTCTTTCCCACCTACAAGAGCCTTCAACATGCAATATAAAATCATTAAAACATCCATCTACCTTTGTAAATTTCCTACAAGCCATCACACTACTGAAAAACCCTCATCACGACCAAGCAACATAACTCAACACATGACACTACCAATCAACCTTCATGCTCCTTATGCCTTTTGAAATCAATGATACTTCAGACATAAATGAAAACATCACTCTCATCTTCTCACTATGACATCAATGAAAAAAATGCCAACAAACTTCCTCTTTGTCATTTATGGAAAACCTATTGATGGAAAACACATATAACTTATTCTCTCCTTAAGGTAATGTACACATGAAAATCAGCATGTGATTTTAGATGTACTCGACTTCCCAAGAGTCAAACCGTATGAGATTAGATGAATAATTGATAGGAAACTAAAGGAAGTTCAAGGGATATGAAATAGTAGTGTGAAAGCCTAATATCTAAGTTGGTCAAAGGGGTTAACAATGGATAAAATAGGGTAGCATGAATTCCCTATGGTTTGATTGCTTGTTTTGATTTGGTTTCTAAACTATGTTGAAACTTGGTTTTAAATAAATAATGAAAATAAACTTAGATTCAATAATTTAAAAGTATATTTAATCGTTTAATTGACTAGATTAATTCCCAATCAATCAAATAAAATGAGATATACCATATACTCTATTTTTTTGCATTCTAACCATATTTTAAAAGAACTAGAATTGAAAGAAACTAACTAAACACATAATATATTTTTATATTTTCTAGAATTTAAATAAAATAAATAAATAAGCTATTTTACAGACATATGAAATTACTTAAAATAAAATATTACTACTAATACAATAAACTAAAACAAGGAATAACCAGATGTAATTATTCCTCTATTGTTAAATTGTAGGATAAGATCTCGCTTAAAACATAAAGTGTACTCAAAAGTTATTACCCTAAAAATGATTTTTTTCTAACTATGCTTCACTCAAGTTTACGGAAAGGAAAGAAACTATTCTCGAAAGCAATTTATTCTTTACCTAGAAACTTTCCTTAACAAAGTGGAATTAAATTATCTGATTATTTATCATGAAGAAACAACAATATATCATAAATACGAATATTCCTCCAACTTATTTCCTTGTAAATCCACAGGGATAAGAAGAGAATAATATATCAATGGTAAACTTGTGCAAATAGTGCACCTAACAATACTGAAAATGAAGAAATATTTAATTTTAGTAATTTAAAACAATGCATTTATTGTATTTTAACGACTACTGATTAATAAACTATTAAATAATTCAAAACATCCCCAACATGTAACTATTGATATGAGATAGAATTCTAGGTGTGGTGCTATGTTTTTTATCTCCTCGATTTGTATCCTCTTCCAAATATGATTCCAATTGATCCAAATGTGTGTAGAGTGATGGATGGTAACAAAGAAAACCAAGAAAATGATCATGGATGGATGATTGCAAGAAAATGGTTTAAAATGCAATACGGGAAAGAAAAATGCAATGAACATGTTTTCTGTGTGATTCCTAGCAATATTTTGGCAGCATTAATTTGTAAATCAAATATGAAAACTCCAACCCATCGTATGGGTAGAAAGTTGCTTATATAAAATCTAGGGAATAAAAATTCAAATTACATGTGTCGATTAAGAATTGAAAAATAATCCACATGAGGGAAATAAACATTATAAATTTATCCAAATAATAAGAGGAAGTCAATACAATTACAATGAGTCCAAAAATAGGAAAAACGGTTGAGAAACAAGTGAGAAAATCACTCCGGAATCCAAACATGCGCTAAAAATGCATGTTTTAATTGTGCTGTGGATGATGATGACAGACCTCATCTATTAATAGAGGGTAGGTTGCACAACTACAACTATTCCCAAAGGGGAAGTCACAAAACATATTCTCTTTGGAAAGTTATGATTTTGCAACCATCGGGGTAGTTACTGCAACCGCCACTCAAAAATAATGATAAAACCTTAAAAGTCGGTCTTGCAAGTAAAATTGAAGTATGGGGACAAAGTAGAAAGGTTGATTTAGATCAAAGGAGGGATAAAAAATATAGAGAGATGGATCAAGATCTCATTTTTACCTTGCAATATGTATTTATCATCATAGGAGACATATCACATTTTTGTTGCACCATGTAATTTTTGGGTGCATACATATTGCCCCCTTGGAAGAGCATTTTAGCCATGAATGGGATAAAACATGATTTCCAAGAATGACGTCCCCAAATGGGAGCGTTATATTTTTACCTCATCCAAGTGCATGTTGATTTAATGCCAACCGAGCCTTCTTACTACATGTAAAATAAAAACATGAATCAAGTGAATCAAGTGCAATATAAAGAAATTTTGACAAAATTTTCAAAATAAAATATAATACTATGTACCATTGGTGTGGGGGTGAGAGGTCTACTTTCCCCATGTATGTCAACCATACATATACTCACTCAAAAAATGTAGGAAAATACAAATATGTGCTATATAGGTCATTATCACTATTTTTAGAAATCATTTGCATATTGTAAGTTTTTTGAATTGAGTTCTAGATTTCGCGTAGATGTTTCATTCATGAGTATAGTCAAATCGGTGAATATTTTTAAATGACGATGAAGAACTGAATGGAAGTGGATGAGGCTCAAGAAAAGGTAAGAAACAAGAGATTTGGTATTTTTGTGTTAGGATCGACTTTTACTTTTGAATGAATTTGAGGAGGATTTCTAAAAAAATTGTATCTAAAGAAGTCATAAGGATCTCAAAGAGACAAATACAAAAATGCTTTTATCACTTAGGCCCATTTATTTTATTTTATTATTATTAGTTTTTAGGTGTATATAGTTTTTTTGGATTTTTGACTCATTATTGAGTATTTTGACTACACTTTTCCTCAAGTGCAATGACATTGTACTAAAACATTGACAAACACACACACACACACACACACACACACACACACACACACACACACACACACACACACACACACACACACAAGTATTTTTGGTTGAAATCCCTTTGATTTTTTTCATATTTTTATTTCATTTGTGCACTATTGTATGGTTGGGAATGTTTTTGTAGTTTTAAATGAATTCTATGGATGATAATGTAATATGATAAACAAAATTATTGCATATAGTTACACACATGGTTAAAAATCATACTTAGGAAACTTTATGTTTCAAAAAAGTTTAGACATTCCATTCCATTAAAAAAATGTGTTGAAAATGATACGATGATAAGATGATCTCACTTTGTTACTGACCCCACACAGCTAGTAAGATGTGATGGCTCATCATCGAGAGCCAAGAAGGACATGAGATGTATAATTGAAGAATGTGTGAATAATAATGATGATCAAGAGATAATTTTTCTGATAAACATTTATTCAAAAACCTATAGCTCAACCCTAATCAAGATTAAATAACCAAGTTTAAGATAATTTCCACTTATAAGTCTTGAATAGAATTAGATCCATGGATGGCATATTGATTGGAAATATATGTTTAAGGAATGATTGTCTCTCCTAACATGAACATCTAAATCATTTTCTTAGAAATTTCAAATATTCAAGAACTTTTCTTTCTTTTTGTTTAAGGTTTTATTGACATGACCCCCTACATATTTCCCCATAGTACCAAAGTAAGAATCATAGTCTCATCACCGAGGAAAAAATGTAGGAAATTAAGGGCATCTTCCTCCTTTCCTTTCCTCATGTTACTAGTAAGAAGCTAGATCTAATCACCAAAGATTAGGAGGGATGGAAAATGTAGTTATTTTTAATAAGAACATATGTATATAGTTTTTTTACATGACCACCTACATGTTTCCCCATGCTAATAGTAAGAATCATGGAATCATCATGAAGGAAAAATGTAGGCAAGTAAAGGCATCTTCCTCCTTTCCCTACCTTATTCTACCAGTAAGAAACATGGGCTCACCATCAAATACTGGGAGGGACAGAAAATGTGATTATGTGTAATAATAATATATGTATATTTTTTTGTTTGATCTTTCCTTATCTTTTATGTTGCTTGTTGGGAGGGAAATTTTGTCCCCCAATCTCAGCCCCACACAACTAGTAAGATGTGAGGGCTCATCATGAAGACTGAGATGGGAGGATAATAGTTCAGGTGAAATTATTAGAATGTTTTTGTTATGGAGAGATATTTTTAGGGAATAGATATTCCATTAGGAAGCTTCTAGAGAAAATATAGGTGATAAAAACCCAAATTGGAAGAAGGCATAAAAGGATGAGTCACACAACTCCTTATAGGATTAATGAAAAAATTGTCTCATGAATGGAAATGATGATGCAAATTATATAGTTTGAGAGTGTGAAGAAATTTTATAAGTGTCATGATTAAGATATTTTCAAATGTTTGAAAGTTTAAAATCACTTGAAAATTAAGTTTCCGTTTTACAATTTTGACTAAATGTAAATGCAAATGACCTGAGATGATAAGAATGTAAAAGGATAGTGTGGAGATGTAATGACTATAGAAAAAAATTTCTAGGTGACATAAGTTAATGGATTCACTAAAATCATCACCTTATGAGGTACATAGATGATAATTAGGATTCTTGAAATTTTCATTTACTTGATAGGGGCACAATACTTTAGGTTTAAAATTACAACCCTTCCCCACTATCTTATCCATTCGGAGATCTAATCTTATCATAAGATCACCTAATTACAAAAAAAATTATGCATATTTATTTGTTGTGTTGTTGACACATGATGTCGGCATGAAATTGATGGAATATTTTAATCTTTTCTCCCTATATAGGGAGGTGTGGTCATGTTATATGTATTTTGCGTTAAGGGTACATGTCTAATAAACAATGAAAGTTTGGTTTGCAACACATTTACATCTAGAACAAGGTTGGGAATGGGAGAAGCCATAGAGGTGGCTTTGGTATAGATCATTTCACACTCAACATCCTGTTCTTCCTTTGATATTTATACCATACATATGTATATGATATCATCAGTAGGAAGAGATGATAGAATGAGGAAATTTCTAACTCCTTATAGTCCAAAGGGGAGAGTGATTGGAGAATCATTCTCTAAGAGTTTTACAATCTCATCTGTGGGTTTTGTAGAAACAATTTCTATTGACACAACCTTACTCTCATCCATTTTTGGCCCTTCAATTGATTTTGGCTTATTGACCTCAACTTTCTCGAACACCTGTGTAGTCATAACTATTTCCTTTGGAGGAGGCATTTTGTTTAATTGAATCACGGGTAATTCATATTCAAAATGAAATATGGGATTATTATTGTTGATCAAAGAATACTTGGAAAAAATCATGCAAGGAGTCCGTGCACGGGATATAAGGCCAAGATTGAAGGTGCGGAAGGACAGGGGAAGGACCCGTGCGTGGAAGGTAGGTTCAGATTTCGGGACTTAGCCATTTCTAGGCATGAGGATCTATTTTTGGAAGATGGCATGTGGAACACATCAATGATGCAGAGAAGTGCACGCCAAGCATTACCTATATCTTCAAGCATCTATGCATGGAGACAAGCTAAGAATAGAATGAACACTTTAGTTATCTATAAGAGGACTATAGATAGCACACTTACATGTGTGGCTATAATTGTAAATGGCATGTGGCTATTAATAACATGCGACCTATTTTTGGAGTAGTTAAGTAGTGAAGGGAAAGTCCCCACCCTATATATATGATGATTAGGTGCATAGTAAAAGAGAGATTTGTATGTGTGTGTGGAAGAAATGGATAGATATGTATGTATGATTTTGAATACATGTATCAGATCCATATGCGCTTAAGATGAATTGATAGTAATGTAAAGAGATTCTATACTTATTAATAGATGGAGGATATTGGATGAATCTTAGTGTCATTACATGTAATTGAGTAGTACATGCTAGTATTTAATCATGATTCTTCACTAGTTTAAGCTTTTTCTTTCATAGATTTGTCGAGTAGCATGCACCGTAGAATGATGGATTATTCATGAATCTTTATATATCTTCCTTCATCATGTTATCATCCTATTATAGAAACCCTAAAGAGGGACCTAGTACCTTTTCACATTTCGGGTAAGCGCTCTGTCTAGGTTGAGTGATATGCCAGTGTGACTAGGATGTTATCTTGCAAATTCTAGGCTGCATCATTAGTTCCATTACCGGAACTCTTTTTCAGTTGTTTTCAGGATGGTTCATGATGAAGACGTACCGACTAACTCTAGAAAGTATTAAGGAATGGATACATGATTTGGAGGAAGAGTATACATGTCGGTTCAGCACTGGATCTGAGTTTAACGCACGAACTTGGGTAGAATAGAACCTGTATGACAGTTTATATGAGATATTTTTGCTATCTTTCTAGTAGAACTATATGAGTGGCCTACTGCTTATGAATATTAGTGGAATTGGAGGTATCACGCACTCATCTAGACATAAGAAGAATTTTAGGCCCTTTATGATGCTTTGATGCTAATTTAGACTTGCGCGGTGGATACGTGGTTCCGTGGTGTTCTAAATAGTCATATTATGGAATATTCAATTTTGACGAACTCTTGCCTAGAGGTAGTTGAATTCTAGTTTTTGAGGTATCCAAGAGGGACATACTTACACGGTATTCCTGGTGATCAAGATCTTAATGGTAACTTTGAACCTTGAAAGTAAGCCAATGGCTAGCTAAATTTCACCACGCGCGAAGGCAGGAACATGTTTGGTATTAAGATGATGGACCTAGTGGCAGAAAAGTAGAGAGAGGAAAAGAATCTTAAGTATAATGAGGCACGTGAGAGGGAAATAGAGAAGTAACATTCTATTCCGGAAAGTATGGCGAGGAGAGAGAGATGGATCGTGAAAGATTTACGGCTCACGTGGAAGATGTGGAGCCGTAGTGGCAGAACTCCCCATCTTGGAAAGCACGATAGAGATCCCTTCTCGGCCTCGCATGGAAGTATGAAAATAGAGACTACTTGGGCTATAGGCACGCATCTTAATCCACCTGGTGACCTAGCTTTTGTGGTTGGTTTTCCAAAGATTCAGCACGAAAAGTAATCAACAAGATAATTTAGGAAGTAGGAGGACAAGAGTCAGTCAGGGATCAAGTACATTAATGGAAGGATAGATGAATTCAATGTTATTTAGAGGAACCTTTTTAGGTGCATCATCTACACAAAATGCGAGTGCGTAAAATGTTAGATTCACCTCTTGAAGTGGGACTTCCTCACAGACTGTAGGGGTTCTGTATATTACTACTATCAGAGCACAAGGAAGTGCATCTACATGCCCTATTCTAATTACAAGTTGTGGAATAAGAGGTATAGGTGGTTCTATTTCTAGTGGATCTAGTGGTTCTAAAGGCAGAGGGAACACGGGAGGTTACGGGTCGGGTGGTTGAGCTTTGCAACAACCACAAAATATCTATATAGAGATGTCTCTTCATCTTCTGGAATATAGAGGTATAGAGGATGCTGTCGATCATGTGGTTATGTGTGAAATTTTTGGCATGCTAAAGGGATTACAGTTGTTGAGCGAAAGGTAATTTAATTTGCTACTACATTACAGGGGCACGTGCACAACTGGTATAGGAAGTTTGACCCTGATCAAAATTGCATGGATTATGCAACACTGAAAGATGCATTCTTAAAAGAGTTCCATATCCCTGAGTTTGAGCAGAAGAGTATAAGTGCACTCAAGGATATCAAGCAAGGCACTACTGAGAGCATACATGAGTATGATGCTCATTTTAAGACACTTTTATCTAAGTTGTCTTATGATATCCATGCTAGCTAGCATGCATAATGGTTCGTTGGAGGATTGATTACACCTTTTAGGAGGGCACTATCACATAAGACCTACACAGACCCGCAAAAGCACCTGGAAGTAGCTTTTGCACTAAGTTAGTTGGGGGCATTAACACCGGGGTTAGTCCATTCCTAGAGGCACGAGATCACAAATGGCTATGGCTAAGTAGTTAGAAAAGTTGTAAGAAAATTCAACCCATGAAATGCACTTAGGAATTTAGTGTACAAATTGTGAATTTGAAGGTCACACTAAGGATAGTTTCCATCGAGAGATCGGTATGCTCATTACTGCTAGATTGTGAAATTTGAATCATGATGCTAACCACTATCCTTTGTTACAACATGTGATAAGGAATAATGTATCCTACTTTTACAAGATTTACAGGTCCACGACCTATGATATTGAGGATTGTTGGTTGATTGGTTAGATCCAGTATGTCATAGACATTAGAGTATGACATATAGGTATAGCAGATAATTCCAAGGGTAGGAATGAGCACCAAGATCGGGATCATACTCAAATGTGCTATGAAAGGAATGAGGGGCATTTTAAAGGGGGTCGTCGAAGGGGACGTGAATATCATGGTGGATATGGAGGATGTGGTTGTGGTGGAGGAAGAGGGGAGTTTCCTCGTGGAACATGTTATATGTGTTGATCTCCTGACCACTACATGTGCAAATGTCCTCAGAATCATGAATGTTCTTTCGTGGGAAGAACCATAGCTATGAAGAGTGCCTAGACCTATATGAGCATTTATGCAAGCAACATAAGCAAGAAAAAAAAGGCATCAAAATGGTTAGAATCCGACTTGAGGTAGGAGACCAATGGATTCCCAAGATAACTGAAGGACTGAGTCATTAACAAAAATATCACTACATGTGCTAAAGCAACACATGTATAAGAGGCATTGCATCAGAAGCCTATGATTACCAAGGAGGAAGTTTTACATACAAGGTACCCAGATCCTGCTCATCAGAAGGAAGTTTACAGGGATACCATGGAAGTGCTAAGGAATCTTCAGGGAGAGATACAATACCTAAAGGAACAAAAGAGAGCCTCGAGATAGTTCAAACTGATATCGATGATCTACGGGAGGTATGCAAGATGTTGCACCAGGAGAACATTATTCCACTATTAGGGAGTTGGCTGAAAGGGAACACTCCACGCGCAAGTCTTGAGACTGGAAGGCATATTCTTCATGCCAATCTTCCCCCTGATAGCATTGATTATGAAAAATAAATTACTCTGAATGTTGTTGTGGATGGGTGGCTGTTGAGCAATATATTGATTGATACAGGCGCAAAAGTAAATGTGCTGACATTAGATGCTTGGGTATAAATGGGGAGGCCCCCATTATAGCCATCGTCTAATGTGTTGTTTATGGCAAACCATACTAAGGCAACTCCCATAGGAGTGTTGAAGAATGCATCTATAACTATACAAGGAGCCAAGTTTACTGGGGATTTTGAGGTGTTAGCACTTGCAAAGAAGATAATTTTCTAGCCTTGCTTGGACGCCCTTGGTGTTATGTGAATAATACTGACTTGAGATTCAATAAGGGATACATCAACTTTGAAAACAAGGAGGAAAGGGTTGTGATACCCTTGACAGATGGGAAGTCTATGCCCTATGTAGAGCCTCTAAGTGAGGAGGATTTGAATAGAGTCTATGTATGTGCTATTCAGGATCCAGAGGTCAACGAGCCATCAAAAGAAGGCATTCTATAGTGGGAATATTCTCATTCTATTAGTGATACTACGAGTATTTCTTGTGAAAATTGGGCTCATGGTACATATGAACTGGTAGGGCATGAGGTGAAAAGCATAGTTGTGCATGCGAATAGATCTCACTCAATTCGATAGATCGGTGGCACAATATCTTGGTATATAGGGACAGAAGATCTTTCTGCCTTTCTGAAGGCTATGGAAACACAGTGGGAAGATCCAGTTAAATGGAGGGATATGTTAGTATATACACTACGTGGGACAACAACGTGCACTAGTGGGTAGTCCACAAAGATAATCTTATAAATTGGAAAGAGATTGGAATAGCTTTATCTACTAGGTTTCTAAGGCACAATGTGTAACATTCCCATTTTAAGATTTTAGAAACAAGGGATTTTTTTTTAATAATGTTCACTCTTCTAAATAAAGAATTATTTAGAACAAACATTCCATGCCAATCAAATTCAATGGATAAACATATGCAAACTTGTAATGACTTGGTGATTCACCGATCTATTCATTCCATAACTCGATACGCTACCAATCTATTTATGTTATCTTATGTATTGAATACATATTGTATACTTCGTATACTTTTTCTTCCTACCCTACACTGGATAGTGAGTGATTTGTTTAAAGAACATATCTAAATATCTACTACCAATATTCATCTGATATCACGTTGTTTTAAACTTGGTGACATAGGACAATGCAACCAACAACTTACGATACTTTGGCCAAATATTTATAACATACTGAGTATGTCACTATTACTTGATGACATACTTGTCATATGGGAATACATCCTTCACCTCACTCCTCATTTATCATGATTGGTCTTTACTTGACTCACTCGTCAGTCCACTTGTTCCAGGTTTAACCCTAGCCCTAGATAGGAACATAAATTATTATAGGAAGACGCTCACAATGGCTTAGGGTAAATGGGCATACTTGGTTGACCTAAGTCAACTGGATGTGCCAACGTACCCTGAGCCATTGGAAGCTAATTCATATCCTAAATATGCTCCTATCTAGACCTAGAGAGAAACTAAGTTCAAGTCCGAGTTCCTATTGTGTGTAGATCTAGATGATCAATGTAGAAAGGTGATGCCACATGTCAACTACAATGTTGTATTCTTGAGAAGACCCAAGCCTTCCCGAAATTACAGCCTGCGCAGGCGTGTGCCAATATCCTACAGAAACTACCTCATCAAGATGTACATACCCCGAGGGGATTGTTAATACATTATTAGTCTGAATTATTTCTTGATTACAACAACCCTGCCAAACCCTAATCCAACACTCAATAAGTTCTTTCCTAAATTTTCTTCATTTAGTCCATGAAGAAATTTGTTATACTTACGGTTGTTTTTAATGTTAGATCTATCAATTACACTGCCAACTAACCTCAACCAAGCAACGTTGTCAAGTTTTATTTAAAAAGTACAATAACTTTTAGACAGGTTTAACGTTCAAATATATCCAATTTAAAGTAGACTTCATACAAAATGAATTCTAATAAATTGTAATCATATTTCCATACCTTTTTGTTTATATTCAAAATAGAAAGTGTCTTTATCTACATGTTTAAGTGTTAGGGTATATCTTACCCAATATCCATATTTCTTAATGTATGTTCAACACACATTACATTACTAAATTATATAGTTTAGATAAAGAACATCATATTTTGTAACTTAACAAGCTGCATCTTAATTAGGGAAATTGAACTAAATCCCTTTGTCCAACTTATCAAAGGATAACCAATTAAGCATAAAAATAATATGAAGAATATCAGTCAAGATAGAAATCCATCTCTTTCATACAAGTACAAGATAATTTACACACCCAATGCAAGTAAATTCTCTTCTTTCAATTCATCTTTATAACTTATACATTTACAAGTCTTATGCATTTTAGGCATACTGCGTAACAATCACCTTCCTTATGAAAGAATACTACTTTTATTTTACAAAAAAATCTCAAGAACGAATAAGAATTCTTCACAAGGAATTAGACTTAAATCAGCCAATGCATCATATAAGTTTTTCCTTCTTTTATCACTTACAAAGTTCATCTACAAAAATTGCTAGCACGGGTTAGTTCAATGAACTGAGCATGATAAGAACCAAGCCTTAAAATGAAGTGCATTCCAATAATTGTTCCATTAAAACAACTCTGCTTTAATGAGACAATTAATACATCATAAATATAGGTATAAGTAATAGCAAACAGAAAATAAGTACATTAACCAATCTAAATTCACTTCTAAGAGAAGAACAAAATATAATCCACAACATCTGCCTTACAAAATTTAAATTTTAATTGATCCTAATAATTACCTTTAAACAAAAAGAAAGGGTTTACAGCATAGTTCTCATTGGGATGATTCATCTAGCTCCTAAACAAGGAAGAAGGATATCCATTCCAAACTATGCTCAACACAAAAATATCAGAAAACAGAATCAAGTTCATAACATGAATTTAATTGTTTCGTTTAAAGGACAACTACCTTTAAATACAACATTTCAGATTTTAAACAGAACAGAATCCCATATCAATCTAAGAAGGAATATAGAATTTTAACAGTCTGACAACAAGATTGTATTTTCTATTCAACAAAATCAAACATCAAATCTCTTCCTCCATCACTTTAACAAATGATATGAACAAGGAAGGCTAAATAGGTATAATAAATCTCCATTTTGCAAGAGAACTAATAATAGAAGGGTTCAATCAAATGAACTAATCCCTATAGGTTAGAAAGGGAATCTTATCATAATTTGACTCAATCTTTAATTTATTCTCTAAACTTAACAACAAATTCCCATCTCTAATCCAAACAATAAGCTCATACACTAGTTCCCAGAAGAGAGAACAAAACCAACTCATTGCAAGAAACATACTGCAAGTCCCCCTTACAATCCTTATCATTACAAGCATGAGTTCCAATTTCAGTTCAGAACAACACTCAGTAAAGTTCTAAAACAACACCCTATCCCTAAGGGTTCCCAATTTCCTTCTTCTTTTAAAATACTTAAGCATTAACTTATTGATCCCAACAAGATTAGAAAACCCAAAACCTTAAACTAAACTAGTTCAGGAGTATCCTCAAACTTGAAACTGAAGTTCCTTTACATGCCTCCACAACATTGTACTTAAACGTAGGTGATTCATAATTCTTTTAGAACTATAAAACAAAATCAGGCTAAACAAATTTAAGTATTCTACCTCCACTATTATTTCTAAGCATAGGTACAAACTTTGTTTTAAAAGAATTCCAAATCCTACTATCAAACGAAAACATTTCTAGTTAAATCTCCAAGAGATATTCAATAACTCAGTCATACTACTTACCCAAAATTACCTGGAGTAAGCGGTTTGCATTAAAGGAGTTATAAGCTTCCAACTAGAATACAATTTAAAACCAACTCACAAATACCATAACAGAGCTAACATGTCATTCAACTAAAAATTCAAACACTATGTATCAAATTACATGTACAGTGCCAAATCACAAAGTCTCAAATGTGAGCATAGATATATACAAATATTATGATACAAGTTAGAATATAACACATGACAACTTAACTAGTTTATAGCGTAAACAAGAAACCCTATTTCCAACTCAAAATGAAACACATGTTTCTCATAGAGGAGTTCAGAACTATTCAAGTAGATATTCATAGGTTCAGGGCAACCACAATTCCCATTCTAGTTTGCATATCAAACAAGAAAGCTCATACCAGCTTGAAACACGAGCTCCTACCAGAGTTCAGAACTAATAAAAAAATACTATTACTGTGTAAATTACGAACTTCCATTAATAGTCTAGAATAACACAAGAATAAACACGAGTACAGAGGTACATATGGACTTAAAACAACAATCCAAGATTACTTAAGAATCCAAACACTGTTTCAGAGTGACAAGAACATCCAACGCAAATCCTTAACAAAACACTAACCCTGAATCAAGCTTAACTACACACAAACTTGAATACAGGCTGAAACGAAATACCAACTCAATACAAGCTCAAACTCAAACAAAACATGAGCTCAACTCAGCAAGCTTTAGCTCGACAAAACAAAAACCCGAATATAGGCTCTAGCTTAAACAAAAGACGAGCTCAACTACAAGCTTTAGCTCAAACAAAGACGAGCTCCACAAAAGATCAGACGGGATTCAAGTTCCCAAAACTTAGAAACAAATAAATAGTGACGAAGGTTAGTTGAAAACAAAACTTCTTTGTATACTGGTTCAAGAAATGACAAGCAAAGTTACAGTAAAAGGTTTCTCATGCATGTCTCACTAATTAGCACATACCAAGAAAGTTTCAAACACTTATCATCAATTTTCCATGGATTCATACCCAAATTTCCAAAGATTACAAAACCCAACAAGAAAATAACCAGATAAAACATGCAAGCCAAGAATCTCATAAGAGCAGAGTCATTTTAATGAAACATTTAGAAGAAAGCAAGAGATTTTAATGGTTAGAGCCTATCATGCCTGATAGCGCTTCTGCCAAATTGAAGGAGACTTCCAGATGAGCTTCCAACTCCTTTTCTCCTCCATGAAAGATCAACCAACCAAAAATTTCCTTAGCATGCCTCATATACCTTCCCATGATTGAAAATAGACCAGGTGAGTTAAAAATAGCAATGAAGTGCAAGTTGAACTGCTGGTTCGAAGAACTAGTTTGCTTCATGCAGAGAAAAATCTGAAAAGCATGTAAAAACCAACAACCTCCCACAAACCCACCTTCCAAGTTTCCTAGATGGTTTGTGAACAAAAACCGAGGCCAATTAATTTCATTAATTCCAATTTTTCCGCTCAACTCTCCTTTCCACCACCTCCCAAATATGGTGAATGCCAATTCCCATTTAACATGCAATTCCATTTTTAGTGGAGCTTCCACATAAGCCTCACCAAATCAACTAGCCCCTACCAAAACTGGCAGTACTTAATGCCTTTAAGAACCTTATCAACAATTAAATGCCATTGGAACCATCGCCTTAGAGGTATGCAACCCATTTAGGTTCCCATTTAATAGCTTAGGATAGATCCCTTAAAACTTAGGTTAGTTTAGGAATAATTACCTTAGGCCTTAACACATTACCTTAGGTAATTCCAACATTAGGTTAGATCATCTCATAACCTTATAACATTAGGTTTTAGGTTAATTTAGATAGCCTAGCAACCTTTCCATATTCCCTTAGCACAAGGCTTAGGTTAGAATAAAAATTCAATTAAGTAACATAGCTAGGTAGTAAATATTCTTACCCAACTTAGGATTCCGTAGGATAATCCTTTAGTTTTAGGATTTCTGAATCCTTCCTATGCCATGAACAGGCTATATTTCATTTACATCAGCAATGTACTGCCAAGATCAATCTCCAAGGACCTAAGCACAACATACAACTAAATAGAAATACGTTCACACAAGATTAAAGAACTTGTAATAAAAATTTTAGTCCACCATGTCCCTCAATTATGGAATGTCAATTTACCATTCATTCAACTAAGAAGGTTTAAAACATTCCTTGGATCACTGAAATTGATCCAGGGATGAGTCAGATAAAGAGGTAAGTTTGTAACTCTTAAACCAAATTGCAACTCACCTAAGAAGTGAAAAATGGATTCAAGGAAGCCATTCCATTCTAGTCTAATGATCTTAAGAACAGAAAAGATTTATCCATATCAAGCATGATCTCCAACAATCAAAAGAACACATCTTTAGAAGAAAATCACATGTCAACACTTGAAATGCAAAGGAGGAATATAACAATTGTCGAGGGTGTTACACAATGCACCTACGCAAATATGTACTTATCATGGTAATCAACTTGTTCAGCATCACATTCAACAAAGGTGAGAGACTCTGGATAGCGAGGATAGGAAGCATTTCCACCATCACTCTGGGTGATTAATTTTATTCCACACTCCAAGGATGCGTACATGTTTGGTATGTATATGCAAAACTACATAGAGAAACTAGGAAATGGAAAATGTTGACTGTAATTATGACCCAGACCTTTGATTATTTCTCAGCTCAACCTCTAGTAGCAGAGGCATTAAAATTTTTCAAGCACTTAACTATGGGAGATAGTGAAAAAGTAGAAGGGCATATTCAGGAATTGTTTGGCGAGGTTGAATTCGAGCATGTTTTGCAAAGGAAGAAGAAATAGAATCCTTACTACTTGAGCGCACTTGCCTTGAGAAAGAGAAAGGGAAGATGGTCTACCTCGTGGATGATGAGGAGGTTGAGAACTTGGATATTGAACATTCACATGGGGTGCGTAAGGTCTTGGATAGTGTAGACAAGGATACATGCACCTACCATGAACCCATGAAGACAAAGAAGGTGAATATAGGTTCAGAGGTTGAGCTTAAGGAGGCCATCATTGGAGACTACTGGTCAAACTCGAAGGTAGCAAAGATCATCGAGTTACTCCGGGATTATCAGGACTTATTCCCTAGAGGATATCACGAACTGAAAGGCATGCATGAATCACTTGGGGAAATGAAGATAAAACTTAAGGACGGTGTGTGGCCAATTAGGAAGAGGCCTTATAGGATGAATCCTAATTTGTGTGAAAAGGTAAAGGAAGAAATTGATAAAATGTTGAAATCTAGAATTATCAAGCCCCTTCATGAGTTAGAATGGGTTAGCCCAATGGTGATCAGTATCAAGAAGGATGGGTGGATTAGTATATGTGTGGAATATAGGGAGCTGAATGCTGCATGCATCACAGATCCTTTCCCTACACCATTCATGAGGAAATACTAGGAGTTATAGGGCACGGAATCTATTTTTCACGAGACAAATTTTACTGGTATCATCGGAGTTAGGATCGTGCGGGAGGATCAAGAAAAGAAAACATTTACAACTGAATGGGGTAGTTTTTCCTATACTGTGATGCCCTTTGGATTGAAAAATACACTTCTGTATTCTCACACATAGTTGTTTAGGTGTTCAAGGATTTTATTCATAACTTCTTACAGGTATATCTAGATGATTGGATAGTATATGGGCTTGTGAAAGATCATTGTGACAATATGTGCTTAATGTTTGAACGATGCAGACAATTGAGTATCTCTTTGAATATTAAGAAGTGCATATTTTCTATGCCATTCAGGATACTGTTAGGGCATATAATCTGCAAGGAAGGTTTGCTAGTTGATCCAGCCAAGGTTGCGGTCATATTAGGCCTGGAAGTACCTACCAGTCAAAGTGAGGTGCACACATTTTTGGGTCATACAGGATATTATAGAAAGTTTATAAAAGGATATGCCAGAATTGTAGCACCCTTGGAAGAATTACTGAAAGGAAAAGGTACATTTTATTGGGGAGAACCGCAACATTGCACGTTTGAGGTATTAAAAGAGAGACTTACTACCACGCCCATTTTGTGCTTTCCCTCATGGGGTAAACCATTTCATGTGCATGTGGATGCTTCTGGTATGGCCATTGGTGTTGTGCTAGCTCAACCTAGTGAAGGTATTATTGATCATCCAATCTATTTTACTAGTAGGAAGTTGACTCTTGCTGAAAGGAATTATACAACTATGGAGCATGAAGCTTTGTCAATGATTTATGCACTATACAAGTTTCGATAGTACCTATTAGAAACACCATTTGTGTTTTATACAGATCACATGGCATTAAAGTACTTGGTAAATAAGCTAGTTTTACAAGGGCACATATGTAGATGGGTGCTCCTATTTCAAGAATTTGACTTCACAGTTGTAGTAAAGCCAGGGAAAATGACACTCTAGACCAGACCATTTATCTAGAATCAATACAGGAGAGGAGGCACAAACAATTGACGAGACATTGCTGGATGCACAACTATATAGGTTGTAACACGCGCCCATGGAACTAGGAGACATTGTTGTATTTCTATGAATAGGTATGGCCCCAGAGGGAATGACATCATTGGAAAAGAAGAAGCTTGTTATACACATGACACCATTTATGTTGATCAGTGGTGACCTTTACAAGTTAGGCAGAGATGAGGTATTACGCTATTTTGTGTTGGAGCATGAGCGCAAGGATATCATAGAAGAATCTCATGGTGGTATTGCAGGAGGCCATTATGCAGGTGATGCGACTACTCGGAAGCTCTTAATTACTGGATTATGGTGGGAGACACTATAAATACTGTAAAGACTACTGTAAGGTGTGTGACCATTGTCAACACCTGGGAAAACCATGGTAGAGAGATGATATGCCTTTGAGACCAATTACTAGTGCCTAACCATTTGAGAAATGGGCCATTGACTTTATAGGACCTATTTTACCAGCCAGGCATAGGACTGGATCTCACTATATCATTACTTGCATAGATTATCTCACATGGTGGGTAGAAGCAACCCCTATGAAATATTATACGAAGCTACAACAACTAGGTTTCTATGGGAGAATGTTCTTACATGATATGGGTGTCCTTTGAGCTTAACAAGTGATAGAGGTACACACTTTTTGAATGAGACAATCAGAATCCTATTAGATGAGTTTATGGTGGCCCACCATAAAACTACACCATATCATCCTTAGGCAAACGGAACTGCTGAGGCCTTCAACAAGATTTTGAGCCAGACTTTGACCAAAATATGTGATGTTGGGAGAAAGGATTGGGATGACAAGGTGTCAGCTGTGCTTTGGGAATATAGAACAACTTACAAGAGATTGAACAAAGCCACACTATTTCAGTTAGTATTTGGCACGGAAGTTGTTCTTCCTATAGAATTTATGTTACCTTCTTTGCGCATTGTGCACGCTGGAGGTCTGGCTGATGAACATGCTTTAGAAGAATGGATTGAAAAGATGATTCAACTAGATGAGTGCCGAGCCATAACATGGTGGAGTCAGAAGTAGGAAAAGGCCAGGCAGAAAGCATGACATGATAGAAACATAAGAGATAAGAAGTTTGACATTGGACAAATGGTTCTTCTTTATGACTCACAGTTCTTACGCCATCCAGGAAAGCTTAGATTATCTGGTTGGGGTAGTATGTTATAACTTCTATACTTGACTCAGGTGCATGCCAATTAGACGCACTTGATGGAACATGACTACCTGATTACTTTAATGGGAGTAGGTTAAAGCCCTACTATAAATAAGTCTTCTTGGTGTTTTTAATAAGGCAGTGTTGCCATTTAGTCTAGGTTTTCAATTCGGTATTTCCTTAATGTATTTCTTTCATTGTCGTTATGATTTTTCAATTTCGTTGTTGTTTGGGTAATAAGCGTGCTTACACACACATGAAGCTAATTACTATATGAAGAATGTTTATGTGTAGAGGACTACACATACTTTTAGTGTGGGGTGGTTGTCGTTATTCAAGAAAAGGACTGAGGGACTTGGAAGGTAAAAGAAATAAGCTGCTACATGTGTGCTTTAAAGAGGATTGTGTATCAAAAGGTGACCAAGGATGAAGGAACAGTATAACATGAGGTAAGCGTAGGCCATGTTAGCTACCATGAGAAGGTGTAGTGATAAGGTACTCGGAGTGCGGGAGCGCGCCATGACGAAGAAAAGTCTGTGACTAGAAGGTAGGAAGGCACACTAGAAGGTTATAGCTAGGTGCGAAGATGTACCACACGGAACGAGTAGATTTGGTCAATAAATGAAGGGATATTTGGTAGGTGAGGAGCAATAAATGCATAAAAATTTGGAAAAATTATATAAGGGATGCGAGATTCATTTTTACCATTGTAACTAAGAGTATTCACGAGAAGAGCCAAGTAAAAGATCCGAGTGATCGATTTAAGGTGTGAAGGGTGTGAATTCGAGTGTGGTAACCAGATCTATGCTTTAAGAAGCTTGCGTCCCCAGTGGTGAAGGGTTTGAGTGAAGCAGGGAGACAGAAGAGAGTTAGGTTATAAGGTTTCCACCTAGGGTAGAGTTGGATCGAGCTAGGGTTTGATTTGTGGAGTTACAAGGTTGAAGAAGAAATATTTGCAAGGTAAAAATGGCACCAAAGAAGGCATCTGCAACAGTAGTAAAAGGAAAGAAGAAGGTAGTTGTTGAGGAAGAAGAAATGGCACCTGAAAGCCATTTCTTAGAAATGCAATACCCAAAAGGGGTTATTGTCAGACAAGAATGGGATTCACCCATTAGAAAAATAAAAGTGAGAGAATACAACCACAGGACATCGGAAAACAAGAAGGAACTTAATTCTTTACTGATGACCAGAACAAACAAGTGCACGGCAGATGACATGTCAATATATGACGATGCGGGTGAGAAAATTTTGAAGAGAATTGGGGTATATTAGTTGTATGAGCTGCCATATTTTGGGAAGTATGAACCCTTGTACCGGTGGCGGGTACACAAAGACTTATTCTACTTTGTAGGATGTAGAGTTAGAATTTTTCTGCACTCATTTCATTAGTAATAGGTGTTGATCAAAGAATACTTAGCGAAGATCACACAAGGAGTCCACACGGATAGAAGGCCAGGATTGAAGGCATGGAAAGATAGGAAGGACCCACGTGCGGAAGGAAAGTTTAGATTTCAGAATTAGCTAATTTTGAGTAGAAGATCTATATTTAGGAGATGGCGTGTGGAACACACCAACGAAGCAGGGACACGCGTGCCATGCATTATCTATATTTGGAGAAGTGGTTCAAAGCATCTATGCATGAAGACAAGCTAGGAATAGAATGAACACTTCAGTTATCTGTAAGAGAACTATAGATAGTGCACTTGCATGTGTGGCTATAATTGTAAATGGCATGTGGCTATCAGTAGCATGTGACCTATTTTTGAAGTAGTTAAGTGGTGAAGGGAAGTCCCCACCCTATATATGAGGTTAGATGTATAATAGGATATACAGAGAGTGAAAAAAGGAGAATGTCATGTAACACAGAGAGTGGTATATGCATGTATCAGATCCATACATGCCTTGATGTAAATTGATAGTATTGTAAGGAGCTTCTATACTTATTAATAGATGGAAGATATTGGCTGAATCTAAGTGTTATTCTATGTAATTGTGTAGTGCATGTTAGTATTTCAATCATGGTTACCGTTCAAGCTTATTCTTTCATAAATCTGTGAGTAGCATGCACTATAGAATGATGGATTAGTTATGAATCTATATGTTTCCATCTTCATCATGCTAACATCTTGTTATAGCAACCCTAAAGAGGAATCTGGTACCTTTGTGCACTTTGGGTGAGTGCTCAGTCTAGGTTGAGTGATATGCTAGTGCGACTAGGATGTTATCTTGCAAATTATAGAAGCCGTATCATTGGTTCTATTTCCGGGACCTCTTTTCGATTATTTTTAGGATGGTTTGTGATGAAGAAATCTTGAATAACTCTAGAAAGTATTGAGGAATGGATACACAATCTGGAGGAAGAGTATGCACGTCGAGTTCAACATTGGACCTAAGTTTAATGCACAAACTTGGGTAGAACAGAATTTGTATGACAACTTATATTAGAGATTTTTCACTATCTTTCTAGTAGAACTTTACAAGTGTCTTACAGCTTATGCATCCTAGTGGAATTGGAGATATCACACACTTGTTTAGACACATGAAGAATTCTAGGCTCTTTATGATGCTGATCTAATTTGGACTAGTGCGGTGGATACGTGGTTTTGTGGTGTTCTACATGGTTATATTCGGGAATATTCAATTTTAAAGTACTATTGCCTAGAGGTCACCGAATTTAAGATTTTGAGGATCCAAGAGAATCATATTTGCATGGTATTCCACCGGAAATCAAGATCTTGATGGTAACCTTGAACTCGGAGAGTAAACTAATGGTGAGTTAAACTTCACCATGTGCGAAGGTAGGAATAGGTTTGGTATTAAGATGGAAGACCTAGCGGCAAAAAAGTAGAGAGAGGAAAAGGCAAATTAATTATAATGAGGCACACGAGAGGGAAATAGATAAGTAAAGTTCCATTGCACAGAAAGTATGGCACTCGAGGAGAGAGCTATCTTGTGAAGGATTTACGGATCACGTGGAAGACGTGGAGCCGAGAGCAAAGAGGAAATCCCCATCTTGGAAAACATGATAGAGATCCCTTCTCGGCCTCACATGGAAGTATGCCAACAGAGGCTACTTGGGTCATAGGCATGCATCTTAATCCACCTAGTGACCTAGCCTTTGCACTTGGTTTTTCAAAGATCTAAATACGTCAAGTACTTAGCAAGCTAACTTGGGAAGTAGGAGAGTAGAGAGTAAGCCGATGATAAAGTAAATCAATGGCGGTGACGAGAGCTTCATGTTATATGGAGGAGCATTCTTGGGCTCATCATCCACACAAAATGTAAGCGCAAATAATGTTGGATTCACCTCTAGAAGTGGAGATACCTCACAGACTCGTAGGGGTTTAGTATAGTAATATTGTCGAGCATAGGGAGTACATCTACGAGTCCTACTCTAGCTATAGGTGGAGGATCATGAGGTTGTTAGAGTAGGTATTTACCTTATCTCATGTTCACCTAGGTACTTTATTTACCTTTATTGTATTTATCCTCACCCACTTATGTGTGTGGATATTTATTTTATCTTATTTAGATATTAGGAGATATTATCTAGTTGTTAGGTATAGTTCTTTCCTTGATCTATGGTATTGACTAGATCCTTGATGTCTAGTTCTCTCCTAAATCTATGGTCTTGACTAGTTCTTTGATGACTAGTTATTTCCTTGATTTATGGCTTGATCTATGACCTTGATTGGTTCTTAGATTGTTATTCCTTGCCTATTTAAGCAAGGACCATCCTTAATGTATTACATATTTTGTTTGTTAAGGGAAAATATTTTTGAAGGGACTATACCCTGTATACAAAAGGGTTCAAAAGCCAGATAGCAAAGGTGAGAGAAACAACCTAGAGAAGGGAAATACGGCCAACCTAAGAGGGCTCAACAACCAAATATGACAATACATGTGAAGAAAGGATACAAATGAACAATGATCCATAAAGAAGCAGAAAAGATAAAAAAGAAACCAAAAGAGAAACAACATATAAAATTCCACCAAAAGCATTTCCCGAGAACCATCGATAACAAAGAACTTTGCAGCCAAAAAAAGAACACAAAGAACTCACATGTTACTTGATAGCCCTGTCAATCTTGGTCTTGATAGCCTACAGCGACATGAAGAAGGCAATGGCAGTGGCCTGAGAGGAGTCTTTCATATCCGCCTGAGCAATTGCAATATCCCTTTTCTCTTTAGGGCCCCAAATGTCTTCATTAATCCCACTTAAACTGCATACACTATGAACATGTTGTTTAATGAAATTATAAATTATTTTAAGGGAAGATAATATGCAGTCATTGTGAATTTTTGCACTCCCCATTCTGCCATCCAAAGACTGTAACTTCTTGAGGACTTCAGTAATAACCCCCTCTTCATCATCACTTTGAAGAATTCCTTTTCCCTTAGCTCTTTCCATATTTTTATAGTCCCTTTGAGCTCTTGTATCTCCCTTTCTAACCTGTCCACTATGTCCATCAATTCCTCCTCCTTGGGCTCCTCCATCAGTTTACTGATATGCAGGAGGTTCTCAGAAAGTTCCAGGTCTTTGTGGCTCCTTAGGACCCGTTGAGAAGAGTGGATTTTAGCTTTTATGCTCTTGCTTTTCTTGCTGGAAGCAACAACTTCAATCTTCCTAACATATGATATTGTTTCTCATTTGTTTGCAAAGGTTTTATGTAAAGTTATTCGGTGAATTGCTTTCATCTTATTGATCATGGTGTTTGATTAGCATCTATGTTCTTGGCTTGGTATGATCTAGTTACCGTTCCTTTCAAAGGTATAGGTGGTTCTATTTCGTGGATCTAGTGGTTCGGAGCTAGAGGAAACCTAGGAGGTTCTAGATCGGTGGTCAAGGTCCACACCAACCACATAATATCTATATGGATATGTCTCTTCATCTCCCAGTATAGAGGCATAGAGGATGCTCTTGAACATGTTCATATGTGTGAAATTTTGTGGCGCGCTAAGGGGATTACAACTGCTGAATGAAAGGCAAGCCAATTCGCTACTCCATTACATGGGCGTGCACACAGCTGGTATAGGAAATTCTACCCTAATAAAAATTTTGTAGATTATGCATCACCGAGGATGCTTTCTTAAAAGGGTTCCATATTCCCGAGTTTGAGCGAGAAGAGTATAAGTGAACTCAAAGATATCAAGCAAGGAACTACTAAAAGTGTACGTGAGTATGATGCCCATTTTAAGACACTTCTATCTGAGTTGTCTTATGATATACACGCTAGCCAACATGCACAGTGGTTCATTGGAGGATTGATTACACCTTTTAGGAGGGTGCTATCACATAAGACATACATGGATCTGTGAAGCACCTTTGGAAGCAACTTTACATGCTAAGGCGGTTGGCGGCATTGACAATGGAGTTAGTCCATTCCTAGAGGCACATATCACAGCTATGGCTAAGCAGTTAGAGAAGTTGTTAGAAAATTTAACCCATGGAACGCGCTTAGAAATTTGGTGTATAGATTGTGAAGTGGAAGGTCACACCAAGGATAGTTTTCCTCACAGATCTATATGTTCATTGTTATTGGACTATGAAATTTTCCATTTGAATCATGATGCTAGTCACTGTCCTTTGTTATAGTGTGTGATAAGGAAGAATGTATCTTGCTTTTGCAAGATTTGTAGGTCCAAAACCAATGTTATTGAGGATTGTTGGTTGATTGGTTAGATCCATGATGCTATAGACATTGGAGTATGACAGATAAGTATAACAAATAATTCTAAGGGTAGGAATGAGCACCAGGATTAGGATCATACTCAAATGCACTATGAAAGGAATGAGGGCGTTTTGAAGGGGGTCATGGAAGGGGACGTGGATATCATGGTGGATATGGAGGATGCGGCCATGGTGGAGGAAGAGGGGAGTTTCCTCATGGAACATGTTATACGTGTGGATCTCCTGACCACTACAGGTGCGAATGTCCTCAAAATCATGCATGTTCTTTCTGTGGGAAGAACCATAGCTATGAAGAGTTCCCAGACCTATATGAGCATTTGAGCAAGCAGCATAAGTAAGAAAACAAAGGTGTCGAATGGTTAGAATCCAGCGTGCGGTAGGAGACCAATGGATGCCCAAGATAACCAAAGGACCTGAGGCATTAATAGTAAAGATCACTACACATGTTGAAGCAGCACGTGCACAAGAGGCATTGCATCAGAAGCCTACAATTACCAAGGAGGAAGTTTTGCATGTGAGGTACCTAGATCCTGCTCATCAGAAGGAAGTTTACCAGGATACCATGGAAGTGCTAAGGAATCTTTAGGGAGAGATACAGTACCTAAAGGAATAGAAGAGAGCCTTGGAGATAGTTCAAACTGATATCGATGATCTGCGGGAGGTATGCAAGATGTTGCACTAGGAGAACATTATTCCACTATTGGGGAGTTGGCTGAAAGGGAAAAATCCGTGCACAAGTCTTGAGACTAGAAGGCAGATTCTTCATGCCAATATTTCCCCTGATAGCATTGATTATGACAAAGAAATTACTTTGAATGCTATTGTGGATGGGTGGTTGTTGAGTAATATATTGATTGATACATGCGCGGAAGTAAATGTGTTGACATTAGATGCTTGGGTCTAAATAGGGAGGCCTCCATTGCAACCATTGTCTAATGTGTTGTTTATGGCAAACTGGACTAAGGCCACTCCCATAGGAGTGTTGAAGAATGCATCTATAACTATACAAGGAGCCAAGTTTACTGGGGATTTTGAGGTGTTAGCACTTGCAGAAGTAGATAATTTTCTAGCCTTGCTTGGATGCCCTTGGTGTTATGTGAATAATGCTGACTTGAGATTCAATAAGGGATACATCAGCTTTGAAAACAAGGAGGAAAGGGTTGTGATACCCTTGACAGATGGGAAGTATACACCCTATGTAGAGCCTCTAAGTGAGGAGGATTTGAATAGAGTCTATGTACGCACTATTCAGGGTCCAGAGGTCAATGAGCCATCAAAAGAAGGCATTCTATTATGGGAATATTCTCATTCTATTAGTGATACTACGAGTATTGCTTGCGAAAATTAGGCTTATGGTAAATATGAACTGGTAGGGTGTGAGGTGAAAAGTGTAGTTGTGTGCGTGTATAGATCTCATTCAATTCGATTCATTGGTTATACAGGGACAAAAGATCTTTCTGCCTTTCTGAAGGCTATGTAAATGCAGTGGGCAGATCCAATTAAACAGAGGGATATGTTAGTATATATACTACACGGACAACAACGCACTTTGGTGGGTCTTCCATAGAGATAATCTTATATACTAGGAAGAGATTGGAATATATTTATCTTCCAGATTATAAGGCACAATGCACTTATGAAAATCTGTACTTATCATGCTAATCAACCTATTCAGCATCACATTCAACAGTGTGAGAGACTCTGGATAGTAGGACAGGAAGCATTACCACCGTCACTCTGGGTACATAAATTGTATTCCACACTCCAAGGATGTGCACACACTTGGTATGTATATGCAAAACTACATAGAGAAACTAGGAACTGGAAAATTTTGACTGCAAGTATGACCCAGACCTTTGATTATTTCTCAGCTCAACCTTTGGTAGCAGAGGCATTAAAATTTTTCAAGTGCTTAACTATGGGAGATAGTGCAAAATCGAAGGGCATATTCAGGAATTGTTCGGTGAGGTCAAATTCGGAGCATGTTTTGTAAAGGAAGAAGAAATAGACTCCTTACTACTTGAGTGCACTTTCCTTGAGAAAGAGAAAGGGAAGATGGTCTACCTCATGGATGACAAGGAGGTTGAGAACCTAGATATTGAACATTCACATGGGGTGCGCGAGGTATTGGATAGTGCAGAAAAGGATATGCGTGCCTACCATGAACCCATTAAGACAAAGAAGGTGAATATAGGTTTGGAGGCTAAGCTTAAGGAGGCCATCATTGGAGACTACTAGTCAGACTCGAAGGTAGCAAAGATCATCGAGTTACTCCAGGATTATCAAGAATTATTCCCTAGAGGATATCATGAATTGAAAGGTGTGCATGAATCACTTGAGGAAATGAAGATCAAACTTAAGGATGGTGTGCAGCCAGTTAGGAAGAGGCCTTATAGGATGAATCCTAATTTGCATAAAAAGGTAAAGGAAGAAATTGATAAAATGTTGAAATATGGAATTATCAAGCCCCTTGATGAGTCAGAATGGGTTATCCAAATGGTGATCACTATCAAGAAGGATTGGTGTATTAGGTTATGTGTGGAATATAGGGAGCTGAATGTTGCATGTGTCATAGATCCTTTCCCTACACCATTCACTAAGCAAATACTAGAATGAGTTCCAGGCATGAAATCTATTCTTTCACGAGATGGATTTTCCGGTATCATCGAGTTAGGATCGCATGGGAGAATCAATAAAAGACAACATTTACAATCGAATGGGTTATTTTTTCCTATCTTGTGATGCCCTTTGGATATAAAAATGCACCTTCGTATTCTCACGCATAGTTTCTCGGGCATTCAAGGATTTTATTCATAACTTCTTATAGGTATATCTAGATGATCGAGCAGTATATGGGATTGTAAAAGATCATTGTGACAATCTGTGCTTAATGTTTAAATGATGCAGACAATTGAGTATCTCTTTGAATATTAAGAAGTGTATATTTTCTATGCCATTCGGGATACTGTTAGGGCATATAATCTACAAGGAAGGTTTGCTAGTTAATCCAAATTAAGGTTGCAGTCATATTAGGCCTCAAGCACCTACCAATCAAAGTGAGGTGCACACATTTTTGGGTCATACAGATATTATAGAAATTTTATAAAAGGATATGCTAGAATTGTAGCACCCTTGGAAGAATTACGGAAAGGAAAGGGTACATTTTATTTGGGAGAACCGCAACACCACATGTTTGAGGTATTAAAAGAGAGACTTACTATTGCGCCCATTTTGTGCTTTCCCTCATGGTATAAACCATTTCATGTGCATGTGGATGCTTCTGGTATGGCCATTGGTGTTGTGCTAGCTCAACTTGGTGAAGGTATTGTTGATCATCTAATCTATTTTTCTAGTAGGAATCTGCCTCTGTTGAGAGGAATTATACAACTACAAAGTGTGAAGCTTTGTCAATGATTTATGTACTATACAAGTTTCAAAAGTACCTATTAGCAACACTATTTGTGTTTTATACAGATCACATGGCATTATAGTACTTGGTAAATAATATAGTTTTATAAGGGCACATATGTAGATGGGTGCTCTTATTTCAAGAATTTGACTTCATAGTTGTAGTAAAGCTAGGGAAAAGCAACTCTAGACCAGACCATTTATCTAGAATCAATACAGGAGAGGAGGCACAAACAATTGAAGAGACACTACTTTGGACGCACAATTATACAAGTTGCAATGCGTACCCATGGAACTAGAAGACATTGTTGTCTTTCTACGAATAGGTATGGCCCTAGAGGGAATGACATCATTGGAAAAGAAGCAGCTTGCTATATGCATGGCACCATTTATGTTGATTAGTGGTGAAATTTAAAATTTAGATAGAGATGAGGTATCATGCCATTGTGGGTTGGAGCATTAGAGCAAGGATGTCATGGAAGAAGGTCATGGTGGTATTGCAAGAGGCCAATATGCAGATGATGTAACTGCCCTGAAGATCTTAATTTTTGAATTATTATGGGAGACACGTATAAAGAGCCTCAAAGACTATTGTAAGGCGTATGACCATTTTCAACACATGGGAAAACCAGGGCAAAGTGATGAGATGCCTTTTAGACCAATTATCATTACTTACACATATTACCTATTTTTCCAATGTGAAATCTTTGGATAATGCTATATCATTACTTGCATAGATTATCTCACATGGTGGGTAGAAGAAGCCCCTACAAAAGACTCAGCATGCGGAAGCTACAACAACTACGTTTCTATGGGAAAATGTTCTTACATGATATGGGTGTCCTTTGAGCTTAACAAGTGATAGAGGTACACACTTTTGAATGAGACAATCGAATCCTATTAGATGAGTTTATGGTGGTCAGATGCGTAGCCAAAATTGTGGGGTACTACACTCTGGAATGATGTAACACGTGCCCCAATGATGATATAGGTCTCCTCACAAGGTGTTCGGGATTCAAAAATCTCTCCAAGTATGCGTTAACATCCCGCATGCCCCGCTTAGCCGCTGCATGTTTTTTTGTTCTCTTTTCCCCTCTTTTCTCTGTGTTTTCTCTTGATTTATGAAACCGCCACCCGCTTAGGGTGGCGGTCCTATAACCACCACCTTGCTCAGGGTGGCAGTCCTTCACACATTTTCCGAATGATATTTTTAATGTGAATCACGTAATTTCAACATTTACTGCTTTTTTCACCGCCTTTTGCTTGCAATAATGATTCTGTTCCCTGGAATAGTGTTTTGGCATTGTTTATGGTTTAAGAGATCAATTTGGTTTTTACCTTTGTGCAAGTGTTGTCATTGCTTCATGCAATCCATTAAAGTAGAATAGTTTAATTTTCAGTAGGAAGCCATTAAAGTTACAGGTTTTTCTCGTCAAATAGGATAGTTTCAGGTTTTGGACATTTTATGCTGCATGACTCGTAATAAATCCTGCTAGGAATTACATAGGCCAAGCTCTGTACTCTTGTGATATCCCTCTCCTACTCGCATTATATTCAGTCTGTATCCTAAGCTTCCTTTGTTCCAATATCTACTTTTGTTGATGCTAGCATTACACGCTTTTCTGGATCCACGTGAGCACGAAGGAACGAGGAGATCACACTGAGGGGACAAAACCACATACCATCGGATTTACCACTATTCTACAAAATCCAGGTTCAAGGTTTCAAAGTTCTATTTAAAGCATATCAAATAGAGTAGTCAATCATTTCTTTTTAGTTAAATCTCATTTTTGATATTGCACGGAAGCTGTGGGGATTGATAGTTTCTGAGAAACTATGATTCACTCCTCACCTCTGAGGTAGGATTGAGAGTCTTTCAAATATATTAGATCAGTTATTTCATTATTTAGAATAGATTCACAACTTGCACAGACAAGTAGCTATACTCGGTTGCTTTGTTTGTTTTAAATTTGTTATTAGTTTAGTTGTCAATTTCTAGATATATTAAAAAAGTTGCTCTTTCAATTTCATTCAAATAGTTGTTCAGAAAAACCCAAAAATAGAGAAGTTATATATGCTTTGTAGATATACTTCACATAGTTAATTTTACTTTGCTGCAGTTAGATTTACATTGTTGCTTTTGTATGACAATCACGGGACCTAGGGAACCTAGAGAATACATATTCGAGCCAATCATGCCTCAACCCAATCTCGTCACAGCAATAACCGACATAGATTAAAATCTTAGAATCCAAGTCTTTTGAACAACAAAAGACTTGCAACAGATCAGCTCCCAGTTAAACGGGTTAAACGTAGAAGACAACCAAGTGCACACGTTTTGGTCAAATCAACCGAACTACGATTACCCTAGATAAATATTCAAATGACTCGTAGAAGGGATTGAAAGAGAACAAATGTTTGGTTGTGATCCTTTTGTCCCACATCCGGATGTAAGAGACACTCTCACAAACGTAGATACTAGCTTAAGGATTCATGTTGCAGAACACCTATAAGATACTTAGAAAAGATTGCACAACCGTAATTCAACGTAGAGGCGGAAAAGGCATACAACTATAGGATACTAGGGATTAGGGACTGATTCCACACATGACCATAAAGCAGTCCGCAACAACCATGAATCTATAGTTGTGACCCAAAATCCCATAACCCAACGAGCCTACAGGCATATCTAACATTGAAGTTGGCTTACGCACATCAATATTTATATCCACTCCACTTCCACCTATCATCATCACACGCTTATCCTTGTTAGACATAGTAGCTAATAAAGCTATAGACTTACGGACTAGATCGAGAGAATCGACAATAAAATCCACTATATATCCATCATCTATCATATGACCTGTTTGGAGACATACAGAAACTATCCTGTGTCATTTTCCATGTATCCCGAGAACCTATAGATCCGATCACGCGAGCTTGATATTGATTGGAGCCTTCGAGTAGTCATCCTTACCGATCGATCTATCATGCTAGTTTAGGTTAGGAGGGCCTTCTTTGCCTTAGATTCACAGATTCCATTAGTGTATGTGGAAGATATAAGATTACCTAACTAGTTTACCCATATCCCACGCATAGTCCATCCCCACCTACTGTCTTAGCATGACCTCGGGAGGTCGGGTGTACTGGAAAAGTTACTTGTAGATTCCCACACTTTCTTGTCACTTTTCCATCATACAAAATTGGTGAACTTGACGTGAAACTTCCTACTTTCTAAATCACGAGTCTTATGATTACTTGTTCTTTCAATTATTTTACTTTTTGTCCTTTCCACCTCATTAGCCTCCACATCACTTCACTAACAAAATTGTTGAACCTCGACGTGAATGAAAAAATTCTTCCTCTTTTACTTTCACTTCTTCCTTCCACCTTCACTCTTACCCATTATTCTGCAGGTATCCATATACCCCTGGAATATGTCGGGATTCGGTGCATATGATAGACCTCTCATAGGTCTTGAAGCATACTACACTCAGCTGAATAGACATTCATCACCTTCACTCTCAGTATGGGGTGAAAAATATTCAAATAACCAATTATGAACACAAAATCCACCTCCAAGGACTAGATATGGCTCATCTTTCCAAACAGAGGAGTTGGATCACCTCGCTCAAATGCAACACACAGAGCCTTCAGGCTCAAACAATATGACGTTCTTAGGATAATCTAGTTCATCTCCTTAGGTGCTACTTAGACCACAAATTAGTAGACAATCAGATCCATACCTAGTTTTAGATGATGAACATTCAGTGCGTCATGCCAGAAATGAACAACGCTCTTGGGGTATGTACCCACCCATAGGAAGCTTACAAACACAACCCGAGGTCCCTTTTCAAGAAAATACCTCCATACCACTACATGAAGGAAATGCCCTCGGGGAAACTTGGCAGGGCAACGATCAGTTCATAGCAAGGTATCACATGCCTATACAACACCAAAATATACAACAAATGCCACTAAGGAAAAATACCGTGACTTTACCAAATGAAGTCATTTCGACTTTAGTAGAAAAAGTTAGGGGGTTAGAAATTGCTCAGGAAAATCACCATTCTCAATTCATACAGGCAGGAAATTCTAATCCTCCACACCATCCTAGCCAAGTAGACCTCCTCACAGGAATAGGCACGTTAGGCATGACTCCTCAGTATTCACAACAAATGCCAACAAGAACCGCCATTTCTAACACCGTTCTGATACCTCCTGATCTAGTACAAAATAATCCATTCCTGAGACAATCTTCCTTCATACTTAAACATGTACTCCAAATCACCGAAGGGGATATGTTCTCCTCTCTGACAGGTTTACTCAACCAAAGGGGTTTCCTTATGCCCCTACCAATGTGTACGCTATGCCGTATCAACAACCCATTCCACCGCCACCCCTCAGCAGACACCTTTAATGGTCATGCGACACTAATATTTTCCTCCGTAATTTCTATTTCATTAATGTATGTATTAGGAATATGATGTTGTTAAGTATAATTAGTAGTAGCGTCGATAGAAGATAACGAGTGTCGTCGATGCGGTGCCGCCAATAATGTGGAGTACGGTAATAGGTCAAAGTACAATAGGAATGTTGTAAAAGTAAATATTTGTCGTAAGTGGTCCGATAATGTTAAATGTCAAAGTTTGGGTAATTAGAGAAGTAGGGTCTACATGATTAGGAATTAGAAATATTATATTGGTAATAAGGACAGGGGAGTGAGGTCATAAATATTTTGTGTATTTTATTTGTAAAAAGTCTAAAAATGTGGAACCCATGTAAAATGATAAGGTTTATCTTATCTTAACAGATAAGCTTACATGTACAGATAAGAGTTAAGGTATGGAATATGATTCGTTAGAGTGGATTTCTTATCCTATCTTAGAGATAAGATGGATAAGCCTGGAATTTCTATAAATAGAGAGGCCACCCCCCTCATTTAGCATAGAAGGAAGTAGTGAGAAATATTGTAGGAAGTGTGCGAAGGAAGCCATCAGTTTAAAGGTGTGTTGAAGAAGCCATTAAGAGGTGTAATTGTAAAGTTTCTCCCATAGTCTTGGTGAAAGGCAAGTGAAGTCAATAACACTTGAAGTACCTCATGGGTGAGATTGTAATAGTTTCATGTTAATATTATAATTTATTTTGATATTTCAGATTTGTCATCATTCTGTCTTATCATAGTTGATGGTATTCTTGTGTTATGTTGTTGTTTTGTTTCCAGATTACATCCACCAAACTAAAGGCTGTGCATTAGTAAATAATCATAGCACGAGGAGTTCTGGTGAAGAATTATCATAGTGTCGGATTGGTGATGACATTTTGGTTCCGTTGCCGGGACCATTCCTCGTTGGTGGATTTTCTGGAGAGATATTCCCACTTAGTCAAAAATCAATTAGAGGGTAACCTTGTTTTTACTGTGCATAGTAGTTACCATGGTAAAGTCATTTTTGCCATGAATAGTAGTTACCATGGTAAAGTCATTTTTGCTAGAATAGTATTTACCACAGTAAAGTCACTTTTTACCGTGAATAGTATTTACCGCAGTAACTTCACTTTTTACCGTGAATAGTATTTACCGCAGTAACTTCACTTTTTACCGTGAATAGTGTTTACCACAGTAAAGTCAGTTTTTACACAGTAAGTCAAGTTTTACCATAGTTTACCGTGGTCATTTCTATTTTACTGTAGAAAGGTGTAAAGTCACTTTCTAGTATAGTGATTCCAATTATTTGTGCACATAAGTCTTGTTGATTGTACTTGTGGGTTGGTATTTCACGGTGGTTACTTTTGAAAATGGGAAAGATTCCTATTTTTTCAGCTCAATCTAATGAAGATGCTTCTTCTTTCATTCAAGAGTTTAAGCGATCTTGTATTTGTAATGGCCTTATAAGAAGGGAACAATGGACTGAATTTTTTCCTACCTTTTTGGATGGTTCAACACTTAGGTGGTTTGAAACACTAGGTGATAATGTGAAAAATTCATGGGATTTATTAACTGAAAGTTTTCTTGAAGAATTTGGTGAACAACAGAAATATGCAGATCTCATGATCGAGATCACAAAGCTATCCCAAGGAGAGAAGGAGAAGATAAGGGATTATCATGCTCGTGTTCTAGAGCTAAGGAGGAAGCTCGATGCCCAGATCCGGAAGGAAGGATTAGCGGATGGGTTGATGAATGGCGTGGATAATCTTCTCTGTAAGCACTTCATTCTTGGGATGAAGCCAGAGATCAGACAACGAGTGAAGTATGACTCGCCAGCCTACCATTGAACAAGTAAAGGAGATTGCAAGAAGGCAAGAAGAAAGCATGGAAGAGGAGCCCAAAGAAATTGTTGCTAAAGTAGAGCCTACACCAGCACCTTTGGTCCAGAATCCACAACCACTCTGGTGAGCACAAATATTTCTCCTAGTACATCTACCGAGTATGAAGATCTGCTTCAAAAGATGGGTCTCATTAACTATTAATCTTCTTCAAGGAAAGGAATTTAGTTCTCGGGGAGGAGATAGAGGTCCAAAATAAATATTTCAAGTTGTTTGTTATGGTTGTTATAAAAAGGGTCATTATAAGTATAATTGTCCAGATAGAGCTTCTACATCTGGTAAAGGAGATAATGATAAAGGAAAAGCACCTGTGAATTCTTTTGATGTAGTAGATAAGAGTAGAAATAATGAAGTAGATGTGTTTGTAACAAAAAAAGAAAGAAAGAAAAAGATAATCAAGATGGAAATGATCCTAAGAAGATGAAAGAAGAAACTAGTAAGAAACATAGGAGAAGAAAGTTGGGTGTGCAGGATTTTCTGATTTCATAGGGGCAAGGACCATACTCCATCTTGGAAGATCTGTCCAAAAGGCCTGCAAATATTACATATGGTCAACTCTTGGCTGTCTTCTAAGAAGAGGCGGGAGTTGCAAGGTGGACTCAATGCTCGAAGAAGGAAGGAGGTTGAGGTCCTGTTTTGGAGGCAGAGGTAGATCCCTATGCTCCACAAGCTGAGGTATTATGTAATTATATTTCAATTCATGATGTCTTAGTTGATGGAGGTGCTGCGATTAATGTAATGACCGAGTCCAATGAATATGTTGGGTTTAAAAATTGATCGCCCTTCAACACTTATGTTAAGGTCATTAAATAAAGGAAAAACTAAACCAGAAGGTGTAGTTTCAAATGTGGCAATATCTGTTATGGGTGTGGTATGTGTGGTAGACTTTCAGGTGATGAAAAATGGTAATGCATGCGTACCCAATGTCTACTTTGGGAAGACCATGGCTAAGGAGAGTTCATGCAAGAAACTACTGGAATGAAGGTTTCATGACACTTGGACGTGGTAGAGAGAGGGTGAAGATAAATGTGATCCCTCGACATCATAAAGTAGAACCTGTGGATTCAAGTGATGAAACTGATGATTGGACATCCTCTGATTACTCTAGTACTAGTGAAGTGGACACTGAAGATGAAGAAAGCGAGGTGGATGTTTCACCATGGATATCCTTCCAAAGTGACACCACTCATGACCCCATAAAATTATCTCGAAGAAGAATTTGATGATCGTCTCCAAAAATAAAGATTGGTGATTCTGTGATGGAGAGTGAGAAGGTACACCTATTCACTTTTGATTACAAGGAACTCCGTCAAGTAAGTTGGGTAGAACATTGTATTGAGCTGGTAGATGGTGCTAAGCCCATAAAGCAAATGCCATATAGAATGAATCCTAATTTTTCCAAGACTGTAAAAGAAGAAATAGATAAGTTGCTTGATGCAGGATTCATATTTACTGTGGAGAATTCAGAATGGGTTTCTCCCATTGTGATCTCAATAAAAAAGAATGGGAAGCTATGCATTTGTGTTGATTACAGGAAGCTCAATAAGGCAACAAAGAAGGATCATTACCCTCTTCCATTTTCAGATCAGATCTTGGATGAAGTAGCTAGCCAGGAGTGCTATAGTTTTGCTGATGGATATAGCGCTACAACCAAGTTCGTATAAAGCAGAAAGATCACCAAGACCACGTTCACCACTCCTTGGGGAACTTTTGCTTATAGAGTTATGCCTTTTGGGTTGTGTAATTCTCCAACAACATTCCAAAGATTTGATGAATAGGGTGTTCGAACCCTACATTGGGACCTTCATCAGAGTATTTCTAGATGATTTTTGCATCTATGGGAGCAAGTTGGACAACCTGCACTAGATGGAGACAACATTTCAAAGGTTAGATGAAGCACAAGCCTCACTAAACCCTATAAAGTGTGTCTTTGGATGTTCTAAAGGCATTTTGTTAGGGCATGTTGTATCCAGAGATGGTATTGGTACTGATCCTGATAAAGTTTCAAAAATCAAAGATTAACCATTTCCTCTTAATATAAGTAAGTTGAGATCATTTTTAGGCCATGTAGGTTACTATACAAGGTTCATCAAGAATTTCTCAAAGATTACACAAATCACTAACCCAGTTCTTGAAGAAGGATGTTACTTATGAACCAGAAATAAGGTGCATGAAGCTTTTGGACAACTAAAGGAAGCCCCGGTGTCTTCACTGTTTTGAAGAATCTAGATTGAAGCAAGCCATTCATTGTGTACACCGATGCCACAGATTATTTAACCAAGTGGGTTGAAG
This sequence comes from Taxus wallichiana var. yunnanensis, assembly GCA_018340775.1. Classification (NCBI taxonomy): domain Eukaryota; kingdom Viridiplantae; phylum Streptophyta; class Pinopsida; order Cupressales; family Taxaceae; genus Taxus; species Taxus wallichiana. The sequence goes on from CM031237.1 coordinate 689,974,363, forward strand.
CTAGGCCATTGAAAACAACTTCCATGGATGAAGTGGCAAGGTTCATGTATGAACGCATTGTCACTAGATTTGGTTGCCCATTAGAAATTGTAACAGATCAAGGAAGCCACTTCATTAATGAGGTGGTAGAAGCCCTAGTCAATAAGTTTTCTATTAAGCATAGGAAGGCAACAACATACAAGCCAAGCACAAATGGACAGGTGGAACGAACAAATTTTGTGTTGTGTCAAATTCTAGCAAAAGATGCAGCCTTGCAGGTACATAAATGGGATAAAAGGATTCATGCAACATTGTGGGCATATAGGGCAACATCAAAGTCAGCAATAGGATACTCCCCATTTTAGTTGGCCTATGGCATTGATCCAGTTCTTCCTATTGAGTTTGATATTCCCACTGTGAGAGTTATGAAAAATGAAAGGATGGATGAAAGTGATTCAGTAAAAGAAAGGTTGGTACATCTTCATTTACTGGAGGAAATGAGAGAAATAACAAAGGATACAAGCCATAAGAAGAAAATGAAGCAGAAGGAATACTTTGATCAAAAGATCCAATGGTCTCCATTTCACGTGAATGACTTGGTTCTAGTATATGATTCCGAGATACAAAAAAAGAAGACAGAGAAAATTTCTTCCAAAATGGATGGGGCCCTACAAAATAAAGCAATGTGCATGAAAATGGTATGTACTTGACCGGAGGAATTGGATGGCACTCCCATTACAAAATGGGTCAACCACGACAAGTTGAATATTTTCCAAGCACTGAATAGTCTACTCCGAGGATGGAGTAGAAGCTAGGAAGGGGGAAGATGTCGACACTCAATTTTTCCTTCATAATTTCTATTTCATTAATGTATGTATTAGGAATACGATGTTGTTAAGTATAATTAGTAGTAGTGTCGATAGAAGATAACGGCGCCGTCGATGGCAGCCAATAATGTGGAGTACGGTAACAGTCAAAGTACAATAGGAATGTTGTAAAAAGTAAATATTTGTCGTAAGTGGTCCGGTAATGTTAAAATGTCAAAGTTTGGGTAATTAGAGAAGTAGGGTCTACATGATTAGGAATTAGAAATATTATATTGGTAATAAGGACAGGGAGTGAGGTCATAAATATTTTGTGTATTTTATTTGTAAAAAGTCTAAAAATGTGGAACCCATGTAAAATGATAAGGTTTATCTTATCTTAACAGATAAGCTTACATGTACAGATAAGAGTTAAGGTATGGAATATGATTCGTCATAGTGGATTTCTTATCCTATCTTAGAGATAAGATGGATAAGCCTGGAAGTTCTATAAATAGAGAGGCCACCCCCCTCATTTAGCATAGAAGGAAGTAGTGAGAAATATTGTAGGAAGTGTGCGAAGGAAGCCATCAGTTTAAAGGTGTGTTGAAGAAGCCATTAAGAGGTGTAATTGTAAAGTTTCTCCCATAGTCTTGGTGAAAGGAAAGTGAAGTCAATAACACTTGAAGTACCTCATGGGTGAGATTGTAACAGTTTCATGTTAATATTATAATTTATTTTGATATTTCAGATTTGTCATCATTCTGTCTTATCATAGTCGATGGTATTCTTGTGTTATGTTGTTGTTTTGTTTCCAGATTACATCCACCAAACTAAAGGCTGTACATTAGTAAATAATCATAGACGAGGAGTTCCCGTGAAGAATTATCATAGTGCCGGATTGGTGATGATAGGTCGAAACCTACACGATAGGGACTTATTCAGAATATTTGAAAGATCCCTTAGAATTCACCATACGAAGCGTTATGCTTCCAAGACCTCTTCCCAATTTGCCCAAATACAAAGGTGAGGGAGATCCAAATGCACATATCAAGGCTTATGCCACAGCCATTCAAGAACTGCTCCCTTGGGATGGGGTTGTTGCCAAAATATTCCCCAAAACCTTGGAAGGCATCACCCTCGATTGGTATTATAGAATACCTGAGGCTTCCATCCATTCATTTAAATAGCTCATTTCTGAGTTCATCAAGGCATTTGATATGAACAAGTTGTTGAGAACAGGAATCAGGGAATTCTTGCACATTAAGCAAGAACACAATGAATCTATCACTCATTTCATCCGAGAGATGGCGTCATGAGTCCTCTATTCTTCGGTAAGTGCTCCAAATATGGATCGAGATGGAATTATGTGATTTATTCCTATTGTTACAAATCAACAACACCCCGGATGTTGATTAGATTTCTAGTTTGATATTTTAGACATCCAAAGTGAATGCACAACATTGAATCCTCTCCCCAGTGTGGGACTTGTAAAATGGGAAAGGAATCTCCAGATTAGAGGTGGTTCCGAAACTCCTTTGATCAGATTTATCACTTACAAGTTGTAGAGGTTTAAATTCCTAATCCTACCCTAAATTCCAAAGGAGACAGAGATAGAGAATGCAGATAAACTAAAACTAATGCTAATAGGTGATGCACCAAAGGAGTGGTGAGCATTTTTTACTTCTGCAGATTGACACAAGTCATAAAATGCAACAAAAAAAAACAACATGCACAAGCTGATAACTGTAATGAAGAATCAAAAATTAGTCAAACAACACAAGCAGAGGATGGAAAGTTAATCACAGGGCTTGTATTGTTATTTTAACATCAAAATCACTTGCATTACAACACCTGAGAGGCAAAAATAGGTTGCAATTCTTAGAAAAGGTCTGATATTCCACCAAAATCACTTCCAAGGTGAGAAGGGGGACCTGCAATACACAAAAAATGTTCAACACTTTGAAAATGAGCCAAATATGGCTTTTACAGTGCAAGGGACGAGCCCAAGAGAGAGAAACGCGGAATATGTAGAAAGCATTCAACCATTGACCAAAACACATTCAAAACAGCATGGGCATCCTTACAAACCCATCCCCTGACATTTTTAGCCATGCTGGGAGAGAATGCGAGCCATTCTTCGTTAAAAATGGTGGTTGAAACGTCATTTCTATCCATGACCACGTGCCAGAGGCATTTTTCAATTTTATCTCTCCAAACTCCATCAAAATGCAAAAATGACCCCAAAATCTTGTAGATAATTTCACCATGTTTCCATTGATATAAATAACGTGAAAAACGAGCTCGGATCGAAAGATATGGCCATTTGAAGTTTTAGGGCAAAAAGAGGCCAAATTGGGTTAGCGGGCAAAAATTTGAATGTTTGCACCTTTTTGGTCATTTGGAAAATTTTCAAAAATTTCCACCACTCTAGGTGCCACATGGCGGCATCTCATTGGCCGTGGGCCTTTTAGGGGAAATTTTTTCCAAAAAACTCCATCGAGGCATAACTTCAAAAATACATGGAGTTAGGAGGAAAACTTTACCTTCTCGGAAAGCTGAGAAAGAGCTCTATCCAATGATGTCATTTCCAGAAGGTTTTGAGTGCCTAAAAGCAAAATATTATGACTGAGTCATAAGAGAGGAAAAAATGAGAGGAGTTAGCCACAAAAAATGAGCAGGGGCACATTTTGGATAACAATTTTACGACTCAGAGGGGTCATCTGCCTGCTGGATGAAGTTACCAGGCTACTCAAGCAATCCATTGGGTATGGAGTCATTGAATTCTCTATTTGATACCCCAACTAACTAGAACACTGCAAGGAGGAACATGGAATATCACCTGATGGAGCAAGGCCTGCAAACACATTCCTAGGGACAGCAAGCTTGTGCCAAAGCACCTAGGGAAAGAAAAACTAATCCACAGCAAAACAATGTGCACAAGCACTTGAAGGAATGAAAACCTAAGCTAATATTTACAAGGTGGATATTTTACCTTTAGTAGTAATGCTTTAGATGGATCCCATTGACTGGAATTTATAGTTCTTCACCATCCAATGAAGACAATTGGAAGGCATTGTTGTCCTTACACTTTGTGACCATGTATGGGCCACTCCAAATGGCATCAAATTTTGAATTCCTTCTCAGTTTTGCTCTGTCTGCATCCCATTTTAACACTAGATCTCCAACTTGGAAGGATCTATTCTTGGCCTTTCTATAAAAGGTATTCTTTATCAAAGCTTTGATCCTTCTCCATTGCTTGGGATACTTGATTCCTGATTTCTTGGAGCTCCATCAATTCTACATATCTAACTTCCATGGGCTCAAACTTCAACAACTCCAACTATTTCATGAGTTCCAATGTTGGCAACTCAAGTGATATGGGTAAAATTTCCTCTCTCCCATAAACAAGCCTGAATGGAGAGTTACCTGTAGATCTTTTAGGAGTTATCCTATCAGCCCATAAAGCTGATTTCAATTTAGTATGCCAAGACCTCTGATTTTCATCAAGAGTCCTCTTAATGATCCTCAACAAGTTCTTGTTTGTAGATTCAACCTAGCCATTACCCTGGGGGTAATAGTTTGATGAAGTACTTAGGTAGATCCTGTTCTTGACAGCCCATTCAGTCACCTTGGATCCAATGAATGCTAATGCATTATCTGATATTATTGTAGCTGGTATGCCAAACCTGGTTACTATTCCCTCATAGAAGTCTAGGATACTAGCTTCATTTGCTTCCTTGAGTGCTACTGCTTTAGTCCATTTGGTGAAGTAATCAGTGGCTTTTAAAATCCACTTTTTCCCTTGGATCGAATTGGGATTAATAACTCCAATGAAGTCTAAACCCCATTGAATGAATGGTTGATCAACTGAAATTGATGCAATGGAAGGGCAACTAGCCTCTCTTTACTTGTGAAAAATGCACAATTCTTGTACCTCTTGATCTATGCATAACAATCATTGAAAATATTGGGCCAATAATAACCAGCCCTCATGATCTTTAGAGCTGTCACTCTTGGTGAAAAATGACCACCAGCTGGTCCACCATGGAACTCTTCCAACACCCTATGAATCTGATTTGTACCAATGCATCTCAGCAGTACTCCATTCACATCTCTTTTGAACAAAACACCATCAACAAGGGCATATGGGACAACCTGCAATCTGAAGTGTCTTCTTTGGGTCTTGTTCATCTCTGGAGGACATAGGCCTATGCTTAGGAAGTGCATTATACTCTGGGTCCAGCAAGGGGTGGGGACACCATTATTTTCCTCTTGAGTGCTTCCTTGCTCATGGCTGTCTTGCAATGCCAAAACAACCTCCTTCTCATTGCATGCTTCCTCTTGTTTTCTTAAAATCAGCTGCTCACACAATCCTTTTCCTCTGACCAACTTGGTGACCTTGATCTCTATGTCATACTCCATGACACGAGTAATCCAACCTGCCCTTTTTTCATTCAAGTCTTTATTTAGGAGGAAGTCCTTAACTCCCGCATGAGAAACCAACAATTGAACCTTGTTGTTTGAGACTAAATGCTTGAACTTCTTCAAGCTTCTGATTACTGCAAGAACATGCTTCTCAATGAAATAATATCTCACCTCATAGTCCTCCAGGATTTGGCTGAAGAAAGTAATTGGCTGCTCATCATTGTCTTTATTCTACTATACCAAAATTGTAGAAATAGTATCATCACCTCCAAACGCATAGAGGATGAAATCCTTGGAGAAATCTAGGTTGATGAGAGTTGGGGCTTGAGAGATGGCTTCTTTGATTGCTTCAAAACTTTCCTTGCCTTCTGTTGTCCATTTGAAATCCATGCTTTTCTTTAACATTTTGGTGATAGGTCTGACAAGGGCTACAAAATTTGGGACAAACCTCCGAAAAAAATTTACTCTCCCCAAGAAACTTTGAAGGGCCTTCTTGTGGCTTGGCAATGGCAGTGCTCTTATGGCTTCGACTCTTTCTAGATCAATTGCTAATCCTTCTTTGGAGACAATGTGGCCAAGGAGCTTTCCTTCATGAGCTAAGAAAATACATTTTTTAGGATTCAAGGAGACTCCAAATCTTCTGCACCTTTGGAACACTTGTCTCAAATGAGAGAGGTGGTCTCTTTGCATTTTTGAAAAAACAGTGATATCATCAAGATATATCAGCACTATGTTGTTAATCAAACCTTTGAACGCCATGTCCATTGCTCTTTGGAAGGTAGCTCCGGCATTGGACAACCCAAATGGCATTTTCCTGTATGCATAAGTTCCCCATTTGGTTGTAAAGGCTGTCTTGAACTGATCTTCTTCCTTCACCATAATCTGATTGTACCCTGAATAGCCATCAAGTAGTGAAAACCTCTCGGAGCCAGCAACAACTTGTAAAATTTTCTCCATGGAAGGAAGTGGGTAATGATCCTTAAGAGATGCTCTATTCAAATATCCGAAGTCAACACACAATCTGATTTCCCCACTCTTCTTTCTTACTGGAACCAAGTTGGCAACCCAACTAGAATGCTTGATAGGGAATATGATTCTTGATTCTATCAACTTATTCAATTATTTTCTCATGAGAGGCTCCATGTGGGGGTTGACTGGCCTTTGTTTTTGCCTGATGGGCTTAGTATTTGGATCCAATTCAATGGTGTGTTGAGCTAACTCAGGATTGAAACCTTTCAAATCTTCATAGCTCCAAGCAAACACATCAGGGAATTCTTGACAAAGTTGTATAAACTCATACCTTTCTTGCTCAGTTGTCATCTTGCCAACTTGGAGTGATTTGCCTTCTCCTACCGAGATGGACACTGAATCTTCTTCCTTCACTTGGATGTTTGCTTTCTCCTTCCTAAACTGATCATTAGGATTGAAAATGGACTCCAAAGTAATAAGCCCCTTTGGTAGTTTGTTGGTTCTCAGCTGCACCACTTGGTCACCATACTGCTGCTCCAACTTTTCCTGATTTTTGGCTGAGAATTCAGCCTCTTCTTGCAAGAAATGGATGATTTGCTGATCATTTTCAAACACTTGCCAACTTACATTGTTATTTGGCACTGAAGGCCTCACAATCACATGGATGTTTGGTTGTACCTTGTCCTTTTGAATGCTCTCCACAACGTCAAAGGCTGCCCCAACTGCTGCAAGCCTGTCAGCTTGGTTCTCTTTTCTAGGAATGGATTTTATGCTAAAGCCCTCAAAATATTCAATGAGGTCCCACACCCTATTCTTGTAGCACTTGAGTAGATCATTCTTGACAGCATGCTGCCCCTTAACTTGGTTGACAATCAAATCACTATCACCAAAGACTTGCAAGTTCTTTATTCCTCTCTTGATTGCCCAATGCAGTCCTTGCACCAAGGCTTCATATTCAGCAGTGTTATTAGAGCATGCAAACTGAAATCTAAAAGCTGAATAATACTTAACTCCTTGAGGTGAAACCAACATGGATCCCCCTCCTGCACCTTATCTACTCCTTGATCCATCAAAAAACAACTTCCATACCTCATTGTCATCTTTGTGGTTTGGCTTGGTGATGCTAGGAATAGGCTGATTTTCTTCATGTATGCAATAGACTCCTAGCTCAGATTCTTCTATTTCTTGATAAGGATCAAAAGCATACACCTTGCTTGCCCATTCATCAAGAGTTAGATCTAGGATGCTTCCTACCTTGGTGTCAGCTTCATCAGTGCTTGGATAATCCTCTTGATCAAACACTAAACAATTGGCATTAATCTGACTTGGAGTGTAAGGCTCAATGTGAAAGTTTGTAATAGGTTCAGACCTGATTGTGGATTTGGTTCCATATCTTTTCTTGAATAGCATGTGTGACCAATCAAGTAGACAAGTAACCTCCAATATTATCTATGAAATCCCTTGACAAACATAGGGCAAAGAGTGGTGGAAGGTCTATTACTGAGACATCTTGCAAAACAACCACGTTGGGACAGGCATGTAAAGTAAGACTCAAGTTTTTAATCACCTCGACTATTGTTACTGCTTATCCCATCCAACTGTACCACCCCTTTGGATATGGTTTCGTACTGAATTCCCAACTAATTAGCTATTTTTTTGGGCATTACTGAACTACTTGCCCCGGAATCAATCATGCAATTGTGTACTAATTGGTTCCCAATGATCAATGAAACATAGAATGGAGGGGGCTTCAATATTTTACCTTGTTGTCCTCCATGATTCCCCTCAGGCTGGGCAACATTTGTGAGCACCTTCTCTTGCATTTGGACTTACTGATTTGAAGTTGACTAGTCCTTCATGGCAGCTTGTAGCAAATCTCTTTGGCCTAGGATAGATAGTGATTCCCACATTGATATGTTTACATTTGTATTCTTCATCTGATCAATGATACTGAATGGAGATGAAGTATCCCTCTGCTGTCCCTTGGCTTGCACATTCATTCCTTGCACATGGGCAACAACAACTGGCATTTGGGTTGGCCTAGGGGCTATTTTAGGCAATCCTTGCGTGCTTGGGATTGCATTTATTTGCCAATAGTTTGTGGAGTGACAGAAGGTCATGAATTACTTGGGGCCAATGGTTGTTCTTCACCCAAATTTATTCTCTTTGACCTTGTGTTGGCTGCAACACTTTGGGAAATTATTTGATTCATGCCACAAAAATCTTCTGCCTGCCAGTTTACAAGTGTGGTATCATTTGGAGCTGATTGCTGCTGGAATGTTTCTTGTTGCTGGTCATTTCTTTGACTACCTTCACCCTCCACACCAGTTGTTGTCACCATTAATGCTTGATTCAAGGCACCATTGAAGCACATGGACTGGTTATGAGGTTCATTGCATGGGAAACACCAATCATACTCTTGACCCATATTGTTTTGTACTGGCACTAATGCTTTAGATGCAGATGTAGCATTGGGATTATAGGGCTGAAACAGTCTGTTGGCAGGAGGCCTTACTTGACTTAGATTTATAGCTAGATTGGGTGGTCTTTGGGGTTGATATGGCTGCCTATTAGGCTGAGCTTGGGGCTGGAAAGAAGGTCTAAAACCTTGAGCTTGCTGCCTTTTGAGTGTAACCAGCTCATTACCTAGATTTTGCAATTGCTTCATGACTTCTTGAAGTTCATTTGAGGCACTAGAAGATGAAGTGGAAGATTCACTTGAATCATGATTTCTAGGAGTGGGAATAGAAGCTAAATTAGGCACTTAGCTAGTACTTGGGCTATCTAAACTTGGAAATAATGGCATTGGAGGCTCAGGAGCCACTTGCCACACTTGAATCAAACAATTTTTAGCTCTAATGGAAATGCTATAAGCAATGGGGATAGTTGTGCCTCCCATGGACTAAATTAACATAGAAATATCAGAATTTAAAGCTTTAAGGTAATAAAGAAAAGAACCTTCTGTTGTTGGCCTGACTGCCACTAGAATTCTCTCCCAAGTCCTTTGAAATCTAAAATTAAAATCAGTCAGCTGCTCATTGGGAGCTCTTTTGATAGTTGTCAGCTGCTCCAAAAGGGACAAGTTGTCTCCCTTTTCCCCAAACTACTCATGGAGGGCTATACATAGCTGATTCCAATTTTGAATAGAACCTGAGGCAAGACTCCTGAACCATTGCAAAGCTTTCCCTTTGAATGAAGATGCCAACAGTTTGACAGCAACTTGCATCTCATTGATCTCATGGATTACACAAATGTTAGCAATATCCTTAACATGATCACCAGGTGAGGTATGATTTTCTCCAGTGAAGTATGGAATGTTCTTCAATGCTACAACTGGGATTGGATTTTGTGCATTGAGAGCAAGTGGGCTGCTGCCAGTGAAATTGACATAGGGGTTGTTTTGTGCCATTCTGATTGGCCTTAGAACCCTTGTTGATTGAATGAAAGGCCTACCAGGTGGAGGAGTTGAGAGAGTTCTGTTTGGTGGAGATGGAGACCTTTGGATTCTCCTCCCACTTTTCCTTATTCTTGGAGATAACTGCAGATATTCAAACAACACCTCTTCCTCTCCAGCTCTTGACCTTGTGTTGATTCTTCTCATGAGTTTTCAGGTCTGCACTGCTAAAACCAGCTGATTCTTCTTCCTTGGAGTCGCCAGATGTGCAATTTATAGCTCTTTTAAAGCAAGAAACTTACAACAAATGCACATAAATTTTGTTGCAATGAAGATGAAGACCTCTAAGGTCCCACCGCATGCCAAAACTGTTGTTGCAAATTAGCAGCACCCTTGGATGTTGATCAAATTTCTAGTTTGATATTTTAGACATCCAGTGTGATTACACAACATTGAATCCTCTCCCCAAGTGTGGGACTTGTAAAATGGGAAAGGAATCTCCAGATTAGAGGCTGGTTCCTCAACTCCTCTGATCATATTTATCACTTACAAGTTGTAGAGGTTTAAATTCCTAATCCTACCCTAAATTCCAAAGGAGACAGAGATAGAGATTACAGATAAACTAAAACTAATGCTAATAGGTGATTCACCAAAGGAGTGGTGAGCATTTTTTACTTCTACAGATTGACACAAGTCATAAAATGCAACAAAAACAACATGCACAAACTGATAATTGTAATGAAGAATCAGAAATTAGTCAAACAACACAAGCAGAGGATGGAAAGTTAATCACGGCTTATATTGTTATTTTAACATCAAAATCACTTGCATTACAACACTGAGAGAGGAGAAAATAGGTTGCAATTCTTAGAAAAGGTCTAATATTCCACCAAAATCACTTCCAAGGTGAGAAGGGGGACTGCAATACACAAAAATGTTCAACACTTTGAAAATGAGCCAAATGCTTTTTTACTACGGTGCAAGGGACGAGCCCAGGAGAGAGAAATGTAGGAAAATGTGGAAGGGATTCAACCATTGACCAAAATGCATTCAAAATAGCATGGGCATCCTTACACCCATCCCCGACATTTTTAGCCATCTTTGCCGGAGAGAATGCGAGCCATTCTTCATTAAAAACGGTGGTTGAAACGTCATTTTTGTCCATGACCACATGCCAAAGGCGTTTTTCAATTTTCTCTCTCTAAAATCCATAAAAATGCAAAAATGACCCTGGAATCTTGTAGATAATTTCACCAGCTTTCCATTGATATAAATAATGCGAAAAACTGAGCTCTGGATCGAAAGATATGGCTATTTGAAGTTTTAGGGCAAAACAGGGCCAAATCGGGTTGGCGGGCAAAAATTCAAATTTTTGCACCTTTTTGGTCATTTGGAAAATTTTCAAAAATTTCCCCACACTCCGCCACTCTAGGTGCCACGTGGTGGCATCTCATTGGCCACGGGCCTTTCAGGGGAATTTTTTTCCAAAAAACTCCGCCGATCCATAACTTCAAAAATACATGGAGTTAGGAGGAAAACTTTACCTTTCTGGAAAGCTGAGAAAGATATCTATCCAATGGTGTCATTTCCAGAAGGTTTTGAGTGCTTGAAAAAAAAAATATTATGAATGAGGCACAAAAGAGGAAAAAATAAGAGTTAGCCACAAAAAATGAGCTGGGGCACATTTTGGATAACAATTCCTTCATTCCCTCAGCAGAGAAGTAAAGGAAGAATTCCAAAATTTCCCACTAAGGAATTACGATGAAGTGCTTGAGAGTGCTCTCTGAATAGATCAAGTGGCAATAGATAGTGGTAATAAAATGTATGGAACAAATGGGAGGTTAATCACCTCCAACCAAAATACTACGGCTTATCCTACTACCACAAATGTCAATCAAGGACCTAAAGTCCTTAATAAAAATCGCGGAGTGACAATAGATGGAGTAACTAATCAGGCCAAAAGGGTAAATGTTGTGAATACTCCACCACTAATGAACAACCAATGAAACAACAACTTTACCCCAATAATCAATGCAGTGGATTTTAATCATCCACAACAACAACAACAACGGCAAAACCTTACAAAGGGTCCGAGCGAAAACTCAACCGGACATCAAAACTAGAACCAAAACCAAAAACAAAAACATGAAAATTTAATCCTAAAAGGCAATGGTTTGACCAGAGTTTTGGGCCACAATATGCACCAAACCAACAAACTAGGAATTACAACCCCAACTCGTATTGTGGTTTTCACAAAATCGAGGCCATGACACTAGAACGTTCGTGACTAGAATAAATTCATGCAACGCTTTCCGAGGACCAAAGACAACTTTCATAGATATGTTCTTGGCCAATCTCGTGTCACCGGCACCGAATACTTTCATAGGGGCGCTTCCCCTCAAAACGCACCCCTCAAAATCTTTAATGATCCGCTCCCAAATCACAATAACAACAGGGTAAATCCAAATGGGACAAATAAGGGTATAATAACAGAAACAATGATCATGAAGCCTCGACTTCACTAAATTTTTAGTTGCACCATAACTAGGAAGTCAACCGCGACCCAAGATAGTCGGTTTAGTGGAATTAGATGCTGAACTACCCATGGAAGCTATAACATGGACACGAGAGTATTCCTCTCAGCCAAGTCCAAGTTACCTCATGAAGACAGATAACATCCAACAAATGTTAGTAAGACCCATAGGTGCCTATGATTTAATTAATGATCTAACAAAAACCTTCTCACACATTTCTTTTTTGAACTTACTAAAGAATTCTCCTACCCACAGGGCTGCTCTTTTAGAGGCATTAGGTTCAGGTCATTTAATCAACATCACTCCACCTCCCGAAACATAGGTGAACCACATAGACTTTGATATTCACCCTCTGGGGACAACAGTCAGATAGGGATGTTGAGTTTATATTCGAAATAAACAAAATGCCAACAGACATTGAGATTGCACACAGAGGTGATCCAACCTTATATTTGTAAGTCTGGGTTTATAACAACTATGTTAAATGTGCAATGGTTGACGATGGGGCAGGAGTTAACATAGTCCCCTTATCTTTCCTTCAAAATCTAGGGTATGGAGAAACGAATTGTTCCACGACTTGAAATACACTAAGAGGCTATGATGTCCTTAAAGCCACATCGATCGAAACTATAATACTACCAGTCACCTTAGGACCCAAAACAATCCTGACCAAGTTTTATATCATAGATCGGGAAACCAACTATAATATGATCCTTGGCCGACCATGGATACACCGTATGAAGGCAATCCCCTCTACATTATTTCAAGAAGTAAGATTCTTGCATTTAGGAAAAGTGTTCATAGCTAAGGGGATCCAAAGCCATTTGATATACACCTAGCCGACTTAAAGAAAAGACCAAAGCGTTCACTCGTAGTTTGAACTCTTGACAAACCAACTTAATAAACCCACCGATGCAGAGCCGGAGGAGAAGTTGGTACCTACTGACAGATCAGATCTTGAGACTATGGGCCTAATTAAGACTATCCCAGCCCTTAAAGACGAGGCTAACATTGTAGAAATAGTATCATTAGGAACTACTACGAAGATTGTTGACTTACTAGAACAGATCTACCAATGTTCATACTTTGTTTGATTCTCAGTAGGCATGGGATATACCCTATGTGTTAGTTCTCTTCCAACAGAGGATCTCTCGCATGGTGGAAGTAGAAGATTTTAACACAAAAATATCCCAATGTCTATATTCCTAGCCAAATCTTGGACTATCCATTTTGATGGAGCTAGATGTCGTTATGAAGTCAAAGGTGTAATCTTTACTTCTCCCGAGGGAAAAATCCTACCATTCACCTTTAAACTAAAATTTGAATGTACAAACAACGACGTTGAGTATGAAGTCCTTCTCCTTTGCCTCATCTTAGCTAAGAGGATCAGTGTTAATAACATCAGGGTGTTAGGAGACTCACAATTGGTAGCAAACCAAGTCTCTGAGATGTATGAAACCGCAGTCGAGCACTTACACTCTACAAAACAAAATGTATTGAATTTAAGCAAGGAGTTTGACTTCATATCAATTAAAGCAATCCCGTGAGAACAAAATCTTCTCTCCGATTCAATAGTAACCTCGTCATCATGCTTCACCCCAAACAGTGATTTAGAAGATGCTCATTTCATAGTATCCCTTCGTACTGAACCATTGGTGAAAAAAATGTCAAACCCTCTTTTAACAAACATAGATGAGAATAAATCTACTATCCTAGATCACATTGATAGTGATAGAGCCACTCTGGATTACTTAAACCGCTATGCAATGTTACATCTCACCCATCATGTGATAGATTTTTCCTTAATCCCGCATTCATCTTCCTACTTTGGAAATCCCATGATAGAGCTTCCCCCACAAAAGGAGCTCAGCATATACATGGTAGATAATGGAGACGATCTGAAATTACCTCCAAGACTTCCACCTCGAGTTTAAAGAAGGTAACGCTTCTTTAATTGAAGAAACAATTGATATTAACATCAAAACAAAGGATGAACCAAGGATATTGAAATTAGGATCCTCGTTAACTCCATCAAGTAGAAATACATACTCAAATCCTTAAGGAACATTAGAAGGGTTTTGTATTTAATTATAAAGAAATGACAGGGGTTACACCACACATTGTGGTACATAACCTCATCACTAAATCAAACGTAAAGCCGATTAAAAAAAATTGAGACCAATAAAACCCAAGGTAGCACTCATGGTGAAAGAAGAAGTAATGAAACTCCTCTAAGTAGGGTTCATCAAACTAGTCAATTACTCTCAATGGGTATATAATATTGTTCCCGTTCTAAAAAAGAATGAGAAGATATGCATCTGCATAGACTTCTGAGACATTAACAAGGCATGTCCTAAGGATGACTTCCCATTACCATCCATAGACGTCATTGTTGACACAACAATTGGATTTGAGATTTTGTCTCTCATGGATGGATTCTCAAGATACAATCAGATCAGAATATCCGAACAAGACCAAGCTAAAACCATGTTTATAACTCCTTGGGAACCTATTGCTACGCGGTTATGCCATTCGGTCTCAAGAACGCTGGCGCTACATACCAGTGGGCTATGACGTATATATTTCATGATCTTATTCATAAAATTGTAGAATCCTACGTAGATGACTTATTGGCCAAGGCCAAGAAGCGTTGTGATCACCCAGAAGTACTTCGCATCATCCTTTCGTGTCTAATAGAATACTGAGTCATGCTGAATCCAGAAAAATGTGTCTTTGGTGTAACAGGAGGGAAGCTCCTAGGTTACATTATATCATCATGAGGGATTGATGTTGACCCAACCAAAATTTGGGCTATTCTTGAAATGGTCCCACCTTCGGATGAATCTGGAATCGTAATTTCACGTAAAACTTAGTGCAATTTGAAGATTCATCCCAGATTTAAGTTTTTTCATTCATCCAATCAACAATCTACTCAAGAAATATTATAGTATTGATTGGACCGAAGACTGTAATGAAGCTTTCAATGCAGTTAAGTGTTTCTTGTTATCACCACCTACGCTAATGCCACCTAAGCCAGACTGCTCGTTAATTTTATATTTGCAAGCTACCAATGTCTCGCTAGCCTGTATGCTGGCTCAAGAAGACGATGACAAGAGAGAATGCGTGATCTATTTCATTAGCCGAATGTTGCTTGACTATGAAACACGTTACACACAGGCAGAATGAGAATGCCTTGCCATAATCTTCACAACCAAATGCTTAAGACATTATATGCTAAATCAAGAAACAAGGGTCATTGTAAAAATAGACCATTTACGAACTTTCCTCACACAAGGGTCCTTGTCTAAAAAGGCTAGATGTTTTATAACCTTAATGGGGGAATTCGAATTAACATTTGTAAATCAAAAATCCGTTAAAGGACAAATCATTGCAGATTGGTTAGCTGATAACCCACTAGACGAAGGCAATCTAGTAGATCTGGACTTTCCCGATGAATGCATATACTACATTGAAACCAGACCTCCTATCTCTGAGTGTCCTTGGTATACTGATATTATTAATTATATCATGGACCATACGTATCCAGAAGGTGCTACACCACAAAAATAAGGTGGTTACACATTATCGTAGCGAAATACATCATTATAGAGCAAGTACTCTATCATAAAGCGTTTGATGGAATGCTTCTAAGATGTGTCGACACAGAAGAATCCAAGAAGATTCTCCACAAATCTCATAGTGGGATATGTGGAGGCCACTTCGATGGTCATGCCACTACTCATAAAATACACCAGATGGGCTATTTCTGGCCCACTCTAGAACACGACGCAGTAGAGTTTGTACGAAGGTGTCATAAGTGCCGAGAATTCTCCCACGAGATCCACATGCCGGCACAAGCTTTACAACCAATCGCTACTCCATGGCCCTTTTCTATGTGGGGCCTAGATTTGATAGGGAAATTCTCTCCCTCATCTATAGATGGCCATAACTTCATAATCACGGCCACCAAATATTTTACCAAGTGGGTAGAAGCCATGCCTCTTACTACTACTGTGCGAGGTTCTCAGTAATCGCCAAGTTCATTTTGAACCAAATCATCTGCAGATACGGTGTCCCGCAAATCATTATCTCAGATAATGGGACTTCTTTTAAGAATGACAAAGTTCGCGAATTGTGTAATAAATTTAAAATAAGCCATCATACAGCCTCCCTGTATTACCCTCAAGCCAACGGATAGGCTGAAGTGACAAACAAAACACTAAAAGCCATTCTTCTTAAAATTGTGAAAGAAAACAAATGAGATTGGCATTTGAAGTTATATCTGGCCTTGTGGGCCCACCAAACCTCAATCGAACACCAACAAGAGTAACTCCTTTTTGTTGGTATTCGAGGTAGAAGCGATTCTCCCGCTTGAGGTTGAAATACCTAGTCTCCATATCTCATTACAAGGGTTTCGGATGAAAATGCTTACAAAGAAGCACATCTCTCCCAACTAGAAAGCCTAGATGAAGCTAGGTTAGATGTTGAATAGAGGTATAGATTCTATGCTTGCTGACCGGATGTCCGGGCAGATAACAAGAAGGTCTATAAACGAGACATATATGAAGGTGATCTAGTTCTAAGGCTAGACAACCGGATCGATAAAAAGACCGGTGAAGGAAGGAATTTCCAGCCCAAATGGATGGGCCCATACCGAGTCATGAGAGACTATGGAAATGGTGCATATCTCTTATGTACACTAGAGGGTGAGGAATTTGGTGAAACAGTCAATTCCGTACACCTTAAGTGATTCTATGCATAAGCGACTCGCATTATTTATATAAATATATCTACATTGCATCTTCATACAGTTAGGTTCATTGTGTCCTCTTGTTTCATACAATTTTGTGATTAAGGAACTCATTCTCAAAGAAATTCATTACAAACTTCTGATGGTATTGGCATAAACACTTTAACCATACTTCTTCATTTTATAACATCATCAATTGTTTTGGAATCATTTCATCACATAAAGCTAGATATGACAAAGACTTAACGATAACCATACCAAGGTCTGCATGCTTGTTCTCACTTTTGGTTTCTTCTTAGGATAGGTGTCTTGCCTATGGTCTATTCTAGAAGCTTCATCATGTCACATCTATCCCGTATGTGTATCTCTTTGGAAGTAAGAGCATGCTGACATTTTGCTCAAGTAAATGAGTCAAACATAGATCAAACAGAAAATTTTAATTTTACACATTTCCTTGCCCCACCAACCTTTGGTGATGAGCTTGCATCTCTTACTAGTGACATAAGGTTGGGAAAGGATGGAAATTCCCTTACTCGCCTATGCCTTGTCCATGGTGATAAGCCCATACTTCTTACTAGTAGCATGGGGCAAGGTGTAGGGGGTCCTCTTGACAAATAAATGTTAAAGGTCATAAGAAAACAATTGAAGGTAGTCAACAATCAAATTCAAATAAACATTGAAGGCATCAATAATCAAATTCAAATAAACCTTTGAAATTTTGAGTAAAAAACAAATGAATCAGATGTCCAAAATTCCAAGAGAGTTCAAGACCTTGAAACCCAGATTTTGTCTACCATGTGGCCATCTACGGATCTAAGTCTAGATAAACCGCAAAGCAAGTTGCATCCCAAACTTTGGAGTCTCTTGAGTAGAGTAGGCTTGTAGAATCCTAATTTGGTTCCACCAAAGCTTTGTCTATCTCTCATCACTATCATTTCAATACATTTCATAACTTGTGCCCTTTCTAGCTCTCGGTGATGAGCCCTCGCATCTTACTAGTTGCGTGGAGTTAGGAGTGGGGCAAGTTTATCTGCTCATCATACCGGTTTATCATCACATTTTTTCAAAACAAATATGAAGTACCGAAAAATTGCTTATAAGAAGCTAGAGTTCGAAGTCACATTGTGCCTACATTATCATATATCAGCATCACGAAATACAAAAAGAAAGTAAACATTTGTATCATTTGTTCTCCATTGCATACATTCTGAGAAGCATATAAAAACAACATTATAATTTACATGTGTAATCGAATCATAAGAACATTAGTGCCAAGAGTCTGATCCAAAAAGAATATATATATATATATATATAAGAAAACAAGTTTCTTGTACAATGCCATCATGCGCTAAGCATGGTCAAAATGCTCAAAGAGCCCGGGAGATACAAAATACATCATACAAATAGTCCAAAAGAGCCAAGTGGCTTCTCAACCCCTATGAGATCCCTCTGAGGGTGCACGCCCATGCCTAGGACTTCGGATACGCCAAAGACTCGAATTCACGGAGAGGGCTTACGATCTCGAGGGCAGCTACGGTCTCACCATGAGAATGACTCCTCATCAGGTGCTCTACTATCCTATACCCTTCCAGCTTTCAAGATGAGGGTAGATACCATCCTGGCCACATGCCAAATAGGGGCAAAGACATCGGTATGTCTACTAGCTGCTACTTGAAGGCTCCCCTACATCCACAGATAGCTCTGCACGGGTCTTCTCCATAGGGATCATCAGGGTATCGGTGCATACCCGGCGAATCAGGTCTCGCCACTCATCGGTGGTCTCTGCAAACAAAGGAGAAAACAAATTAGAAATAATCAAGAGATAAAAATAGATGTAAACAAAGGGAGAGATAGCAATTAAGGCAATCCTAACTCAAAGCAAACATTAAAAAGAAGGAAGATAACTCACTCGGATCACTTTGGGCCTCCAAGATGGATCTCTAGGGTCAGCACCTGCCACAGATGCCACCGCTGACTAAGGTACTCCTCCCATGGCTGGAGCAATGTAGCATCCCACTACAGACTCATCCTCCCCACTAAGGCCCTAGGAGAGTGGCTCCTCTAAAACCAGAGTCACCCTCTCCGTGCTTTGCTCCGCCCTCTCTGCCTGTAAAATATCCTGAGTGTCATGCCACTCAGGATCACTATCCTCCTCTCCACCTGACTCACTAGCCTCAACCTCGGTCTCCTCCTCCATCTCTCCCCCTGTGAACTCCTCAGACTCGAGTCTATGTCAATGGGGTTGTCACTGCTGTGGGCGGGACCGGTAGAAATCTGAAGTAAGGGTGCCTGAGGAGCACCGGCTCTCCCTCGAGCACGTACTACCCACCTAGCCACAATAGGAACACCAGGAGTAACAACTATCCAACCCCGGCCTCTAGGACCTCCCCTAGCCTCTCGAACTGATCTATATACTGGCACCACTGGGGGAAGCATACCCATGTAAGGCAGGCCAAACTGCTAAGGAACTCAGCCAAAAGGATGTATCTCCACCCTCCCTACCCTGTCAACAAGCTGCCCTGTGGTGGAGTAGGAAATCAAGGTAAGAGCCTCCTCACCCCATAAACCTACCATGGCCTGATACGGTGTGGCCTCCATGTCATCAGTGGTCAGGGAAGCAACTGGCTGGTGAGGTGCTCTGAGCACCGACATGTCTGTCCATCTGGCTGCCCTCACAGCTCCGGGATCTGCCACCTCTACACCTCTACCATAGGGGATGAAGCGCTCATAAACCCAGCTCATAACCAGGGTCGGATGGCTCAAAGATTGCCCCTGTAAATAGACCACCCTGTACAAATCATGGTAGGTAGTCCCAAGTATGTCGGCTCCCCAGGCGTAAATCCGGCCATGTCCCTCAATCTGTGCAATGATGGGGGACCAGCAATATAATAGAGTGTCTCCTCCCTTGTCCCCGATCAATCTCAAGGCAAGGATCCCCATAATGGCCTGACGAATCAAGGGGATGGGCAGGCTAGGAATAGATCGGACCCTCACCCCCTTCTTTGAACCAGTGGAGATAACTGCATCTCCCATGTAAGAGGCCCACTGTGCTATCTGAGCCCGTGAACCTGCTTTGTCTCAAGAGTAAGTTGTCTCCCGATGATCGGGACCCCCAGGATACGGTAAACATCCTCCAAAGTGATGGTCCACTCACCTCGGACCCCTGGTAATCGGAAGGTGTTCCGATCAACATCCCAATATGAAAATAAGTCACAAAGTATGTGACTGGATGGTGCAACATGTGGGACGCATGATATACGTAGTATACTGGCCCTCTGAAGAGTGTCCTCATCTTGTGAAAGGGCATCTAATACTACTAGGAGCCAATCCACACTCTCTCTCTCTCTCGGCTCCATCGAATGTACTCCTCCCTCGCCTACATACACCCAAAAACACACAAAATAGAGCAAGTTAGTATCCAAATGACATTTGAAAAATCATGAAAACACATAAAAATGCTAAAAATGCAAAAACAATTTCAAACAAGTGTTCTTTTGGCATTTTGTGAAGAACCGCGCCTTGAGCAGGGCGGTAGTTTCGACAACCGCCACCTTAAAGGCGGCGGTCTTGTAACCACCACCCTGAACAGGGCAGCGGTCGTGTAACCGCCACCCTGTTCAAGGTGGCGGTCATGTCCCGAAAACCCACGCGGGTTTTGTACCCTAAAAAGGCCTAAAAACACAAAAAATGAATTTTTTTAACTAAAACAAAGCCTACCCAGTAGGCGCCCCCCTAGATAGACCTATTAAAACTAACATTTTCAAAAATAACCCCCACAACAAAGATTTTAACATTTTAAAATTTTGGGGGTAAAAACGGTAAATTGAGAAAAACTAACCTGTGATCTTGCGGGTTGATGTTCGTCGCGGAGGCATGATCACTATCTCATCACAAATGTTTTGACTCTACTCTCATTAGAAACCATCACCGTGGGTCCCAGAGCTCAAAATCAACCAAATCAACATGCGCAAATGAATAGGAAAATGGGCCCACTTTTTCATATATAGCAACCTGACTTGTTTTGAATGCCCTTTTCATAGGTTTGGAGTGCCGACGGAGGTAAGTTCTTATCCCCACACAAATGGTACATCCTCATTTCATATTATTTTAGTATTTATTTTTCTATCTATTTTGTCTATCTGCACTTGAGTTCTCTTTTCATTTTGCAGGTGGCGGGAATTTCAGATGGCATCATTTCGACACACGGACGTATCAGGTATAACTTCTAATTTCCCATTTCAGGAACACCATACTCAGACCCACCATTTTACACCTCTTCATGGCTAAAATGCTTCTCCGAGGGGGAATATGTACATACCCAAAATTGTGGGGTACTGCACTCACCGTAACGCTGTAACACGTGCCCCAATGATAATACAGGTCTCCTTGCAAGGTGTTCAGGATCTGGAAAATCCCTCCAAGTATGCATTAACATCCCACATGCCCCACTTAGCCCCTGCGTGCTTTTTTGTTCTCTTTTCCACTCTTTTATCTATGTTTTTCTCTTCGATTCTGAAACCGCCGCCTTGCTGGGCGGTGGTCTCGTGATCGCCGCCAGCCCCAGTGGCGGGCGGCGGTCTCAGAATCGCTGCCCCGCTCATGGCAGTGGTCCTTCACGCAATTTCTAGAATGATATTTTTAACGTGACTCACGTAATTTCAATGTTTACCTACTTTTTTTTACCGCCTTTAGCTTGTATTAATGATTCTGGTTCCTGGAATAGTTTTTGGCATTGTTTATGGTTTAAGAGATCAATTTGGTTTTTACCTTTGGGTAAATGGAAATGCTATAAATAGTTGGCTTGTGCTCAAGAAAATGGCCCCTCAAATTTACCTCTCGAGTTTCTCATTTCAATAGCTTAGCCTTTCATTATTATTTGGGATTCATAGTTTCATTTCTTAGATGCATAGTTAACATTGTCTAGTTTGTTAAAAGCCACATATCCATCTTGTGCAAGTGCTTTCATTACTTCATGCAATCCATTAAGGTAGAATAGTTTAATTTTCAGTAGGAAGCCATTAAAGTTGTAGGTTTTTCTCACAAACATGATAGTTTTAGGTTCTAGACATTTTATGCTGCATGACTCGTAATAAATCCTGCTAGGAATTACATAGGCCAAGCTCTGTACTCTTGCGCTATCCCTCTCCTACTCGCATTGTATTCAGTCTGTATCCTAAGCTTCCTTTGTTCCAATATCTACTTTTGTTGATGCTAGCATTACACACTTTTCTAGATCCACGTGAGCACGAAGGAATGAGGAGATCACACTAAGGGGACAAAACCACATACCATTAGATTCGCCACTTTGTTATGCAAAATCCGTGTTCAAGATTTCAAATTTTTAGTTAAAGCATATCAAATAGAGTAGTCAATCATTTCTTTTCGATTAAATCTCATTTTTGATATTACTTGGGAAGTCTGTGGGGATTGATAGTTTCGAGAAACTATGATTCACTCCTCACCTCGAGGTAGGATCAAGAGTCTTTCAAATAGATTACATCGGTTATTTCATTATTTAGAATAGATTCACTACTTGCATGCAGACAAGTAGCTATACTCGGTTGCTTTGTTTGTTTTAAATTTGTTATTAGTTTAGTTGTCAATTCCTAGATATATTAAAAAAGTTTCTCTTTCAAATTTCATTCAAATAGTTGTTCAGAAAAACCCAAAAATAGAGAAGTTATATATGTTGTAGATATACCTCACATAGTTAATTTTACTTTACTACAGTTAGATTTACATTGTTGCTTTTGTATGACAATCACGGGACCTAGGGAACCCAGAGAATACATATTCAAGCCAATCGTGCCTCAACCCAATCTCGTCACAGCAATAACCGACATAGATCGAATCTTAGAATCCAAGTCTTCCGAACAACAACAAACTTGCAACAGATTAGCTCCCAGTTAAACGGGTTAAACATAGAAGACGACCAAGCACACACATTTTGGTCAAATCAGCCAAACTACAGATTACCCTAGATAAATATCTGCATGAATGTAGAAGGGCTTGAAAGAGAACAAACGTTCAGTTGTGATCCTTTGGTCCCACAACCAGATGCAGGAGACACTCTCACGAGACATAGATACTAGCTTAAGGATTCAAGTTGCAGAAGAACACCTATAAGATACTCGTAAAATATTGCACACAACAATCAATTCTAAACGTAGATGCCAAAAATGCGCATACGAATATTGGATACTAGGGATTGGGGACTAATTCCACACATGACCATAGTAGGTTCGTAGCAACCACGAATCTATGGTTGTGACCCGCAAATCCCACAACCCAATGAGCCTACAGGCCAATCTAACATTGGCACTAGCTTATGCACATCAATATTTATATCCACTCCACTTCCACCTATCATCATCACAAAGTTATCCTTGTTAGACATAGCAGCTAATAAAGCTAAAGACTTATGGACTAGACCAGAGAACCGACCATAAAATCCACTTTGTATATCCATCATCCATCATATGACCCTGTCTGGAGACATACATGAAACTATCCTAGGTCATCTTCCACGTATAACATAACCTATAGATTGGATCACGCTAGAGCTCGATATTGATTGGAGCCTTCGAGCAGTCATCCTCGCCGATCAATCTATCATGCTAGTTCAGGTTAGGAGGGCCTTCTTTGCCTTAGATTCACAGATTCCATTAGTGCGTGTCGAAGATATAAGATTTCCTAACTAGTTTACCCATATCCTACGCATAGTCCATCTCCACCAAATTGTCCTCGGCATGACCTTGGGAGGTCGGGTGTGAGGAAGAGTTACTTGTAGATTCCCATGCTCGCTTGTCACTTTTTCATCGTACATGGTGGCCCACCATAAAACTACACCATATCATCCTCAAGAAAATGGAACTACATGCGGCCTTCAACAAGTTTTTGAGCTAGATTTTGACCAAAATATGTGATGTTGGGAGAAATGATTGGGATGAAAAGGTGTTAGCTGAGATTTGTACATATAGAACAACTTACAAGAGATTGAACAAAGCCACATCATTTCGGTTAGTATTTAGCACTTTAAACTGTTCTTCCTATAGAATTTATGTTACCTTCTTTGTGTATTATGCACACCTTTGGAGGTTTGGGCGATGAATAGGCTTTAGAAGAATGGATTGAAAATATGATTCAACCGGATGAGCAATGAGCCATAGCACGGTGGAGTCGAAGTAGTAAAGGCCGGTAAAAGCATGGCATGACAAAACATAAGAGATAAGAAGTTTGACATTAGACAAATGGTTCTTCTTTATGACTCAAATTTCTTACGCCATCCAGGAAAGCTCAAAGTATAGCGGTTGGGGCCATATGTTATTACTTCTATACTTGACTTAGGTGCATGCTAATTAGACACACTTGATGGAACACTACTACCCAAGGTTACTTTAACAGAGTAGGTTGAAGCCCTACTATAAATAAGTATTATTGGTATTTGTAATAAGGCAGTGTTGCCATTTAGTCTAGGTTTTCAATTCCATCTTTCCTTAATGTATTTCCTTTATTATCGTTATGCTTTGTCAATTTAGTTATTTGTGTAATAAGTGCACTTACACACATAAAGCTAATTACTATATGAATAATGTTTATGTGCAGAGGACTGCACATACCTTTAGTGTGGGGTGGTTGTCATTATCCAAGAAAAGGACTGAGGGACTTGAAAGGTGAAAGAAATAATTTTCTATAGGTGTGCTTTAAAGGAGATTATGTATCAAAAGGTGACCAAGGATGAAGATGGATGAAGGAATAATATAATGTGAGGTAAGCGTAGGCCATGTTAACTACCGTGAGAAGGTGCAAAGGACAAGGTACTTAGACGTAGGAGCACGTGCTGAAGAGAATTATGTGACCGTAAGGTAGGAAGGTGCGCTAGAAGGTTATAGTGGGCCCGTAGAGATGTACCATATAGAATGATAATATTTGGTCAATAAATGAAGGGATATTTATTAGGTGAGGAGCAATAAATGCATCAAAATGTGAAAAATTATATAAGGAAGGGATACGGATTCATTTTTACCATTGCAACTAAGATTATTTATGAGAAGAGCCAAGTACGAAGAGCCGAGTGATTGATTTAAGGTGCGAAGGGTGTGAAGTTGAGCATGGTAACCAGATCATGCTTTAAGAAGCTTACATCCCCAGTGGTGAAGGGTTTGAGTGAAGCAGGGAGATAGAAGAGAGTTAGGTTACAAGGTTTCCACCTAGGGCAGAGTTGGATCGAGATAGGGTTTGATTCACGGAGTTGCAGGGTTGAAGAAGAAATATTTGCAAGGTAAAAATGACACCAAAGAAGGCATCTACAACAACAATAAAAGGAAAGAAGAAGGTAGTTGTTGAGGAAGAAGAAATGGCACCTGAAAGCCATTTCTCATAAATGCAATACCCAGAAGGGGTTATTGTCGAGACAAGAATGGGATTCACCCATTAGAAAAAGAAAAGTGAGTGAATACAACCATAGGATGTCGGAAAACAAGAAGGAGCTTGATTCTTTACTGATGACCAGAACAAACAAGCACATGGCAGATGACATGCCAGTATATGATGATGCGGGTGAGAAACTTTTGAAGAGAATTGGGGTATATCAGTTGTATGAGCTGCCATATTTTGGGAAGTATGAACCCTTGTACCAGTGGCTTATGAGTAGGGTACATGAAGACTTCTTCTACTTTGTAGGACGTAGAGTTAGAATTTCATCTGCACTCATTTCATCAGTAATAGGTCTGAAGGCCATGGGAGAAGATATAAAAAGTGACCTTGCAGATAAAGCCATGATTTTGAAGACCAAATAGGAGTTGGGATACCTGAAGGGTCCACACGGAATGGACATAGATAAGTTGAAGAACTACCCAGTTGTACAAGCTGCAGACACACTTGGTTACCAAGTTGAATGATCAGGAGCGGTGGTCGCAGGTAAACACTATGTGGCTACACGTGGTGTGAAGGATGTCGAGAAGGACAATCTACAACATTGCAGGCTATATTGTAGAGCAGATAGTTGAAGAAGCACACACTGGAGGAAAGATCAGCTTTGGGGCTGTCTTACTATCACTGGTCTTCATGGAAATTGGAGTACCAGATGGACCAAAAGAGAAGATATGGGAATACCCCATGGATAATAAGTCCCCAACTGAAAGGTTCAACAAGTACTTATATAGGGGGCCATGACAGATGAAGTAAGACAAAGGGTGAAGAAGTGGTATGATAGGCTCGCGTGGCATTTGGGGAGGAATGGCACATTCCAAAGGACCTACCAGCAGTGGTAGGAAAATAAGTTCAGTTTGTTGTATATTAGCACTTCTGCATCACACACTTTACAATGAAAGATGGATCCTGGAGCCATTGGTGTAAGTTTCCTTACGTATTTACCGTGAGTTATTTTCAAGCTTCCATGGATAGGTTTACGATTACACGAAGAATAAATTTCAAAGTGTAGAAAAGGTAGACTGTGACTACCATACATTACGAAAGAAGTATTTGTATCTCGGAAGTGCGTACATAGAGAGAATTATTTTGGAGGTGTTGAACATCAAGACAATAATCTTGGATGTGGTAGATGTGGGGGCAGCGTTAGTATATCTCCAGTTGAAGCCAAAGATGGAGAACAAAAAATACGTGGAAGGTGAGTTCATGCTTCCTGCACCACCTAAGGGGAAGCATACAATGGAGAATGTCCCAATGCCCAAGCCTACAGAGAAAATCGAGATACAGGATGAGGAGGAAGAGCACGAAGATAGTGGTGGTTTGGACCATCGGGGTAGGAGACATCCTACAAGTCAGAAAGACGTTGAGCGCGCTATTACACCACCTCAGCCACAAGAGGGGGATGAAGAGGACTTGAGTATAGTCCAAGGGGAGCACATATTTAAAAGGGTATTTAGGAGAACAAGGACCCAAGGTGCTACCCCGACTACTATGTGTAAATCACCCTAGCTCTCCCGCAGAAGGAAGCAACCACATAGAGAAGAAGGAAGCTAAAGTTGAGTGAGGAGGTGGAAGAATCATTGAGAGCGCACCTACATCTCCTACACCCCTAGAGCACATAGAAGAAAAGGGTGAGGCATCAAAGGAGAAGGATGGAGAAGAGAGAAGGCCAGAGGAAACAGCTACAGGGGAAACATAGGACATGGAGACACAAGCTCCAAATTTGGAGGCTAGGGTTCCTAAGTAGCAAAGGTCTAGAAGGGTGAGTGGAGAGCACATTCCACTAGCCATGGGGTATGCGAAGGCACAGGAAAGATTGTCTCGTGCCCACTTCTAGAGCACAATCACACAGGAGGATCTATTTGGCTGGGAGTTGATGGATGAAGATATGATAACCATGTGAACATGAAAGAAACTATCCTAGTCGATGCACACCCACATGGATGAGCCTAATTTTGATGTATGTGAAGAATCATGCGTGTCAAGGTGATTGAAGAAGGCACCTCAGGCTAGACACATGACAGTAAATCCTACTATCATGTCAGACGAGTAGGTTAGCAATGCACTAGTAAAAATTTCTACTAAAGTGGCTAGAAGGAACATGGATAAAGCCGCCACAATTAGAGTGTTGCGCAAAGAGGTAAAGAAAAAGATGAGGAGATAACTTGCTTAACACAAGAAAAGAATTTGCACAAAGGAAGAATGACATCTTTATAAGCATCACAGAGGAGATTGGGGACACTATAATCAAAGTAAGGCCACACTTAGAACCTAAGGTACCACAGACATTTCCTTCAATGATACACTATGTGGGAAAGTTGGCAGACTTGGGTGCTCGAAGATGAAAATTTGTGTATGCAAGTGCCAAAACAATTTGAGAAGGATGCAGAGCGGGAGAAAACATCTGTGATGTGAAAAATTGCATCCTATGAGGGGTTGTTGTAGGCATTACAAGAAGTCTTGAAAAAGGTAGATCAAGCCTTGAATATATGCATAGCTCCAGAGGCGCTCATCAACACTAAGACCTTGGAAGAGAATAATGAGGTCCAGAAGGCCATGAAGGATGAGACATTGGGCCACGCAAAAAGGTTGGCAATAGTTAAAAAAAAGCGCATGAGGCCCTAATAGCAGCACAAGAGCCGCATAAGACTAGGCTGGAAGAGCTTAGAAAGCTGATTGCACAGAAGATGGACTCTTTGGAAGGAAGGATGACATCTATGTCCAGTGTTGTGTTGGTTTTGCAAAATGAGAAAGGGGAAATTGAGTGGGATGAGTTGGAATCCATTGCTATGGAAATTCCAGAGAAAGTAGAAGAGGCACTCATTGAATGGTAGGATTTAGAGGTAACAATAAAAGAGGAGTATCCAGAGCTGATGCTGACAACTGATACAGAGGAGGTTACTTGAATAACCTCATATAAATTCTTTATTCTTCCACATTCTTCATTCTTATTCTTTCATTGATATTCTTTACTTCAATTTTTTGAAATTTCCATTGTCGAGATGACAATGAGACTAGTGTGGGGTAATGTTGATCAAATAATACTTGGAAAAGATCACACAAGGATTCCATGCGGGATAGAAGGCCAGGATTGAAGGCGCGGAAAGATAGGAAGGACCCGTGTGTGGAAGGAAAGTTTAGATTTCAGGACTTAGCCGATTTTGAGCAGATCTATATTTAGGAGATGGCATGCGGAACACACCAATGAAGCAGGGACACGTGCACCATGCATTATCTATATTTGGAGAAGCGGTTCAAAGTGTCTATGCATGAAGACAAGCTAGGAATAGAATGAACACTTTAGTTATCTATAAGAGAACTATAGATAGCGCACTTGCATGTGTGGCTATAATTGTAAACGACGTGTGGCTATCAGTAGCATGCGACCTATTTCTGAAGTAGTTAAGTGGTGAAGGGAAAGTCCCCACCTATATATATATATATATATATATATATATATATATATATGTGGTTAGGTGTATAATAGATATACGAGAGGTGAAAAAAGGAGAATGTCATGTAACACAAAGATCGGTATATGCGTGTATCGATCCATACGCACCTTGATGCAAATTGACAAAGATCTTGTAAGGAGTTTCTATACTTATTAATAGATTAAAGATATTAGCTGAATCTTAGTGTTATTCTGTGTAATTGTGTAGTGCATGTTATTATTTTCAATCATGGTTACCCTTCAAGCTTATTCTTTCATAAATCTGTGAGTAGCATGCACTATAGACTAATGGATTAGTTATGAATCTATGTGTTTCCATCTTCATCATGCTAATATCCTGCATTACAAAAACCCTAAAGAGGAATCTAGTACCTTTGTGTGCTTCGGGTGAGCACTCGGTCTAGGTTGAGTGATATGCTAGTGTGACTAGGATGTCATCTTACAAATTATAGGTTGCATCAAAAGGTCTCGAAGGCCATGGGAGAAGATATAAAAAGTTACCTTACAGATAAAGCTATGATTTTGAAGACAAAATAAGAGTTAGGATACCCAAAGGGTCCGCGTAGAATGGACATAGATAAGTTAAAGAACTACCCAGTTGTATAAGCTACAACACACTTGGTTACCAATTTGAATGATCAGGAGTGGTGGTCACAAGTAAACACTATGTGGCTGCACGTGGCATGAAGGATGTTGGAAGGGATGATCTACAACATTGTAGGATATATTACAGAGCAGATAGTCGAAGAAGCGTGCACTGGAGGAAAGATCAGCTTTGGGGCTGTCTTATTGTCACTGGTCTTCATGGAAATTGGAGTACCAGATGGACCAAAAGAGAAGATATGGGAATACCCCATGATTAATAAGTCCCCAGCTGAAATTTTTAACAAGTACTTATGTAGGGGGCCATGACAGATGAAGTAAGAAAAAGGGTGGAGAAGTGGTATGATAGGCTCCATGCGGCATTTAGGGAATGGCACATTCCAAAGGACCTACCAACAGTGGTAGGAAAATAAGTTTATTTTTTTGTATACCAACACTTCTGCATCACACAATTTCTAATGAAAGATGGAGCCTAGAGCCCTTGGTGCAAGTTGCCTTACGCATTCACCGCGAGGTATTTTCAAGCTTCCATGCATAGGTTTATAGACACGTGAAGACTAAATTTCAATGCAGACAAGGTAGACTATGACTACCATACATTGCAAAAGAAGTATGTGTATCCTGGCAGAAGCACCTACACAAAGAGAATTATTTTGGAGGTGTTGAACATCAAGCCAATAAGCTTGGCTGTGGTAGATGTGGGGGTAGTGTTAGTATATCTCCAGTTGAAGCCCAAGATGGAGAAAAAAATACATGGAAGGTGAGTTCATGCTTCCCACACCACCTAAGGGGAAGCATACAATGGAGAATGTCCTAACACCCAAGCCTACAGAGAAAATCAAGATACAAGATGAGGAGGAAGAGCGCAAAGATAGTGGTGGTTTGGACCATTGGGGTAGGAGACATCCTATAAGTTAGAAATACGCTGAGTGCACTATTACACCACCTCAGCCACAAGAGGGGGATGAAGAGGACTTGAGTACCATCCAAGGGAGAAAAAAATTTAAAGGGGTATTTAGAAGAATAAGGACCCAAGGTGCTACCCCAACTACTGTGTGTAAATCACCCCGGCTCTCCCCATAGAAAGAAGCAACCACGAGAGAAGGAGGAAGCTGAATTT
The DNA here is from genome assembly GCA_018340775.1 of Taxus wallichiana var. yunnanensis. NCBI lineage: Eukaryota > Viridiplantae > Streptophyta > Pinopsida > Cupressales > Taxaceae > Taxus > Taxus wallichiana. Next base: position 690,004,827 of record CM031237.1, read on the forward strand.
GAGTAAGGAGGAAAAATAATCTAAGGAGAGCGCGCCTACATCTCCTACACCCCCAAACACATAGAATAAAAGGGTGAGGCATCAAAGGAGAAGGATGGATAAGAGAGAATGCCAGAGGAAACAACTGCAGGGGAAACATAGGACATGGAGACGCAAGCTCCAAATTTGGAGGCTAGGGTTCCTAAGAAGCAGAGGTCTAGAAGGGTGAGTGGAGAGCACATTCCACTAGCCATGGGGTATGCAGAAGACACATGAAATGTTGTCTGCACTAGCTTCCCAGAGCACAATCACGTAGAAGGATCTATTTTCTTTGGGAGTTGATGGATGAAGATATGACAATTGTACAAACACGAAAGAAACTATCCTAGTCGATGAAAACCCACATGGACGAGCCTGATTTTGATGTATGCAAAGAGTCATGCATGTCAAGGTGATTGAAGAAGGTGCCTTAGGCTAGACACATGACAGTAAAGCCTACTGTCATGTCAGACGAGCATGTTAGCAATGCACTAGTAAAAATTTCTACTGAAGTGGCTAGAAGGAACATGGATAAATCTGCCACAATTAGAGCATTGCACGAAGAGGTAAAGAAAAAAGATGAGGAGATAGCATGCTTAACACAGGAAAAGGACTTCGCACAGAGGAAGAATGATATCTTTATAAGCATCACAGAGGAGATTGGGGACACTATAATCAAAGTAAGGCCACACTTAGAACCCAAGGTACCATAGAAATTTCCTTCAGCGATACACTATGTGGGAAAGTTGGTGGACTTGGTGCTCAAGCAAGAGAAAGCATCTGTGATGCAAAAATTGCATCCTATGAGGGGCTGTTGCAGGCATTACAAGAAGTCTTGAAAAAGGCGGATCAAGCTTTGAATATATGCACAGCTCCAGAGGTGCTCATCAACACTAAGACCTTGGAAGAGAATAATGAGGTCTAGAAGGCCATGAAGGATGAGACATTGGGCCATGCAAAAAGGTTGGCAATAGTTAAACAAAAGTGTGAGGCCCTAATAGCAACACAAGAGCCACATAAGACTAGGTTGGAAGAGCTTGGCAAACTGATTACACAGAAGATGGACCTTTTGGAAGGAAGGATGACATCCATGTCCAGTGTTGTGTTGGTTCTATAGAACAAGAAAGGGAAAATTACATGGGATGAGTTGGAGTCCATAGATTGTGGACATCCTAGAGAAAGTGGAACAAGCACTCACTGAATGGAAAGATTTAGAGGCTACAATAAAGGAAGAGTATCCAGAGCTAAAACTACAAACTGATATAGAGGAGGTTTCTTGAATAACCTCATATAAATTATTTATTCTTCCACATTCTTCATTCTTATTCTTTCATTGATATTATTTACTTCATTTTTTTGGAAATTTCCATTGTTAGGATGATAATGAGATTAGTGTGGGGTAATTTTGATCAAAGAATACTTGGCAAAAATCACACAAGGAGTCCGCACGGCGTATAAGGCCGGGATTTAAGGCGTGGAAGGACACGAAGGACCCGTGCGCGGAAGGTAGGTTCATACTTATCCATTTCTCGGGCATGAGGAACTATTTTTGGAAGATGGCATGTAAAACACATCAACGATGTGGAGAAGTGAGTGCCAAGCATTGTCTATATCTTCAAGTGTCTATGCATGGAGACAAGCTAAGAATAGAATGAACACTTCAGTTATCTGTAAGAGGACTATAGATAGCACACTTACATGTGTGGCTATAATTGTAAATGGCGTGTGGCTATTAATAGCATGTGACCTATTTCTAGAGTAGTTAAGCGGTGAAGGGCAAGTCCCCACCCTATATATATGATGGTTAGGTGCATAGTAAAAGAGAGATCTATATGTGTGTGTGGAAGAAATGGATAGATATGTATGTATGATTTTGAATACGTATATCAGATCCATATGTGCTTAAGATGAATTGATAGTACTGTAAGGATCTTCTATACTTATTAATAGATGGAGGATATTGGCTGAATCTAAGTGTCATTCTATGTAATTGAGTAGTGCATGTTAGTATTTAATCATGATTACTTGTTTAAGCTCATTCTTTCATAGATCTATGGGTAGCATGCGCTGTAGAATGATGGATTAGTCATGAGTCTTTATATATCTTCCTTCATCATGTTATCATCCTGTTACAACAACCCTAAAGAGGGACCTGGTACCTTTGCGCACTTTGGGTGAGCGCTCAATCTAGGTTGAGTGATGTGCCAGTGCGACTAGGATGTTATCTTGCAAATTCTAGGCTGCATCAATTCTTGAGGTTTTCCAAATGTATATCAAATGTCTTAGGATCCCCTTGAGTGATGAAAATGAATCTAACCTCATGGAACGAATGTGGAATTGATGGCATTCATCATGTGAATCCATGGTCTTCCCAAGAGCATATTGTAATTTTTTTCCTTAATGATAATGTAGAATTCCATCAAGATGATTTTCGGTCCGAGAGAAACTGAAAGGGATATGGTTCTAATTGAGGTATCTTTAAGACTATCATATCCTCATATTGTGTTTCTAGTAGAGGATAAATTAGCCTCCCTATATCCCAACTTATGCAATAAATAAAAGTGGACTACAATCAAGGTACCCAATCATTGATCATGGCTCTCTTAATGAAATTATTATAAACCCACAACTGTAAGTATAATACAGATCTCCTCTTCGGATATATCAACATCGAGAGGTCTTCTTTTTATATCAAACACAAATCTCGTGTCCCTTTCATTTTTTTCTCAAGGATGTATATAGAAGTCAATATGATTGATTTGAGCCTTAGGTGGAGGCATACCATAGATTAGATGACCATTCCCAATGCATCTAGAAACATGGAATGATGCGCTAGGGAATTATTTAAAAAGTCTAAAAATGAACCATACACATACTTTTGTAGTCTTCATCATGGCTTCCGAATCCAAACCAGGATCAAACTAGACCCATATACCCGGATTTTACCAACAAACTTAGAGCACTCTACCTATATTTTTGACTTTGAATCTTACTATTCAACTAACACAAACCCAAATAAGGTTCCACAACACTACTCCAGGCTAAAACATGCATATATCATTATTGAAGACTATTAAAATCTTATTTTAATCCTTCATACACCTTTTATGCACTTCTCAAGGAACTATAACACCATGAAAATACTAAATAGATCATGCAAATGATTTTACAACATACCTTTTATAATAATGAAACTTTTATGTTTGATCAAGTCATCATATATCTACACATAGTTCTCTCAATCCGTTTTACCACTGCACTGGATCTATACATGCAAATTAAAACACAAAGCACCCTATTTACATCGTGTTCAACATACATGCCTATATTTGATTAACTTGAGTCATCTTCTTCAAAATAAATAACCCAAATTTATGATCTTCTACAACACATCTACAGATCCATATTTCACCTTGTATCCTTCAGAGCCATATGACACTCCATCATGGCACATACCTTATTAAAATGTCAACAAGATCTCTTCATGCATGATTCTTAAGTAAGACATGTCCTATCATTTGCAACCTTTTCAATTCTCAAAATATCATGTAGGGCCTTAATGATCCTCTCAAATCTCCCAAAGGTCTTAAATTAAAGTTCATACCTTGTATAATAATCATATTTAGCCTTTAAGGCTTCTACAACTAACTTGAGCTTAACACACTCTTCTTCCATGGACTTGAGATCAACTGTCAAACCTTCAACCTAGGATTTATTTCATTCTTATCTCCTTTGAACATGATTCTTGTTCTATTTATCCATGGGGAAAGATTACTATAGTCCAAATCTCTATGACCAAATGCATTGCATGAAAAGAAACATCCAGGTGAATGAGCTTACATACGTTGTACTAATTGAAAGTTCATTTCCTTGATTTTCCTTATCAATATTTTGATCTTCTTTATCCATATCACTCTTTGAGATACCTATCTTTTCCTTTAAAAATTTGGCCACAAAATTCCATATCTTCCTCATAGTTGTGATTCAAAGGACCACCTCAAGCTGTTAAGCTTGCTTCAAAATCCTCGCTTTGATACCAATTATTGGAATCATAACAACTAAGAGAGGGGAGGTGAATTAGTGGGCCTTAAAATATTTATTTCACATTCACTTTAACATTCATCAATTAAAAATTCAGCTTAACCATTCACCATTAACCATTAATTTAACTAGAAACATAACCATACATGAGAAAATGAGAACATAAAAATAAATGAACAAAAATTTACGTGGGAAACCCTTAAGGGGAAGAAAACCCACCGAAAAAAATATTTATTATAGAAATGAATCAAATTTAGTCGAGCACCAACCCAAAAAGGAGCATCAACCCATAGGTTTAGTGAGGCACTAACCCCATTACGAGCACCAACCCCTAGATTTAGTAGAGAACCAAGGCTACAAGGAGGCACCAAACCCTTAGATGAATCAACACTAGATAAATCCAATTGAAATTATTATGACCTATAGAATGTTTCCTAAACAATTGATGATGACACCTATGAATCTCTCTTTCCTTTTATCTTCTCCAAATATCCCCTCTAGAATTATTTTCTCAAGAACTTGTTCAACAAACTAATTAGGTCATCTGAACTATCTCTCCAACAACTACACACCATATATAACATCATGGAACACTATATGATCTCTATTTATTGTCTAGAATATCACCTTCACGTCGTTACTCTGTCCTCTTCCTTTCACTTTTCCATACACACACTAGGCTACAAAAATAAGCCTTCTTTACTTGCTTTTATACATGAATTATGATCATAACACACCTAGGTCAGCCATCATGGAGAAAATATACTTAAAACAACTTGAATATGTCCTAAATACATCTTATAAAGGACCAAATAGGTTGGAAATTACATGAACTAAATCAAAGATTCAAAACATCCATTAGGACACAACTAGGCATAATTCCACAAAAACTTTGCTAAAAATGAATGTTCTTGAGCCAAAAACACCTTCACCAAATATCAAGGACCACTTAGAAATGTTTTCTAAGTCCACTCCATTCTTCATACATCCTTCTCCAACTCTACACCATCAAATTATACTACTAAGCCACAATTATGATCAAATTCTCTCACTAGGTTTGTGACCTTCAAGACCAATTTTCAAAATTGAAGTTCAAACACCATAAAAACACACAATCAGAAAACCAAATCAAGTATAAATATGCTACAAGATCCCAAGGTCATCACCATATACTTTAGACACCATAACTCAGTGTCGGACAAAGAACATATAGAACATTTTATTGCCAAAAATAGAGACTCGCCAACCAAGAATAAGAAAACCACAAATTCACTTTCAAATCCTTTAAAGGTAGGCCAAACATGATCACAAAAACTGATCCATCAAACATAGAAATGGATTGTAACAATCGGCCCACACCACTAATCCTAGATCACAACAAATCACTATTTTTGGACAGACTCAAGCATTCAATTGATACATCAAGTAAATAGAACAAACTTAAGACATAATTAAAATCATAGTAACATACTCCATACGAGATCATCAAGAAAAAAAAACATACTTTGAAGGATACATTACAATATTTGGCTAAAATTTTTGGTTCCATACCAAGACAAGAAAAAAACTTCAAAAACTTCAAGCATTTTGTATGAGATTTCAAAGCGATAAACAACACTATGAGAGACTTGTAAGAATATATACACCTCATAATCATACTCCCCATTTTATTTCCATGCTCAACCAACTACTATAAAATTGCAACACACCATGACACACCTTCCTCATTCATGAATTATGACTAGGCATCCTAATTAGGCCTCTTGATCATGCTTGTTTTTTTGCATGATGACCTCCTCAAGACTTCATCACTCTTTCCCACCTACAAAATCCTTCAAAATTCATCACTACAACATCCATGTACCTGTGCAATATTCCTAAGAGACATCACACTACTCAAGACAACTCATCAAGACCAAATAACTCAGCTTAACACATAATACTACTAGTCAAACTTCATTCTCCTTACACCTTTTAAAATTAGTGATACTTCATACATCAATGAAAACATCACTCTTATCTTATTACTTTGAAATCAATGACAACACAATGCCAAGAATAATAAAGTTGGGGAACCTTGGAACCATCAAGAAAGACCCTTTTCCCATACATTTTACACATAAACCTTTCCTTGTCGAAAAAGGCCAAACAAAATTTTCTCATATGCATCCATGATCCTAATATGACTAACCATTATCACTCATATATTAGTATTAATTATAAGGTAACACGTGTAATGTCATATACATAACAAAATTACCATCATACATTATATGCATTAAGAATAATAAGGAAGCAAACATCCCACAACATGTTCTTAACCATAGTAAAGTGCATGACAATAAAACAAGATCATCATTTGTCACAACCATATCTAAAATCATCAAAACCACATATATAGCAACTCATAACACATACATCTCTAATCTAAAACATACATTTCAAATATCTCCATAACACATCACATCAAATCATAATGAAACTCAAACATAACACAAAGTTGAAATCATATATACATACACACACACACACACACACACACACACACACACACACACACACACACACACACACACACACACACACACACACACACACACACACACACACACACACACACACACACACACACACACACACACACACACACACACACATCTAATGTTTGTACATCATCAATAGCTCCAAAAGAATCATACATAAAAATATCATCCATCAAAATCTCTAAAACAAGGGCCTATAAACTATGTAGTAAACTATAATTTTGACAAGTGAATGCCCCTATAGAATTTCTCCCCGATCATCATGAAGGTCCCTAGTTGGTCCCTCACTAGGACTAATTTGTGAGTGGCCCACACTCATGGCACTCCTTAATGGATCATATCATTAACAAGCCAAGTGCTCACCATATCAAGACTCATCACGAATCTTCCATCTAACTATGATCTTGTAATAGAGAAAATAATTTCCTAAATCCCGATATTGATCCATCCTCACACTAGCGGTGGGCCCATATGCCCACTTTATTAAACCCTAGCTACCTCTAGCTTCACTCTTGATACCGACCTTACCGTTTCCTAAAAATTCCATTGCAAGGTCTCCTCTCATGATGATATCTATCTATATCTTCTCTAAACTAGGCAAGATCCCACCGCACTATCATAAGTTATTGGCTCAACCTATCTCTCTCCAAAGTAATCGTATGTGTATTTCTCTTGGGTCATGAAATCTTGAGAAGATATAGTACTATCTCACTCAAAAATAACAATGTCCCTCTCGATTATCCATGCAACCTTCTTTACCTCAAAAGTTTCCACCATCACATGAAATAATTTCACTCCCTCATCCACCTCGGCCCCCTCAACAATACCCTCAAGTGGATCTTCCATACATTCTCACACTTACCTCTCAATACCATCCACTTGGCCTTGTCACCATGCAACATATTCCTTTGTCACTCGGCATCAACCATAACCCTAATCCTCATCCACCATAAAAAAATGGCTCCCAAACATATAGAATCCCCACATCCCCATAATCATTCTTGTAGGAAAAATCCACCTCGGACACATCCTATACTAAACCAAACGTCGCTCTAACGTGATCGAATATGATTAACTTATAGTGATCGGCTCATCAACCCCACACCCACATCTATTGATTAGTATCCCTTATCTCCCCTTTTACCCCTTCCCACACTAAGAAACCTTTTTCTGATATACATATTACATCTCCTTCCCGTATCCCTACCAGGAGCTATCTATAATGATAATATCCTCTCACAAGCCTTGTAGCCCTAAAATATGACCGCCACCTCATAAACCCAACACTATAATATAGGCCAACCCATAGGGCCCATGGTAACCCTCTCATCAAATCCACTTGTATATGGTTGTATGCCTAACACTCCAACAAAATATCCACATCAACTCCAAATCTCTCGCCATGTCCTTCAATCCCACAACCGAATGTATTTCTAAGCTAGCAAGACAGATATACCAAGAAAAACTTTCCTATGCTACAACATGTCACTCACCACCCCAATCAACATCCATGAAAATATACCACCCATTGAATCTGGTATGGTGTTGGTGCCCATTTTGACCCTCCATCATTTTGCCATGTTTCCCCTTTGCTCTTTGTGCTCAAACGTTTTTTCCTCATGAAATCGTGATGTGAATTTTGCTTCCATTTGAATGCCTTGAATTGTTTGCAATTCCATTTGTAAACTCTTTATCATGCCTCATTTGAAAGAAATCTCCAAGTTTGCCATGAACGTGCCCTAAAATTTTCAAATCCACTAGATATGCCATTTTTCCATTTTTCCTGGCCTTTGGAGCTCGAAATTGATTGATTTGTACTTATTTTCCCTCAAAAATCCCTTGCCATGGTTGAAAACTACTTTAAAACACCTTCCATTTGTCTTTTGATCAAAAATTCTTCACCTACGAAGGAAAAATTGATTTTGAGGTCATTGAAATTTCTGTTTTTTGACGGTTTTACTGGGCGTCCTTTGCCCATCAAAGTTTTTCTCACAATCCTCTCATACATGGCCATTTGTAATTGGATGGGGTTTGGTGGGTCATTTCTAAAAACTTAACATTTTTTGGTTTTTAGAAAGTCGTGAATGTTACCACCGTGGCTCCGTAGATCCCAAAGTAGGAAACATGGCAGGCGGGAGGAAGGCAGAGTAGTTTGAAAGTTTTTGCCCTTTGGTGAGAAGGTATTACAATGTAAAATAAGCCCGTGGGTCCGCTAGGTCAATTAGGAGTGGACACATGGTAGGATCCGAGTGGAGGGGGATGCAGATTGGCATAAGACTTAGTGATTTTTTTGGCCTTTTTGGTAAAAGGGGTAAAAATGTTGAATGAGCCCGCCTATCCTCAGTGATTTAGAAGGTGATAGGTGGCATGGAAAGGAAAAGGTACGGGAGTGCGGAGGAAATATTACAAAATTTCCTTTGGCAAAATAAGATTAAAATATGAAAGGAGGAACACAAGCCCATGGCGAATCAGTGATAGACACGTGTCAAGGACAGAGGCGGAGGTGCGGGCCCATGGGGAAAATTGTGAAAAATTTCCTTTTTTCCAAAAAGGTGGAAATGTGCAGAATCGATCCATGATTCCAATGGGACCCACATTGTGCCACGTGTCAGCACCAAATCTCAAGGGTGGAGGGGTAGAGAAAAATATAAATTTTTTCCAAATTTTCTTGAAAAGTTTAAAAGGTAAAATTATGCTCTAAAGCCCATCTCCAATGGTTTTTCTTCATGTGGAGGGCTCAGATTAAAGGGAGAAAGGAAAATCGATGATAACCTGTGCATTTTGTCATTTGGCCACCATTTGAGCTCTAGGAAGGTTGAGATGCATTTTTTTGCATCAATTTCACCAAATGTTTGAAAATTCATGTCATTTGTACTGCAAGGACCAATGCAATTAGTTTCAAGGATTAGTTTGAAGATCTAAGATGTTTTTGAAATGAAATTTTGTTCGGGCTCGAGCAAAAATGTGAAATATCAAATCCAAAAGTTACAGAGTCAAATTTTGGAGGGATAAGGATGAAATAATGAAAGGAAGGGGGTCTGCATGCTTTGAAGATGAAAAACATGCCTCCACAATGGATAATGATGTGAATTTTGCAATGATTCACCTTTTTGAGGCACCTGACAACTTTTTGAACATTTTTCTGTTAGATGTCCCTTTCTACGAGTCATGATTGAATTTGTAACAAACTAAGATGCCATAGGATATTATTTTCTTGGGAAAGAAGGATCAATTGTAATAGAATGTTATATAATGCATGTTTTTTGACATGTAAAAGGTCGAAATTGAAAATCATGATAAAATTTTGAGAGAAGCTTATCTTCTGAGAAACCTTCCAAAAAACCTGGTTAATGTCTTCTGTGTTGGATCTTCATTCATGTTGAGTTGGTTACAAGTGTATAGCCATCACACAGCTCTGAGATTTTTCCTGAAACTCTCCCCTATTAATGAATCTAACAAGCTTTTGAATTAATCTATGTTATTTTGGGCAATATGATGTCTGTTATCATGTTTAAATGTTTGCAAATAGTTTTCCTTGTTCTTGTTGTAATCTTACATTTAAATCTTTAGAAAACACATAGATCTCATCCTTATTGATGGTTTAGTGGCATTTGCAATTTAATTTGCAGAAGAGATTTCAGATGGCACTAAAAATAAGAAGTTTAAAATCACTTCACCTTCATTTGTTGACAGAGATTTCTTGTAAGCCTTTGGGGGTACCTTAGGCGTGATTTGATAAGAGATTTTGATGTTTAATTGAGTCCTTTAACTCAAGATTTTGTGTTGAGATCTCAAATATTGTGTGAAGAGTGCAAACTTGGGCCTCCATTTGTATATCTCTTTTGGTTGAAAGGACATCCTAACTATTTTAAAGTATTTTATATGATAGTTGTTCAAATATTGTAGAGGTTGTCAAAGATCGACATAGTCAAGTTTGTCTTGTCAATATCCCACCAAAATCATTCAAAACAACTTATCCTACCCCATACTACCCTTGGTTTTCTCTGTGTATCAACAAAAGAATACAATCCATTTACAAAAATGCACAAAGCAAATCAGGATTTCAAAATGTCTTCAGTGACCCTTGCCTTGCATTGAAAGTATCTCCATAATATGGAAGTGACAACTTGTGAAAGTCAGATTTGGAGTGTTGATCATATTTTCCTAAGGCCCTTTTCATACTATTTACACAAATTGAGGGATATCTTCATCTCGTTCACCATTTGAGGGTTACAAAATAGGTCCTCTTACCTTGGTTAAAAGGCACAACCTAAAATAGTTAGGACAAGATCAAGTCCTATTTGAGTGCTATCCATCTCTCCACAAATTTGAGTGCCAGTTAGATCACATCCTCGGCTAAAAATGACATACATCATGATCTATTTGTCTTCAAGCTTCATGCCATATCTCTAATTCTGCTCAGACTTAAAAGGAGAACAAATTTTGGTACCAACATAGGGCATAATAACGATGTCAATCATCTTCATCATCACAAGATCCCGATCATCGTCATCATCACTAAAAATTCCATGTATAAATCCCCAGATTCTAGGGATCATCACCATAAAGATGATGCATAAAATCACCCATGAACACCTCATCTATAATATATACCTACTCCTTGCACTAGTAGTCAAAGAATCCTATGAATATCCTCCAAAGTGATGGTCATCTCTTTGGTCGATAAGTAGAAAGTTCTTGTAACATGATCCCACTTCTCAAATAATGCCTACAATAGTCCCATATACACATGGATATGCCTATAGTAACACATCCTTCCTAGACAAACCCCTCCGTATGTCCCTAAGAATGTTATGATAAATGCTCATACACACTATCTAATAACTTCATGATCTAATCCCGGTAGTCAACTGATCCCTTTCGTACTATAGACACCAAAATTGGGTCACAACCATCTAAGCCCCTTATAAATAATTAATCGACACATGCACCTAACCATGGCCCCTACCACACGTTAGTATTAATTTAATTACCCATATTTAAATTAATCCTTATTCCACCTCACATCTCCACCTCACCTAGCCACCTCACCTCTCCACCTCATCTTAGACCTATTCCAAGCTCATTAATTAACCAAGACCAAGTCCCCACTCCCCTTAACCAACTAGGACTTATTCTAACCCTAATATTAAAGGCCTATTATCTATCTAACTAATATCCCACTCCATTTAGCTCCATTCCACACTTTTGACCTTAAACCAAAATCTCAATCAGACCAAATTTGGGAGAAATCAGGATATTTTAAGCATATATGACCTTTTTTCCTTAACCGATGCTAGTTATTCCTTAGCCAAGTAGTTATCTAACCGACATTGATCATCTTAAATAGGAATTTCAAACTCTTTGTTCAAGTTCTGAATCTCATTTTTGGCTCTTGTGACCTTACATCCTAGACTCTTGAGCTTTCCAATGATTTTATGACATACTAGAGGCCCTTGTAGCATTCATAAAACACACTATTCATCAACATATTGATCTAAATCTCTAGTACACTCACAGGGAAGCACCATGCCCTCCTGCTATTGCTACATTTGTTCAGGACCACCTTCTTCTGCAACCATCACCACCACCTAATTTCTACCTACATTCTACAAGTAAGTACATTCCTCCTTTGTCATTGGTTTAATAGATTAGTTCTTTATTACTTATATGTTTCATCCCATCCTCTACCATACCCGAATCTCTCCCACAACACCTCCATTCAACCTGTCTACTCATTTTACTCTTCATACCTTTCTTAAACCATCATCTTATCACCCATGAGTCTTCTTGAAAATCACACAACCTCATCTAAGCCTTCCCAACTCTCTGTATAATCACAGAGAGATCCCATCAAACTATTTTTAATATTTCCATCTAATTTCCCCTACCAACACCGGTCACCCAACCGGTGTCGGTCACATACTGATGAGTGACATCGATAACCTAATCGATATCGGTCTCTGTGACTAGTAATTTTCCCAAACAAGGAAGCTTAAAACTCACCCAAAACCAACCCAAATCTCACCAAATATTTCTCAAACCCTGGTTATAGCCTTAGTCAGACCTAAAATCCTAGACCAACCTACCATCCCTTCAAATTTAATTATAACTAGCATGTTAGATTAGATTCACTTATTGTATTTTGTATGAGATGCCCAAATCATATTAACTACAATAGGATCTATTTTTTTAATGTTATTTCCTTGCATTAAATTGTTAAAAACAATGGATTGACATACTCTCTAGGAAGTATCACACTTCCTGGATATAACATACGCTAGGCATTCCACTTCCATATACTTCTTAACTCTCTCTTATGGTCTTGTGGTCTTGTGTTCTATTTTAGTTTCTTCCTCCTAGCCAAAGGCAATATCTTCACAATCAGCTTGGTCAACATTCAATGCATGCACACCTTCTTCAATTATTATAGGTATTCCTCCTCCTTGCCTTTACCTCTTATCTGTTTTATCTCTATTTTTATGGTGAAGCATTTTGGCATGCTCGGTGGGACCCCATCTTATGGGTTCTTTTCATTGTTTATATAGGGTGCATTTGTGTGTTTGTTTCTTTTTTGAAAATTTCACACTAAATCTCTCCTGGAAATATTATTTCCTTTCAATTTGTCTTAAATAATTTTTTTCATTTGGTGCTTAAAAAGAACACTTCTTCTTTTCTTCTGTATTACATTTAGTGAAAGAGCATTCCTCTTCATGTTCTCCTTTTGCTACATCAAATATCATTTTTTATTTGGGTTTAAAATTTGTGCATTTCATCCTTTGAGTGTTGCATTAGATCACATAGATTTAATTAACAATCACACGGTGGAGTTCATGACAACTTGGTGATTGGATTGGATTAAGTGTAGTTCACATCTATGCACACACTCCCGTGAAAAAGCCACATAAACAATTTACACATTTCTTAAACATTTCCTTTCTAGGAAGAATCCGCCAAGGATTTAACGACCCATTGATAATGGGCACCACCCGGTGTTGTGGATATTTTTTCATATCATAGCATGGACCACACGTACTGAAAGGTATATCAGAAACTTTATCCAAAACTAACTTGAAACCAGCCATAGATTTCTTATAGGGCACCTTCGTTATCCAAAAAATCTATTCTATTCATAGTCAGTTTAAAAAGGCATAAGCCACTAAACATTAAAATATGATACCTAGGATTTGCATGTTTTGCTAGTTTTTTCTTGATTGAATTATGTTTTGAGTTGTGAGAATGATTCATCATTTTTCTTCTCTTTCACACTCCACCATCATAACCGGTGTATTCTGGTTTTTCTGAGTGTGATAGGACATCTTTCAGCCATACACAGCTTCTGGGTTGGCTTTTATTTTGACTTAATTCACTCCAAATTAAAAAAATTCTTCATCTTCTCAAAATCTCAGTAACCAACATCAGTCCAATGACCGCCACTGGTTCATTCATCACACCGACAATCGGATACTCGATCGGCATTGGTTTCTCTATGTTTATGATTATTCTGTCAAAAACAATATTCTTCTTACATATTAACTTTATGTAACATTCTGTGTTTCACATTTTACAGTATACCAATTTCTAAGTCTTTGTAACGATTAACAGAGCCCATTTTCACCTGTTTTACAATTTTCTTCTCTATATTTCCAAATTTCTTGGTTATCCTTAGTAAGTGGCATCAGTTAAGTGACCAAAATCAATTTTCTATCATAACCGACATCAAGCTGGTTACCCGACCGTATCGGTCTCTCGTGTTTTTATTTTTTTATCAAAAATAGTAACCTTTTTTATATCCTTTAGATTCTTCTCGTCTTCTTTCTATGTTTATGTAGCATTTTTAGAGCTCAAACCACCTATTTTTCCATCATTCACATGGTTTTGACTCATCAACAAGCTAATTCAAAAAAATTCATGCTAGCTATCATTTCTACCTCCTAACCCTTTACCACCTTCTATTTCTTCACCAATGGACCCCACATCTTCTACCATTATACCCGCAGGTGACAAAGAGTTCATAAAATTACCTCATCATAATACCATAGCCTTGCAATATTACCTCACCCATTCTTCCACCCATGACTCGTCAGGTCAGCCCATGTTTGTAATTCCAACCTCCATTTCTCAAACTCTTGTACCCACCTCCGTATCAACCAACACTAGTGTAACGTTACCCACTCCCACCTCACAACCTATTATTTCTCGATCATCCCTACATATTTGATATCTATCGTACCTATGGCATCTATCTCACCTTTGGCATTTGTCACCCCTTTGATGTCCACCTCACCATCATCTACAACTCTTAGTGTAGGGATACCCACATCATCAACACCTCATGTACCCATTACTTCTCAACCACCAGTCGCTTGACATATCATACCCCTTTCAGGAACAACCCGGTCCTTTCTATACCCCTATCTTTTCCACCTATTCCTACGAGGATCTTCACATAAGTTCCTCCCACCCATACCCTACCTCAACAACCACCCGTCACCTCTACTTATTATTAAGGCTAAATGCCTTTGAAATCTATTCCCTCTTACATGCCCCCATTGCAGTTTAATTATTCGACACCACCATAGACCGGTGTGTCGTCTACAACTTATCTACCTCCTATACCATGGGGGCATCATTCAATCAAATCCTTAAATGGATCTTATAAATATGGCAAGGGATAATATGCAGAATCTTGAAGCGGTTATTTCCCGATTTCACAATACCTTGACTTACAATGAAATATGTAATGAGCCTATTCATCCATTTATACCCATTCATCCTTATCCCATATATTGGGAGATTCCTAAGTTCAATTGATTTAATAGCAAGGAATATTTGCAACAACATTTGTGATTGTTCAAACACATATGTTATTTGATCACTCACAATGATGCCTTACTCCTTAGGACTTTTCCCATGTCCTTGACAGACCTACTCTAGATTGGTATAGTTCTCTACCTAAGCACTCAATCTTCTCCTTCAATCAATTAGCCCAGACCTTCCTTGACCACTTCTCCATCAATATCTCCAAGAATGTCTCCATGAATGATTTATACTCTATTCATCAATATGATGACGAGTCTATCATTGACTTCGTTGCATGATGGAGGGGTCTCACTAATTAGCTTACCTTTCAACTTCCACAAACCGAGCTGATAGATTTGTTTACTAGGGCTTGTGCAAGAATGTTTCCCCAACTATTTAGGTACAAATATTTTGAATGTTTGATGAGGCATTCAAATTGGAAAAGAATATAGAGATCTATGCCCTTGAAGAGGAAAAGATTAAGTTACGCAACAAGAACACTTCATTTAGGTCAAATGACTCCTCTTCTTCTTCTAAAATGCAAAACAATCATTCCAAAATCATTCTAAAGAAAAAGGATCTACCAACATGGTGGTATAGAAACCTAGCTCTTCTCATCCATCAAACCAACTGAAACCTCCTCCTAATTTGTCCCCTATTCAGAATTTCCAGTACAAGTATGAATAAAAATGTTATACTCCTATAAGAGAGTCTTAATCCTCCGTGTTGGAAAAGCTGTTAAAAGTGGGAGCCATCACTCTTCCACCTATTAAACCACATACTAGTTTTAACCCTTCCCATCATGTATGCGTATGGTATAAGGATAATGACTACTATAACTGTCATCGCGTTAGGGGGAAAAGTGATAACAATTGTAAAACATTCAAAAAAATTGTCTAGGAAATGTTAGATAATGGAGATCTCATCCAGGAAAACCCTAACACACCTACAAATAAAAACATTTATGTCTTTAAGAAACATTTTCCAAACCATACCCCTTCATCAAACTAGGCTGATGAGACCTCCAACAATGAAACTAATTTTCACGAGGTCCATGCTATATTTGACTCGAGTCTGTCCCTTCTTCTCAATTTCCTTCCATCCCATCTATTCAAGAAATTTTTGTGCAAGCTCCTCTACCCACGAAGGAGCCTATTTCACCTACTCCTCTACCCATGGAGGATCCTACCTCACGTACTCCATCTACATAGATGCTTATCCCACTTATTCTGTCACCTATCGAGGATCCCGTATTACCCATGTTTCTACCCAGAGAAGAGTTTATCTTATCCTCTTCTCTACCTAAGGAAGAGTCTACACCACCTAATTTTCCCCCTCCTTGACCCATAGAGAAGTCACTTTTATATCCTCTTCCTGTAAGTGATGCTTCTCTTAGGATCTTCCAAGATCTTGTTAAATTTCTTACATAACTTCTATCTATAGAGTTAGAAGCCAAAAACATCCTTGTCTCAAACACCTCAAAATTCTTTACAGGGATTACCATAAGGTCATTGTCATCTTCCTCTACCTCTACACTCTTATTTTGTTTGGCTAATCATTTATAGTATGTTGATTAATCCACACTCTAGGGAGCCTTACACTCCCAATTTTAACTCAAATGCAGATGTTGTCTCTGGATACTTTGATGATCTATCCTAAAATATTCAAGGAAACTATTAGCCTCGCCTAGTTTTAACTCAAATGCGGATGTTGTCTCTGGATACACCTGAAATGGTTATATTAGCCTCACCTTCATCCCAACCTTCATCTGCACCTAAACCTACTACTACATTGGGGGTCTTTCCAATGTCTAGTCTAGTCCATCCCCCTATGAAGATAGATTTGACCACCTCTTCACAAACCTCCACCAAGTCTATTCCCACACCTAAGAGGAAGACCCAACCTCTTAAGCCTCGTACCTCAGTTTCTCCTATGCCTTCTTATTCACCTTCACCTCTTCCATCAATCTTAGGCCCACATATTTTTACCTTGGTCAAATAACCTCTCCCCTAAGGAAAACTCAAAGTGAAAACACCCACACCCTCACCTCAATCTGTTATTTTACCCACATCTTATTCATCACCCACACCTCTACCTTCTCATTTATTACCACCCTTGGCATTACCAACAACTATGCCATTACCCACACCTCTTTTGTCACCTTGGTTTAATCACACATCTACACCTTATGAATTCCCTTATTCTTCTCACCTTACCCTTGCACCTTTACCCAAAAAGGTGTAACCAAAATGAAAAACCACCCTACCTACCAAAAATGTAGTTAAACCAACCTAACCCCCAACTCCACCAACATTGAATTCATCCAAACAAACACTAACTTCTCATTGCGATCCATTGGTAGGATCCTATTCTAACATCCTCACTAGGTTTTTAGAAACCTCTACTATCGAATTTCTGCCCATTAATCCTTATGATCCACTCAAGCCCAAACCAACAGGGTTTGATGATACTAAAATCTATGCATATCATCACTCCCCAGGACATGATGTGAAAGGGTGTAAGGTCCTCAAAAAATTCTCATTCAACTCTACAATTCATATGGTCTCTTTGATGAGGATGAACTATTGAAGGAGACTTCCATTCCTCCTTTTCTTGCCACCACACAAGCTCATTCTATATCTATTCAAAGATCCTTCATCTCCACCACCATAAACCTCTTTATCTCCTTCAATCTTTGAAATAACCATATTTCTAGTAGCCACTCAATCACATAAAGATAAAGGAAAAGAGAATACTGGTAACCCATCTAGTACACCTCTACCCACCATTCCATTTGCACCTACCCCCAAGGTAACCATCCATGGGCTGACATATCCTATTTCTAATGGAGTCGCACATCGTACTATGATTAAACAACTTCATCAATATCCTTTAAAGATGTCTTTGTATGACCTGATTCAAACCTTTGAGTCTCATCATTAGGCCCTCATTGAGGTCCTACAATCTATCAAGGTTCCACCGAATGATCCAACACCTATGGCCACCATCTTTACCCCTGCAATATGTGGCTTCCCTAACTACTCCACCTCAAAATTATGCACTTGTTTCCTCTCCTTAGGTTTCTATTGTTAATTTGGTGATTCAAATATTTCCCCTCTATAATCAGATGATCATGATCCCACTCTCTTCATCACCACCTACATCAATGATACCCGCATTTGACGCATTATGATTGATGGAGGTACTAACATCAATATTGTTTCATCTTGTGCATATGAATAATTACACATACCCACCAATTTCATGCGTAAAACCATGTTATGTTATATTTTTCAATGATGCCTTGAATTTTACCCTTGGCACCGTCATCCTCCACATTCATGTGGGTCCCTAAACTAGTCCCAAACTATTCGATGTTATGGAGGGGGAATTTCAATATAAGTTACTACTTGGCCGACCCTGGATTTGTGCTTTATGGGGTGTGTCGCTTCAACCCTTCATCATTGCATAAAATTTGAGTATGAAGGACACCCCTACACCATTAAGGCAGATCCTTCACCTTTCAAAATTGTAACATGCTCTATCACCCAAATGATGTCCTTGTTCCAGTCAAGGTATCTACCACTTCTACCACTACATCTTCCACTACCTCATCTACTAATTTTTCCACTACATGTTCCACAATCAACCCATACATCCCTTTGACTCACACAGGCTTCCACAACTATCCCATCTACCAACACACCTATTTCACCACCGATACCCACTTTCCCAGGCTTCAAGTAGCTCATCCATTCTCACTACTCAAGTCCCGACCTATGATCCCTTGGTAGGTTTTTTTCAATGCCTTTCCTTGGGGAATACTACTTATATAATGTAAACACTTTCCTTACTCCTCAAGAGTATGGAAGCCTTCACCAACACCCACATTACAATCTGTCATGTAGGAGAGGTTTTTCCATACGGTCCTCCCCACCTTCATACCAATCTGAAATATGGGGGATAGACACTTCTCCTTATTCTATTGAACCACCTACCCAAACCCGAACTTTCTCATCCAACTTCCAATACCTCACCAACCACCGCTTCACCCACACTTTTCTTCATTAATGTGCCTAGAAGGGCTTTGGATTTGGTCTTTATGAATAGGGTCATCACACAGTCATACCTTGCACCACCCGAAAACACAAGGACTTCTATGGATTTGATTTTTCTTCATAGCCTCCTATTAATAAGGCTTATGTTACACTTGTCGAGAATGAAAAGTGTTCTTAACCTTCCCAACCTTCCTCTCCTATCGTGCCACCTTCACCCATGGAGTCCATGGATCTAGAATCCATCCATCCTATTTTTTTCATAAACATCATTTCCTTGGGACCTATGACCTATCAGTGTGATGGTGAGGTGCCCTCTTCCCTTCCTCTTCTTTATCCTGACATGTTAGATGATGACACACCTTCTATCAATTTCATTCAATGTTAAGATGATGATTCTATTCTCACCTATTTAGGTGCAGAAGATTCTTATATTTACTAGTCGTTACCTTCAAAGGCACAAAACATGCTTTGAATGAATCGACCATGAGACACACATTCACACTCGAATGACCCTCACATTCTAAAGATAGGCCAATATTTAGATTCTATTGTATAGAAATATTTCACCTCTTTCCTTCGAGATCATAACAATGCTTTTGTTTGGTCTTACGTTGATATTCCGAGTATATATCGTGGTGCACAATATCGTGTCTATCCCTACCGATAAAAATGTGAAACAAAGTTGTAAAAATGTATCCACACATTTCCCTTATTTTGAAAGAAGAAACCCGAGTGCCTTATTTTTGTTTCCTTAATTCTACCCATTGAATATCCACAATTGATTTATAACATCGTTCCTGTCACCAAGGTGACAGGGGACTCCACATCTACATAGATTTTCATGACCTTAACCTTGCCTACTCTAAAGATGAATTTCCTTTGTCTAGTATCACCTAACTTGTTGATCTTACGGCTGGCCATGAGATGCTATCTCTTATGGATGGGTTCTTGGGTTATAACAAAATATTTATCACATAGGAAGATCAACACAAAACTACCTTCATCACCCCTTAGGTACCTTTTTTATTGCATCATTCCCTTTGGCTTGAAAATTTTTGGTGCCACTTATTAATGCGCTATGACTTATATCTTCCATAACATAATGCATGACATACTAGAATACTATGTCGACGACCTTCTCGGTAAGGCCAAAAGTCATGACAAACACCTCCTGGTTCTCAAATTATCTTTGACCATCTCATATAATATTGCATCTTCCTTCAACCAAAGAAGCGTGTTTTCACTATTATATTTGAGAAAATCCTTGGTTTCATCTTTTCTTTGTGGGGAATCAAAGTCAATCCCGCCAAAATCAAGGCTATTCTCGTGATTCCACCACATACTAACCTTTGAAAACTACATAGTTTGCAAGGAAAATTATAATACATTAGATGCTTTATTTACCAACTTTCTAATAGATTTCACCATTTTCACCATCTTCTTAAAAGGATATCTCCTTCAATTGTAATGATGAGTGCCACAAATCATTTGAAGCATTTAAGAAATACCTTCATCACCACCAGTGCTCATCCCACCTAAAGATGACAAAACATTTTACCTCTACATTTCAGCCATTGGTCATTCCTTTCGTGTCATGCTCACTCAGTTTGAAAATAAACATAGGGAGAAAGTGGTTTATTACATAATCTATATTCTTTTAGACTAAAAGACTAGATATACTCACACTGAAAAGCTCACCTTTAGAGTTAGTATTTGTGACAACTAAACTTCGTCATCACTAACACTGACCCTATGCATTACATGTATGCTAAACATTACCATCATTAACACACCTCATGTTATCTCATGCTACTTATATACCTAGACTGGAATTCATTCATCTATAGTATGTCAAGTGACAAACCATTACAGATCAGCTTGCCGATGCTCCTCTTCCTAGACATCAATCCTCTAACTTTAATTTTCCTAATGAATATATCACTACCCTTTCCCTTTATGACACCATTTATCAGGTGACCTTATCTTTTGATGGTTCTAAATGTCAAAAAGGGGGTGGCGCATGGGTCATCCTCATTCCTCTTTACAATGGGCCTATACCTTTATCCTTCAAACTTGATTTTGACTGCACCAACAACATTACTCGAGTATGAAGAACTTATCCTAGTTCTACTAATCGACGTAGCCATAGATGTTAAAAACATTAGTATCCTTGGTGACTCTCAACTAGTTGTGAACCAAGTCAATGTTTTGTACAAATGTCATAACGAGGTCCTTAAAAACTATAAACATCATGTCGACATACTTTTGATCACATTTGAAACCTACCTCATTCAAACCACTCCACGATCCACTAACAAATTTGTGGATACCATGGCTTTCCTTGCCTCACAAATACCTAATTCACCTTTAGCCTCTAAAATATTATCTTATTCGTGGCATAAATTTTGTGGGATGAATCAAACCTAACCCATGCGATGTTTGGTATAAGAAATTTTATAATTACCTCTCCCTTTAAATTATGCCTTTAGATCTCACTCATAATGGATGACGATCCTTCATAAAAAAACATCTCTCGCTATGTCATCATGGGGGGTCTTCTCTATAAATGTGGCTTTGATGGTATCCTCCTATGATGCCTCACTAGTTCTGAAATTTCATACACCATTAAAGAAATCCATGATGGGATTTGTGGTGGACATTTCAATGGCCTCGCCATTGCTAAATGTATCCTTCACCTCAGCTATTAATGGCCAACCCTTAACCAAGACTATTTTGAATATGTCAAGCATTGTGTAAAGTGTCAGCAGCATGCTAACCTTCATCACACCCCAAGTCATGCCTTATAATTCACCAGAGAATTTTTACCTTTCTCTCAATGGGGTTTGGATCTTTTCGAGAGATTAACCCTCATTCTTCTCAATGTCATCATTGGATCATCATAACGAATGAATATTACGAGTAAATGGGTAGAATCCATCCCTCTAATTTCTATAGAAGCTAAGAAAAGATGAGAATTCATCAATCATCACATAATTTGTCATTTTGGTGTTCCTCATCACCTCATAACTGATAATGGAAAGCAATTAAAAAACAAAACCTTACTCAAATTGTGTGATAAATTTGACATTCAACTAATTTTTTCTTTTCCTTATTATCCTCAAACAAATGGTCAAGACAAATCAACTAAAAAAACCCTCAACAAAATTCTTATAAAAGTGGTTGATGATACTTTGGTAAGGATTGACACACGCATATTCCTTTTGCCTTATGGTCCTATCGCACTAGCATTCACACCTCTACCACTCGCCACACATTTCTCTATGGTCTACAAAGATCAAAGGTTGTCACGCTTATCGAAGTTAAAATTCCATCTCTTCATATATAAATTAAGGATATGCTCTCGATGACGATTTTTTCCAAGAACGTTTGGCACAACTTGAGTTACTAGATGAACTCCATCTAAATGCTCTATACCACCTTCAAATAAAAAAAAATGCACCAAATGTGCTTATGAAAAATATTTTCATGAACGAACCTTAGAGCTTGGTGATCTTGTCCTCAAGGAAAACCAACATGTAACCAAAGCTAAGAATAACAAACGAGGAATTTTCTCCCAATTGGATTGAACCCTACATTATGACCCATACCTATGGATCAAGTGCTTATATTTTATCTTCTCTTGAGGGTAAATCCAAACCTAAAACCCTTAATTCCCTCGCATCTTTGACCATTCTACTTGTTGAATAAAGAAGTACATCACTTTATGTCACTTATATTCTTGTCCCGAGCAAATATTTTCTTCCACCTACTTCTTTTAAGGACCAATGACTAAACTAGAATTGTTTGATTATGCATCACCATTCAACCTTGTCTTCAATATGAGTACCACATATCTACTCATGGGATGATTCTCATGGATACTTTTCATCCTTTTCAGGATGGAATCCCATGGTTGTTCGTCACTTAAAACCCCTCTTTCATAGCTAACCTTTTTCATGCTATGGTTTTCCCTTCATAAAAGAGGCCTATACTCCTTTATAGTCTTATCCATGACTTCAAGTAAAAAAATTATACAAGAAAAAAAAATATGGGATAGCAAAATTCTACTCCTGGAGTCAAACTTCTTGCAAGTAGATGAATCCCTTAAAAGGACATATATGTCTCTCTTTTGTTGCTATAAGTAGACTACTCCCTTGAAGGAAAATTATTAAAATCCAACCACTTATTATAATTAGTCTATCCAAAAAGAAGACTAATCTGTATCTCTCAAATAAAATAATCCTAAATCTTCCCGCATTGATCAGCTTCATGAAGACCTCAAGGAGAACCTACTTATCCCGACATAGAACTCCCACGTCGATCATTCTATGATAGAAAAATATTCAACACTGTTATCCTATAAAATTGACAAGGGAAATTTTGCAGATAACCATACCAAAATTTCACTTTGGTCCCCTGAGGAGGTCTATTAACGTTCAAAATGGCCTAAAATTTCCCTTCCAAAATCAAGTTTTAAGAACTTAGCCATTTTTCACTTTTTTAAACTAGGCGCAAGAAATGATGTGTCGAAACCATAAAATGTGCGTCTTTTAGAAAATACTTTAGCGCACTATATGACATGTTAGCATCGATGAAGTTGCGCCCCTTTGGTGTAGGAAATGACATGCCAAAGATCATAAAACATGCACTGAAATATGCACTAAGGCGCATGAAATGGTATGTCAACACATCAAAATGTGTGCTAAGTAAATTCCCTTAGGCGCTGAAAACTTCATGTCGACATCATGAGATATGCACTTAAGGTGCTAAAAATTTGTGTCAATGCTAATACATTTGCGCCAAGGTGCATCCAAACTTGTGTCGACACTTTAAAAGCACACCAAAGAAAGTTGGAGATAATTAATGTCAGGTTTTCTATAAATAGGTGCTTAACACCTGTCATTTTCATGAATTGAAAATTGTGAAAAGTATTCCTATATGCTTGTCAGCTATCCCTATCAGGCCTATGTGTTGTTTTTCAAGTTTGTGGACCCCAACGTCATCCTTCATCCTTTATAAAATCTGGGTAAGTGGATTTTATCACTCTTATTATTGTTTGTGGTTTTGTTTCTTGGTTATTGTTAGGTTTTAGGGTTATTATAAATCTAAGAGGTTAAATCTAAAATGAATAAACCTAATAATCCATAAACCATCTGAAAACCCCTTTTCCCTCCTTCCAGATCTCGCACATCTCGAGAAGGCTCTGCCTTGTAAGAAGTCCCTCTCCTCCTTGCCATTTTATAAAACCAAAAAGAGAGAAATCTAAGAAGTTGTGAAGAAAGTGCAAAAATCATTTATCCTTTGCGCATTGTTTTTACATGTTGCACTCCCCACAGTTATGCCTTGGTGCACTACCCCCATATGCAACATATCCATAACCTGCGCCAAGTATAAACACTTAAAAAATTTCCTAAAGGCACAGGTGCATCCTAACGAACATCAATAGTAAATGTTGTGTCTTCCAAATCCGTGCCAAGTAGTTTTCCTTTGGTGTATTGAGAACATTTGCAACATCTTCACAAATTGCACCTTGGGCACACTTAAAAGTCATGCAACACCATCCTTTTTAGTGCCTTGACTAAAGTAAATTTTCCAAAGTGCATACGCATGATCCTTGATATCAATATGCCATGTTATGTGTTACAAAATAGTGCTCCGTGCCTTTCTCCTTGCACTAAAACCTTTTGTGCAACACTCTCCAAAATTGCACCCTTTATAACCCTTTGGCGCATCTTTTCTCCTATCAACACAGGTGCACCTTTTTGCATGTTGACATCCCCAAAAGTGTACCTAGAATTTTTAAGCCTCTCGCACCATCCTATGAACTTGTGCCTTGCGCCCTAAGCCTTATAATTGCTCATTCTTCTTTCGTAAGCTTTTACTATGAATAACATGACAGTTGACATGGATATTCTATGTTGGACCTCCTTGATTCTTCTCACAAAACAACAATAGCCATCTTCAAGCTCACACATGTCTTCATCAAGAAAAAGGCCAACCAAATCTAAAGGTAAAGCTAAGTTGTGAATAAGAGATGAAGTATAAATATCGAAAGTCGATACCCGACTCATATGCAGAGAGTGATCTCGATATCAGAGACTCCAAGCTTGGGCACATTGATATGGAATAATTATGGGTGAGAACCAACCAGGCCACTAGTGGCCCCTGGATGAAAAAAGCTGGTGGGCGTGGATTGCACTTTGAATCCCGGGCTGCCAGGTAAGTCTTTGTTAAAAACGAGTTCATCATGTTGGTGGCTTGATGTTATAACAAGGACACAAGATGTGTCAAGGATAAAAAGGGAAAGACGGTCATCAACTTAACTACTTGTCACTTTGAAATAACTCTGGGCATTCCTCATCATAGGCAAGATGCGTTGCCATAAGCTTAGAAGACTACAAAAAGACATGGGATGAAAATGAGGAAAATGTATGCAAATGATGAATGAACTATATCTCGAAAAACAAAAAGCAGGTGAGCAGATGGCCTTAGACCATCCACCACAGTGACTTCAATGAGGAACTGAGTGATACAATCACCTTCCTTAGTAGAGTGTTTGGGCTTCCTGATGCCCATAATTTCCATAAATGGATGCTAAGGTACTTAGAGACCATGAGAAAGAATATGCCTGAGTAGTGTTTTGGCTGGGGAGATATCATCAGCGACACCATCTCCTAAAGCAGCTTCAACAGGTCATGACAACTGGGAAGTTCTATATGAATTCCTACGTTGTATACGCTGCAGCATCAATAAGAGATTTCATAGGACTAGCTTGGAATGGGGTATGGCCTCAGGTCAAAATATATGAATACTACCCAGAGCTAAGGCTCGAGAACAACATCCCTCAGTTCTCAAAAATCAACGACACCTTCTTCTATGAGGTGATCTGCCTATTGAGGCCAAATATGAGACATGGTCAAACTAGCCCGAGTGTGGTCATTGTCACAAAGAAGTGGGGAGCATTGTTCACTCAGTTTCCCACATTCACATATCTCAGGGCAGTGAATTTTGAAGGTGAACCAACCAAGCTACCAAGGTATGTGGGTCCCAAGCTAATTCTCTTGGAGTTGTCAAGGAAACTAATCACATACCATGAGAGATGCATGAAGAGAAAGAAGGGAGGAACTCCATTCCTCCTCTGATGTGGGCGATACACTGCACCACACTGCGGCCAAAGCATGGGAAATTTATGTCAATCTTGAATTACTAAATCTAAAGCATAACTTCCCAACCAGCCTACCTTTGATTGCGAGGTTGCCTCCGAAAGGAAAAATTGATCCTATCCATGTCCCTGAGATTGAGGACATCTACATTGACCCGACACATGAAATAGATCTCAGGCTAAAGGATCACTCCAGGATGGCTCTAGAATAGATCAAACAATATGGCATGGCCATCATTCCAAAAGGATTCTAAGAAATTGATCAAGTTTACCTTGACATGGATGGGGACGATTGTTCATTCACAGAAATTGATAAAGCTAAAGCACCAAAGACCATTCAGAAAGGGTCAATCACATGTTGTAGAGCGCACCAAACATTGGTGCAAACAGAATGGTCTCACCTACCTCGGGGTAGAGTTCACTACCTCTCCTTTAGGAAGAGAACCTCCGAGGCCGAACCAAGTGCCAAAAGGAAAAGGAAAAGACAAGGAGGGAGAATCAAGCAAAGAAGAAGCTCCTCGAGCCCTCCTAATACTTTTGAGAAGAAAGTTGTCAACTTGGTCTCCCCGAGTAAAGAAGAAGAGACCACCGAAGTCTCAATGGATACATACACTCGTGGATGTGGTCACAAGCACAACCACCGAGGTACCCACCATTCCTTCTTTCACTCCTTCTCCTCCCCCTATCATTGAAGCATCTACCCCAATGGATGTTTCTTCTTCTCTCCCTTCCTCCCTTCAATCTCCCACCTCTTCCATCTTCTCCTCTCTCTTTGCAGATCTATCGCCTAGTGTTCCCTCCATCCCATTACAGATCCCTTCCACCTCCATGATCTTTTCTTCTCTAGTAGTAACTCCAGGCCCCACAAGTAGTAGCGTGTTGGACTCCTTTTCGATACCACCAACAAGTGTCTCAACGTTCTTCCCTGCGGCATCTTCATTTTCTTCCCTTTAACTCTCATTTCTTCTTCCTTTCCCTCCACTCCTTCCCCCATAAGTCCAAGTTGGATCTCTGACCATCTGGGTTAACTCAAGAGAAAGGTCCCCATAGCACCCATGGACTTCTCTGTCATTCCAAAGAAGGGACCCAAGAAGCAAAAAGCTATAACTCACTTTTCAAAGAGCACTTCGGGAGAGAGGGTCATGGAGATTGCATATCCTAATCCCACTAAAGAGAAGAAAGATATGTCTCCTACAGACTTTACAGTGACCCAAGTCATGATGGGAACCTCATCTAAGAGCCTACAAGGAGAGGCCTTGTTGGCCATAGATTCCCTCCGTAAGAAGCTTCAGAAGCAAAGCAAGAGAAGAGAATATTCAAGGAGAAAAAAAAACACATATCCTCCAAGCTTTATAGAGAATGGTCAACGCTCCTCCTATGACTGCCACCAAGCCTACTGAAGTTCTAAGTTAGGATAAGATAAATGAATATGATTAGATTGGTGAACAAGGAGTTGCAGTATCCTCCTAGATAGAGTGAATCATCCGAGATAGTGAGGAAATAATCAAGAAATTCACAAGAATCTACTAGAATATAGATCGGCAAATAAAGAGCTACAAGCGTAGTAGGATCTCTCTCCGAGGAGTTGGAAATTTCAGTGATTGCAACATGAAATATTTCTGCAATGGTCGACTACTCATCTAATGATTTGTTAAAGGTCGGTGTCATTGATCATCCGCGGGCACACCACAAATCTCTCATTACACTAGATTACTAGGTTAATCAAATGGAGTATATCCTGAAAGGATATATAAAATCAAGGAGGAAGCCCTGGATGTAAAACAAAGCATGGAGTAGATAGTTATAAAGATGGCTCTAGAGATGCTCAATGAATCAATCATCTTGAGGGAGGTAGATGATACAATCAAGCTCTTCAAGGATATCGCAACCCAAGGTTTGGCGCCAAAGGTCACTTTTTACCGAGAATCAATCAATAACCTTTTTGCTTGCCATAATTTCATTGGATACTTGATTGAGGCATGCGAAGAGTACGTTGGGCTACCTGACAAGCTCAAGACTGAAAAAGAAACTTGCGAAGTCATCGAGACCACTTCAAGGGTCCTGATCATAATCAACTTTAGACCATGATTAGCAAGTTTATGGAGTACTGAGCTCAGTGTCACATCACCTCTCTCGATCGAAAGCAAGACACTCCGTTCAAGCAAAGAGACGATGACGAGTAGTTTCTCTTCTTGTGTATGCTTCGATATTTTTGTAAAAATATTTAAAAAGTATGTTGGCATTTACGATGACATCATCCATGTTGCACCATGGGATGTTGCCATCCACAAACTTTCCCAAAGTCAACTTTTGACTTTTTAGATATTTTGTAAATAGTGGTTGGTTTCTTTTTGTCTTCTTTCTCCTTCTTCTTCTATAAATACTGGAATACTTTTTGTATTCTAGGTGGACATTTTTGTATGAAAAAGAAGCGAAGAGAAAAGAATTTGTGCCTTCTTGTAATGTGAAGAGATATTAATATATATGTTAAGACTTTGTGCTCAATATATGTGTTATTTACATAAGATATTTCTTAAGTTAGATCTATGTTTCTATTTTGTTGGATTCATTCTTATTATTGTCATATGTTCATCAGTATTTATTTGTTTATGCAAGTAAGTTTGGATCTATTTACTACCATCCCAAAGCATAAACCCTCTGACCTTTTGTTTTGGAATTCATTTCTTTTCTCACTTCAGATCGACCTTCCTCCATTCCTTCCCTCTTACATTTATGTTCGCATTTGGAACTACCTCTATTGGGATGAGATACCAAACCCCTAAAATTAGAATAGTGTAGATTTTCAAAGATTCCTGCTTGATACAATAGCAATAAACCAGTTTCACTTTACTATCTCAAAGAGGGGCTATGCCCTGCACACACTTTGGCCTGTTTCCCGCGACTGCCTAATCGAATTTTTTTCAAACCAACAGTTTTTGGTGACTCTACCTGGGGATCAAACTAAGGAAATAATTAAGAAACTATAAAAATCACTACCAGTTTACAAGTTTTAACCCTTTGTTAAAAATTAAAATATTTGTAGAAGTGATCAAACTGAAAATTTCCTTAGGAAAATCCATAGATCTGGACCAGATAGGAGCTTTTAGTTCATTGAGTTTTTACAAAAACTTGTATATTTCTGTAGATCTGAGATTCTGATATTTTATGATATTTTCAAAACCTTACAAAATTCATTTCAAAGATCCAAAAATCAACTTTCTAAATTAACCTACCTTTTAGCCTTGTTAATTTTTGCTAGAAAACAACAATTGGTTGTTATTAAAGAGGGTAAATTTAAATATTAAA
This sequence comes from Taxus wallichiana var. yunnanensis, assembly GCA_018340775.1. Lineage (NCBI taxonomy): Eukaryota > Viridiplantae > Streptophyta > Pinopsida > Cupressales > Taxaceae > Taxus > Taxus wallichiana. The sequence continues at coordinate 690,034,757 of CM031237.1, forward strand.
AAAGTACATGCTACTTATTTTTGCTAGAAAAATAAAAAAATCAGCAAGTACAAACAAAAAGATTGTTGTGGATCTGCTCTTAATTGTTGCATATCTGAATGGGTACACTGGCAGGTAAACAATTTACTTGTGGCACAAGAGCTCATGGAGAAGTCGATCCAATATTTGATCTACTTCAAAGGCACAATTTCAGTATCACTCAACATGATTCGCATCACTAAGTTTAGCGGATCGATCAACAAGAAGTGCCTCGCCTCAACAAAGGAGCCGGATTTCACAAGGTGCCTCGACATCAATTTACAATTCTCTTTTACTAATCTGAACCAGACTCCCCTGCGTGTTCTTTTCCCCACGTTTTAAATGGCGATAAATCTACCTATACCATGGGGAAATTCCAGGGTCCTCTAGCACTGCCACATCCGGTCAACCCCCTCCCTCACAGAAATCATAAGAATTTCCTGAACTTTGATGGGAGTGGGAATCAAAGCACATACACGCATATAGCTATGTTTATTATGTCATGCAAGTATTATGGACGTAACTCATGAAGACATATCAGACGCGTCTCTTCCTCGAGACCTTACGCAAGGGCTTACATTAGAATGGTTCTAGCATTTTCCAACCAGATCCATCACTAGTTGGGCCACATTATGAACTTCATTTGAAGACAGATATAAGCCTTCGTAAGACGCTGTTCGCATTATTGTCACAAATCACTCACATGAAGAAGGAGGCTAATGAAACCATGCGTGATTTTACAACCCAATTCAATTCACTAATTAATCATGTGCCACCTGCCATGTTGCCAACATTAGAGAATCAAAAGTGTTTCTTTGTGAACACGATGAGTTTAAGAATAAGTTTCTTACTGTTACAAAGAACAAATACCAGACTTGGTTCTTGCTCAAGTGTGGCCATTTAGATAGAAGATAACCTCCTTATATCTAGAAAGTTAAGATGAGAGCCATCAAAATCAAAGGCTTCAACTTATTCCCGTGCCACCTCATCCGATCCAAAGATTCCGAAGATGGCAAATGACTTGCTCTCATTAAAGAAGCAATTTACTCAAGCATCGTCTACCGATCCGCACGGGATATCCCACGGAGGAAATTTGCTCCCAAAAATGCCCCCAAAGGCCGCGTTTTCTTGCTACTTATCAAAGATTGGAAATTTAAGTCCCTCTAATTAATGACTTTGTTGAAATCGAAGAAGATGATAAAAATTATGAAAACCTTTGTAGCAAGATGAAGATGATCAAAATGTCGATGAACCGACAAGGCGACTCTACTATCGGATATATGGAATTTGAAGATAAGGAATCGATGAAGAGGAAGGTACCCAAGGGTATGCGAGTGGACAATCATACGCAGTTTTCACTTGACCACAAGGAAAAGAAGCAAATATTGCTGCTGAAAAACAAAAGGAAAAGGTCGTGGTAGCTCCACCACCAATGATTGCTAAAAGAGGTAATACCCTTCCTACTCAACCTCCCGTTAAAAATTTTGTAAAGAAACCTTTTCCTCCTATTTCTCCTCTAATTCAACCTTCCTCTAATTCCAAAAATACCAAGAATCCTCCTCCAAAATGTGAAATGAAGGACTCATTCCTTCATTAGCACAACCCTTGGTTGTATTTGATATAATTGATCATTAAAAAGACCAAGATCTAGATGTCTCGAGGTTGAGTACCTTCGGTCCAACCCATAGTAGCTGGTAAGACTAACAAAGTATATCCAATACCGGCCACCGTCCTTCCTCCCACTTCCCCAAAAGGAATTCTTCCCACCCCGCCTATGTCTCACACAAACATTGCCTTGACTTCTGCGTCAGGGAAAATTGAAACTTATTATCTATCTCTCCTAATCAATGGTCATAAACTAAGTAATCAGTATAATCGATTCTGAGCTTCGATAATGTAATGCCAGCAAAGGTCGCCCATGCTTTGGGCCTCACGCTTACTAAACCTTTTGGTAGATGCTACTCCATGGAAACCAAGCAAGTAACATTGATTGGTCAGATCAAGGATGCACAATTTGCATTCGTAGCATTTCCTGAGAAAAGGGTAAAAATGACTATTCTCATAGCTGCTATTCCAGCAGCCTATGGAATATTACTAGAGAGAAGCTTCTATAAAGAAGTTGGTGGGGAAATTCATATGGACTGGTCCAAAGCCAGGATTCCTGTCAAAGGGGTGATGTAGACATTGGAACCAGAATCACAAAAGAAATATCTAGTCACCAACTCTGACGACCCTAAGGATCATATTCTTTTTGAATCATCAAGGATGTGGAACTACTTCTTGTCCACCGACATAGATAAAATGGATGTTCTCATCTAGAAAGAGGATCTCGACAAAGTGTGGATGTTGCGGTTTGATGGCAACTATGCCACGAGTAGATGTGATGCTTTGAGGTTGTTCTAATATCTCCCGAGGAGGAGATTTTCCCTTTTTATTTCAAGTTGCATAGCTTCTTCAATACAAATAATACCACCGAGTATGAATTCTTGTTACTTGGAATGCAGGCTGCAAAAGAGAAGGGAATCAAGAATCTAAAAGTGTAAGGTGATGTTGAGCTAATTGTCAATCGTAAAGGGATATACCAAGTAAAGACTGACCATCTCGGATATTACAATAATGCAAAGATGGGATAACATTGAGGAGTTTGATTCCTTTTCAATGAGAGCTCAAAATGACATGGCTGATTCATCGGCCATCTCAAAGATCTCTCATGCTCCTCACCCGGGGTTGAAAATAGATACCTATACCATTGAGATGGTTTTTCACCCAAGTGTGCTAGATAGTTCATAGCATTGGTAGGTGTTCGATGATGACAACCTACTTATCGTTATTCGGAGAAAGATGACAATTTAAAAGAGCTTCATTTCGATGGATCAACTTTTGCATGCCACAAGTCTCTCACCGGTCAAGCACATCAATTTGATAAAGAAATAATGATACACTCAAAGGAAACAAGATTCCGAAAGGTTTAGTTTCCTTAGAATGACTATTTGATAATCATGACAGTTTTGTAAATAAAAAGTGATAGGATGATCCTTCCTCCTCTCCGAAACTTAATTTGTCAATCACAGATCTGCGGAACATCCTTATTCCATGAACATCGGGAAGTGTTGTACACCCGAAGAGAAATGAAAATTTGCTAAGTTGCTGAAAAAGTACATGGATGTATTAGCATGGTATTATGCTAATTTGAAGTCTTTCAAGACAAAGACATTCGACACGACATTCCACTCAAGGATGACGTTAAGCCTTTTTTTCAAAAGAAAAGGCATTACAACCCCAATATCTTGGGTACCATCCAGGATGAAATTTAGAATATTCTAGATGCAAGAATCATTTTTCCAATTCATCACAGTACCTGGGTTCCTAATATTGTACACTGCGGAAGAAGAAGAATGGTGAAATACACATATGCATGGACTTTTACAACTTGAACTAGTCATCCTTAAAGGATAATTACCGACTACCGATAATGGATCAAGTACTACGGGTAGTAATCGCCTCGAAATCCTATGTATGTTAGACGGTTTTTCAGGTTATAATAAAATTCAAGTGACACTTTGAAGTTCGGTTCCTGCATAACATTCACCACCCTCGGGGTACCTTCTCCTCTGATAGGATGTCATTTGGTTTAATCAACGCCGGTGCTACCTTCCAACGAGTAATGGAATTTGTGTTTAAAGGCATGATGGGAAAGGTCATCATGGTTTACCTAGATGACCTAACCGTGTTCTCCAAGAAATGAAGTGATCACTGCGATCATTTGGAACAAGTCTTGATCAAATGCCAAGAACACAAGTTTTCACTAAATCCCAAGAAGTCGAGTCTTTGGGGTCATCAAGGAAGCTGCTAGGACATGTCATTAGCAGAGAGAGGGAACTAAGATAGATGTCTAAAGAGCCAAGGCTATTCGAGCCTTACCATGCCTACAAGAAAGACTCGTGTTCACTCTTTCTTTGGAAAGGTAAATTTCCTCGACGCTTCATTCCCGATTTTGCTTGAGAAGACTCGTCACATATCTAATATGATGAAAGGATCCCAGGACATTCAAATGGAGTGAAAAAGGAAAGGCATCATTTGAAGACATAAATACTTCCATCACTCATGCCCCCATTCTAGTGTGCCCCGACTTTAGCAACGACTTCATCATGTACATTTATGCCTCTCAGTGCATAATGTATCGCTATCTTGATGCGAAAGAACTTCCTACTCTGCGCAGCTTGCTTGAGCAATCAAAGATGAAACTTTTCAAAATTCTCTTGAAAAGAGAATTTTGTACCTCATGGGACTTGAAGAAAAGTGAATAAAAGAGGTCGACTAGATCATAGAACATTAGAGTCAAGTCAAGAGGTTGTTCGACAAGAAAGCTAGGCAGAGAGATTTCCAAATAGGGGATCTTATCCTTTTGTGGGACAAACAAAGAGAACCGAAAGGTATGCATGGAAATTTTGAATCACTTTGGAGAGGGCCATACAAGATCAAGAAAATCAATGGAGAGAATAGTTTTTATCTCTCATATCTAGACGGAACTGAGCTCCCGCTTCCCTATAGCGGGTAGCACCTAAAGATCTTAAGGAAGTAGAGCTTGCTCTCTTCTTTGTACAATTTTCTTTCGTTGTGTTTTTATTTTGTCATGTGTTTGTTTCCTATTTGTTGTGTGTTTCCTTTCTTCCTTTTTGGTCACCCTTGTTTTTGACTCTCTGTAACCCAATGGATAGGCACATGAAAATTGGGATTCTCTACCCTTAAGTTTTACTTAAGGATAGTCCCCAGAAAGAGCCAATTGTTATCTTGTAAAATTGACAAGGGAAATTTTGCAGATAACCATACCAAAATTTCATTTTGGTCCCTAAGGAGGTCTATTAATATTCAAAATGGCCTAAAATTTCCCTTCCGGAAATCAAGTTTTAAGAACTTAGCCATTTTTCACATTTTTGAATCAAGGCAAGAAATGATGTGTCCACACCATAAAATGTGCACCCATTAGAAAATCCTTTGGCACCCTAAATGACATGTCAGCATCGATGAAGTTACACCCCTTTAGCGTAGGAAATGACATGTCAGCATCATAAAACATGCACTTGAAATATGTGCTAAGGCATGAGAAATGGTATGTCAACACATCAAAATGTGTGCTAAGTAAATTCCCTAAGGCACTAAAAACTTCATGTCAACATCATGAGATATGCGCTTAAGGCACTAAAAAATTTGTGTCAACACTAATACATTTGCACCAAGGTGCATCCAAAACTATGTCGACACTCAAAACCACACCAAAGAAAGTTGGCGAGATAATTAATTCTGTGTTTTCTATAAATAGCGCTTAACACCTATCATTTTCACGAATTTAAAATTGTGAAAAGTATTCCTCTCGCACCTATCAGCCTATCCCTATCATGCCCACATGCTATTTTTTGACATTGTGGACCCCAATGTCATCCTTTGTCCTTTATAAAACCGGGTAAGTGAATTTTATCACTCTTGTTATTGTTAGGTTTTAGGGTTGTTATAAATCTAAGAGGTTAAATCTAAAATAAATAAACCTAACATTCCATAAACCATCTGAAAACCCCTTTTCCCTCCTTCCAGATCTGTAAATCTGAGAAGGCTCTACCTTGTAAGAAGTCCCTCTCCTCCCTGCCATTTTGCAAAATCAAAAAGAGAGAAATATGAGAAGTTGTAAAGAAAGTGCAAAAATCATTTATCCTTTGGCACACTATTTTTGCATGTTTCACCCCCACAGTCACACCTTGGTACACTCGCCCGCATGCAACATATCCATAACCTGCACCAAGTATAAACACTTAACAAATTTCCTAAAGGTGCAGGTGCATCCTGACCAACATCAACATTGGATGTTGTGTCCTCCAAATCTGCGCCAAAGTAGTTTTCCTTTGGCGCATTGAGCTCCTTTGCAACATCTTCAGAAATTGCGCCTTGGGCACACTTAAAAGTCATGCAACACCATCCTTTTTAGTGCCCAGCTAAAGAAAATTTTCCAAAGCACAAGCGCATGATCCTTGACATCAACATGCCATGTTGTGTGTTGCAAAACCACGCCCTGCACCTTTCTCCTTGGTGCTAAAACCTTTTGTGTAACACTCTCCAAAAGTGTGCCCTTTATAACCCTTTGGTGTAGCTTTTCTCTTGTCAACACAGTGCACCTTTTTGCATGTTGACATCCCCAAAAGTGTGCCTAGCCTTTTTAAGCCTCTGCAACATGCTATGAACTTGCGCCTTGCGCCCTAAGCCTTATAATTGCTCATTATTCTTTCTGCAAGATTTTACTATGAATAACATGACGGTTGACATGGATCTTCTGTGTTGGACCTCCTTGATTCTTCTCGTATAAAAGCAATAGCCATCTTCGAGCTCACACATGTATTCATCAAGTAAAAAGCCAACCAAAGCTAAAGGTAAAGCTAAGTTGATAGAACAAGAGATGAAGTATAAATATCAGAAAGTCAGGATACCTGACTCATATGTAGAGAGTGATCTCGATATCAGAGACTCTGAGCTTGGGCACATTGATATGGAAGACTTCTGGGTGAGAACCAACCAGGCCACTAGTGGCCCCTAGATGAACAAACTAGTGGGTAGTGGATTGCACTTTGTAGCTGCTGCCAGTAAGTGTTGTTAATAATGAGTTCATCATGTTGGTGGCTCGATGCTATAACAAGGACACAAGATGTGTCGAGGATAAAGAGGGAAAGATGGTCATCAACCTAACTGCTTGTCACTTTGAAATAACTCTGGGCATTCCTCATCATAGGCAGTACATCGCCATAAGCCTAGAAGACTACAAAAAGGCATGGGACGACAATGAGGACAAATGTATGCAAATGATGAATGAGCTATATCTAAAAACAAAAATCCAGTGAGCAGATGGCCTCAGACCATCCACTGCAGTGACTTCAATGAGGAACTGAGTGATACAATCACCTTCCTTAGTAGAGTGTTTGGGCTTCCTAATGCCCATCATTTCCATAAATGGATGTTGAGGTACTTAGAGACCATGAGCAAGAATGTGCACGACTAGTGTTTTGGTTGGGGTAAATCATCAGTGACACCATCTCCCAACAACTTTAATAGGTCATGACAATGGGAAGTTCTATATAAATTCCTACGTTGTATACACTACTGACAAGGTGCATCAACGAGAGGTTTCGTAGGCCTAGCTCAGAGTGGGGTATGACCCCAGGTCAAAATATATGAATACTACCTAGAGCTAAGGCTCGAGAACAACATCCGTCAGTTCTCAAAATCAACGATGCCTTCTTCTATGAGGTGATCTTTCTATTAAGGCCAAATATGAGACATGGTCGAACCAGCCCGAGTGTGATTACTATCATAAAGAAGTGGGGAGCATTGTTCACTTAGTTTCCCACATTCACATATCTTAGGGCATAGAATTTCAAAGGTGAACTAGCGAAGTTACCAAGGTATGCGGGCCCAAGCTGATTCTCTTGGAGTTGTCAAGGCAACTAATCACATACCATGAGAGATGCATGAAGAGAAAGAAGGGAGGAACTCCATTCCCCCTTACAGTGGGCCGATACACCTACACCACATTGGCCAAAGCACAGAAATGTATGCCGAGCTTGAATTGTTGAATCTAAAGCACAACTTCCCAGCCAGGCCTACCTTTGTGTGCCGGGGTTGCCTCCCAAAGAAAAAATTGATCCTATCCATGTCCCTGAGATCGAGGACATCTACATCAACTTGACACATGAAATAGATCTCAGGTGAAAGGATCACTCCAGGTTGGCTCTAGAAGAAATCAAACACTATGGCATGGCCATCATTCCAAAAGGATTCCAAGAACATGATCAAGAAATTGATCAAGTTTACCTTGAAACAGATGGGGACAATTGGCCATTCGTATAGATTGACAAAGCTAAGGCACAAAAGACCATTCAAGAAATGGTCAAGCACACGTTGCAGTGTAACGAACATTGGTGCAAAAATAATGGTCTCACCTACTTTAGGGTAGATTTCACTACCTCTCCTTCAGGAAGAGCACCTCCAAGGCCAACCCAAGAGCCGAAAGGAAAAGGAAAAGACAAGGAGGGATAATCAAGTAAAGGAGAAGCTCCACAAAGCCTTCCTACTACTTCCAAGAAGCAAGTGGTCGACCTAGTCTCCCTAGTAAAGAAGAAGAGACCACTTTGAAGTCTCAACGGATACATCCACTCGGGATGTGGTCACAACTATAACCACCGAGGTACCCACCATTCCTTCTTCTCCTCCTCCTCCCTCCATTGAAGCATCTACCCCAATGGATGTTTCTTCTTCTCTCCCTTCCTCCCTTCCATCTCCCACTTCTTCCATCTTCTCCTCTCTCGCGGATCTGTCACCTAGTGTTCCCTCCATCCCATTATAGATCCCTTCTACCTCCATGTCATTTTCTTCTCCCGTAGTAACTCCAAGCCCCAAAATTATTAGCGCGTTGGACTCCTTGTCGATGCCACCAACAAGTGTCTCAACATTCTTCCATATGGCCTCTTCAATTGCTTCCCCTTTCACTCCCATTTCTTCTTCCTTTCCTTCCACTCCTTCCCCCATAAGTCCAAGTTGGATCTCTGACTATGTAGGTCAAATCAAGAGAAAGGTACCCATAACACCCATGGACTTCTCTCGTCATTCCAAAGAAGGGACACAAGAAGTAAAAGCTATAACTCACTTTTTAAAGAGCACTTCGGGAGAGATGGTCATGGAGATTGCATATCCTGATCCCACCAAAGAGAAGAAAGATATGTCTCCTACAAACTTTACAAAGACCCAAGTCACGATGGGAACCTCATCTCGAGAGCTGCAAGAGAGAGGCCTTTTCAGCCTTAGACGCCCTCCACAAGAAGCTTCAGAAGCAAAGGAGGATAAGAGAATACTCAAGGAGAAAAACAGACATCTCCTCCATACTTTACGAGAATGGGAAATGATCCTCCTATGACCGCCACCGAGCCTATTGAAGTTCTCGGTCGGAAAAGATAAATGAATATGATTAGATTGGTGAAAAAGGAGCGGCAGTATCCTCCTGGATAGAGTGAATCCTCAGAGATAGTGAGGAAATAATCAAGAAATTCACAAGACTCTACCAGAGTATAGATCAAGAAAATAATGAGCTACAAGCAGTAGCAGGATCTCTCTCCGAGGAGTTGGACAATGCCAGATTGCAACACGAAACATTCTAGGAAATGGTTGATTGCTGGTGATGACCTATTAAAGGTCGGCGTCATTGAATACCCACAGGCACACCTCAAAGCTCTCGTTGCACTAGATTACTGGGTTGATCACATGGAGTATATTTTGGAAAGCATAGATAAAATCAAGGAGGAAGCCCTAGATGTAAAACACAACATGGAGCAGACGGTTACAAAGATGGCTCTAGAGATACTCAGTGAACCATTCACCTTGAGGGAGGTAGACGATACAATCAAGATCTTCAAGGATATCACAACCCAAGGTTTGGTGCCAGAGGTCACTTTTGACCGAGAATCAATCAATAACCTTCTGGTTGCCACAATTTCATTAGATACTTGATTGAGACATGTGAAGCGTACACCAGGCTACCTAACAAGCTCAAGACTGAAAAAGAAACTTGCGAAGTCATCGGAGACCACTTCAAGGGTCCTGATCATAATCAACTTTAGACCATGATTAGTAAGTTTATGGAGTACCGAGCTCATTGTCACATCGCATCTCCCAATCAGAAGCAAGACAATCCCTTCAAGCAAAGAGATGATGATGAGTAGTTTCTCTTCTTGTGTACACTTTGATATTTTTGTAAAGAATATTTAAAAAGTATGTTAGCATTTACGATGACATCAGCCATGTTGCACCATGGGATGTTGCCATCCACGAACTTGCCCAAAGTCAACTTTTGACTTTTTAGATATTTTGTAAATAGTGGTTGGTTTCTTTTTGTTTTCTTTCTCCTTCTTCTTCTATAAATACTTTGGAATACTTATTGTATTCTACGTGGACTATTTTTGTATGAAAAAGGAAGCATAGAGAGAAAGACTTTGTGCCTTCTTGTAAAAGAAGAGATTAATATATATGTTAAGACTTTGTGTTCAATATATTTGTTATTTGCATCAAATATTTCTTAAGTTAGATCTATGTTTCTATTCTATTGGATTCATTCTTATTATTGTCATATGTTCATCAGTATTGCTTTATTTGTTTATGCAAGTAAGTTTGGCTCTATTTACTACCAGCCCAAAGCATAAACCCTCTGACCTTTCTGTTTTGAAATTCATTTCTTTTCTCCCTTCAGATCTACCTTCCTTCGTTCCTTCTCTCTTAAATTTCTATTCGCATTGGAACTACCTCTACTGGGATGAGATCCCAAACCCCTGAAGTTAGAATAGTGTAGATTTACACAGATTCCTACTTGATAGAATAGCAATAAACTAGTTTCGCTTTGTTGTCTCAAAGAGGGGCTATGCCCTGCACACTGTTGGCTTGTTTCCCGTGACCTGTCTAACCGACATATTTTAAAACCAATAGTTTTTTGGTGACTCTACTAGGGATCAAACTAAGGAAATAATTAAAAAACTATAAAAATCACTACCAGTTTGCAAATTTTAACTCTTTGTTAAAAATTAAAATTTTTGTAGAAGTGATCAAAACTGAAAATTTCCTTAGGCAAATCCATAGATCTAGACTAGATAGGAGCTTTTAGTTCATTGAGTTTTTACAAAAACTTGTATATTTTTGTAGATCTGAGATTCTAATATTTTATGATATTTTCAAAACCTTACGAAATTCATTTCAATAATCCAAAATCAGCTTTCTAAATTAACCCACCTTTTATCCTTGTTAATTTTTGCCAGAAAACCACAATTGGTTGTTATTAAAGAGGGTAAATTTAAATATTAAAAAAGTACATGCTGCTGATTTTTTGCGAAAAATCAAAAAATCGAAAGTACGAACAAAAAGATGGTTATGGATATGCTCTTAATTGTTGCAGATCTGAATGGGTACGCTGGCGGGTGAAAAATTTACTCGTGGCAAAGAGCTCGTGGAGAAGTCGATCCAATATTTGATCTACTTCAAAGGCACAATTTCAGTATCACTCCAACATGATTCGCATCACTAAGTTCAGCGGATCAATCAGCAAGAAGTGTCTCACCTCCACAAAGGAGCCAAATATCACAAGGTGCCTTGACATCAATTTTCAGTGCTCTTTTACTAAGTGGAACTAGACTCCCTGCTCGTGTTCTTTTCTCCACATTTTAAATGGTGATAAATCTACATGTACCATGGGTAAATGCCACTGGGTCCTCTAAGCACCGCCACATCCGATCAACGCCTCCCTCACGAAAATCACAAGAATTTCCCGAACTTTGATGGGAGTGCAAATTAAATCACATACACACATATAGCTATTTTTATTATGTCATGTAGTATTCTCGGGCGTAACTCATGAAGACGTATCAATACGTCTCTTCCTCGAGACCTTGGAAGGGCTCGCATCCGAATGGTTCTAGCATTTTCCAGCCAGATCCATCACTATTTTTGCCACATTATGAACTACATTTGAAGACATGTATAAGCCTTCAGAAGATACATTCGCATTATTGTCACAAATCACTCACATGAAGAAGGAGGCCAATGAAACCAATTACGAAGAAGATGATACAAATTATGAAGAACCTTTGTCACAAGACGAAGATGATCAAAATGTTGGTGAACCGATGACAAATCTACTATCGGATATATGGAATTTGAAGACAAGGAATATGATGAAGAGGAAGGTACCCAAGGGTATCTCGAGAGGACAATCATATGCATTTTTACTCGCCGCAAGGAAAAGAAGAAAATATTGTTGCTGAAAAATAAAAGGAAAAGGCCATGGTAGCTCCACGCGCGATTGCTAAAAGAGGTAATCCCTTTCCTACTCAACCTCCTGTTAAACCTTTTGTAAATAAACCTTTTCCTCATGTTTCTCCTCTAATTCAGCCTTCCTCCAATTCCACAAAGACCATTAATCCTCCTCCACAAATGTGAAATAAAGGACTCATTTCTTTATTAGTGCAACCCTTGGTCACATTTGATATAATTGATCATGCTAAAAAGATCAAGATCAAAATGTCTCGAGGTTGAGTACCTTTAGTCCAACCCAGAGCATCTTGTAAGACTAACAAAGTATATCCAAGACTAGGCTACCATCCTTCCTTCCATTTCTACAAAAGGAATTCTTCCCACCCTACCTACGCTCACGTAAATGTTGCCTTGACTTCTGTGTCGGGAAAATTGAACCTTTTTACCTATCTCTCCTAATCAATGGTCATAAACTAAGTAACTGTATAATCGATTCTAGAGCTTTTGATAATGTAATGCCAACAAAGGTCACCCATGCTTTGGGCCTCACACTTACTAAACCTTTTGGCATATGCTACTCCATGGAAACCAAGCAAGTACCATTGATTGGTTAGATCAAGGATGCACAATTTACATCCACAACATTTCCTGAGGAAAGGGTAAAAATGACTATTCTTGTAGCTGATATTCCAGCAACTTATAGAATATTACTAGGGAGGAGCTTCTACAAAGAAGTTGGTGGGGAAATTCATATGGACTGGTCTAAAGCCAAGATTCCTATTAAAGGGGTGATGCAGACATTGGAACTGAATCACAAAAGAAATATCTTGTCACCAACTCTGACAACCCTAAGGCTAATATTCTTTTCAAATCATCAGGGATGGGGAACTACTTCTTGTCCACCGACTCGATAAAATGGATGTTCTTGTCCAGAAAGAGGATCTCAACAAAATGTGGACATTGCTTTGATAGTAGTTGTGCCATGAGTAGATGCGGCACTTTGGGGCTGTTGTAATATCTCATGAGGAGGAGATTTTCCCTTTTTCTTTCAAGTCATTAGCTTCTTCAATACAAATAATACCGCCGAGTATGAATCCTTGTTACTTGGCATGCAAGCTGAAAAAGAGAAGGGAATCAAGAATCTAAAAGTGTAAGGTGATCTTGAGCTAATTGTCAATCAGGTGAAAGGGATATATCGAGTAAAGAATGATCGACTCGATATTACCACAATGTAGTATGGGATAGCATCAAGGAGTTTGATGCCTTCTTAATCAAAGTATTTCCAAGAGCTCAAAATGACATGGCTGATTCATTGGCCATCTCAAAGATCTCTCATGCTCCCTCACCCGGGTTGAAAATAGATACCTATACCATTGAGGTGGTTTTTCACCCAAGTGTGCTAGATAATTCATAGCACCGGGTGTTCAATGATGACAACCTACTTATCACTATTCGGAGAAAGTGACAATTTTAAAAAGCTTCATTTTGATGGATCAAATTTTTTGTGTCACGAGTCTCTCACCACCAAGCACATCAATCTGATAAAGAAATAGTGATACAGCTCAAAGGAAACAAGATTCTTAAAGGTTTAGTTTCCTTAGAATGACTATTTGATAATCATGACTATTTTGTAAAGAAAAAGTGACAGGATGATCCTTCCTCCTCTCCAGAAACTGAATCTGTCAATCTTGGTACTATAGAACATCCTCATTCTATGAACATCGGGAAGTGTTGTACGCCTGAAGAGAAATGAAAAATCATTAAGTTGCTGAAAAAGTACATGTATGTATTAGCATGGTCTTATGCTGATCTGAATTTTTTCAAGCCAAAGGGCATTCAGCACGACATTCCACTCAAGAACGATGTTAAGCCTTTTCATCAAAAGTAAAGGCATTACAACCCCAAGATCTTGGGTACCATCTAGGCTAAAATTCAGAAGATGCTAGATGCAAGAATCATTTTTCCAATTCATCACAGTACTTGGGTTACTAATATTGTATCTGGATGGAAGAAGAACGGCGAAATACGCATATGCGTGGACTTTCACAACTTGAACCAGTCATCCTTAAAGGATAATTACCCACTACCAATAATGGATCAAGTACTACAGGTAGTAATCAGTTAAGAAATGCTATCTGTGCTAGATGGTTTTTTGGGTTATAATCCAATTCAAGTCACGCCTGAAGATCAGTTCAAGACAACATTCACCACCCCTTGGGGTACCTTTTCCTACAACAGGATGCCATTCGATTTAATCAATGCCGGTGCTACCTTCCAACAAGCAATGGACTTTGCATTCAAAGGCATGATGGGAAAGGTCATCATGGTTTACCTAGATGACCTAACCATGTTTTCCAAGAAATGAAGTGATCACTGCAATCATTTGGAACAAGTCTTGATCATATGCCAAGAACACGGGATTTAACTAAATCCCAAGAAGTCAGTCTTTAGGGTCACTAAAGGGAAGCTGCTAGGACATGAGCAGAGAGGGAACTAAGATAGATGTCAAAAGAGTCAAGGCTATTTAGAGCCTTACCTTTCCTATAAGCAAGATTGGTGTTCACTCTTTCTTGAGAAAGGTAAATTTCCTCAAACGCTTCGTTCTTGATTTTGTTGAGAAGACTCGTCGGATATCTAATATGATGAAAGGACCCCAAAAATTCAAATGAAGTGAAAAAGGCAAGGCATCATTTGAATACATAAATAATTCTGTCACTCACTCCCCATTCTCGGTGTGCCCTAACTTGAAAAGACTTCATCATGTACATTTATGCTCCACGCATACTTTGTATCGAGTTGTCTTGATACAAAAAGAACCCCAAGGATATTTAATCCCCATTTCTTTCATGAGTTCTCATCTCAAGCCTTATGAATCAAGATGTCACAAATCGAAAAGCACACCTTCACCGTGTTAAAAGTAGTCAAAAGTTTTTGCTACTACATTCTGAATTCTCATACAATAGTAGATCTGGTTCCGCATACCATTTGTTAAGTCTATCCTGACTCAACAAGAGTTAGGAAACTTATGAGGGAATTAGATCACAAAGGTCCAAGAATATGATCTCGACATCAAACCAACCAAGTTGTTAATGGGTAAGGGTTTGTATCAGCTAATGGCTGAAAATAAAGACTTAGAGGTATCTGAGGAGCAAACTACTCATGTTGATGAAGAACCAAGTGAGCTGGAGAAAGTGGATTCTTTACCCATAGTTCTGTTTCTCGCAACAAATGACAAATGGCATTCTGACATCACATTCTTTCTCACCTATGGAGAGAGCCCAGATCATCTAACCACTAAGGAAAAGTGAGTGGTAAAGCTTAGAGCTGTGAGATATGTCATATGGGATGATGGATTGTACAAACATGGAATTGATAGAGTTTTTCTGCGATGTGTTGATAAGCCACAGCAGATAAGATTGTTAAAAAAAATTCACGATTCATCCTGTAGTGGTCACTTCTCCTCATATGTGACATCACACAAAATCATTTGGTCCAGTACTATTGGCCGCCACTATTTCAGGATGTAGCTACTGGTGGAGAAATGTGAACTTTGCCAACGCAGTTCATTTGCAAACCAAAGTGGCTGCATTTCCCCTCGGGCAATATCGATTTGAACCAACCATTCGAGTAGTGGGAATTGATTTCATTAGAGAACTCAATCCTCGGTCAAGTGCTAGACATAGTTACATCCTAACAATGACAAATTACTTCACAAAATGGGTGGAGGCTATACCTATCAAACATGCCACTTCTGAAGTTGTTAGCAACTTCATCAAGGAAAATATGATCGTGAGATTTGGCATCCCACATAAAATTGTTGCTGACAACACTTCCAACTTCTCTTCATGAGAAGTAATTGGTTTTTGTTATGGATACGGGATAACCTTGGCTCATGCTTTTGATTACTATCCTTAAGGAAATGGTCGGAAGAATCTAGCAACAAGAACCTAGTGACTATCATACGGAAGCTAGTTGATGAAAACCAATGGTCTTGGCATAAATCATTGTGCGATGCTTTGTGGGTGGATCGTATTACTCCCAAGAGATCTCTTGGCATGTCACCTTTCCGGGTGTTATATGAGAGTTTTGATGAAATCCCTATCTCTACGAACTTCCCCGCTCTGTTTCTTGGACAAGCAATCAAATATGAAACTTTTTAGAATTATCTTGAAAAGAGAATTATGTATCTGATGGAACTTGAAGAAAAAAGAGTAAAAGTGGTTGAACAGATCACAAAACATCAGAGTCAAGTCAAGAGGTTGTTCGACAAGAAAGCTAGGTAGAGAGATTTCCAAATAGGGGATCTTGTCCTTCTGTGGGACAAATGAAGAGAACCGAAAGGTATGCATGGAAATTTTGACTCTCTTTGGAGAGGGCCATACAAGATCAAGCAACTCAATGGAGAGAATAGTTTCTATCTCTCATATCTTGGCAAATTGAGCTCCCACTTCCCTATAGTGGGCAACACCTAAAGATCTTTAGGAAGTAGAGCTTGCTCTCTTCTTTGTATAGTTTACTTTCGTTTTGTGTTTGCTTTTGTCATGTTTTTGTTTCCTATTTGTTGTGTTTTTCCTTTCTTCCCTTTTTTTTCACCCTTGTTTTTGACTCTCTGTAACCCAATGGATAGGCACATAAAAATTGGGATTCTCTACCCTTAAGTTTTACTTAAGGATAGTCCCCAGAAAGAGCCAACTATTATCCTGTAAAATTAACAAGGGAAATTTTGCAGATAACCATACCAAAATTTCATTTTGGTCCCCTGAGGAGGTCTATTAACGTTCAAAATGGCTTAAAATTTCCCTTCCAAAATCAAGTTTTAAGAACTTAGCCATTTTTACATTTTTGAATTAGGCGCAAGAAATGTTGTGTCGACACCATAAAATGTGCACCCCTTAAAAATCCTTTGGCACCCTAAATGACATGTCAACATCAATGAAGTTGCACCCCTTTGGTGTAGGAAATGACATGTCGGCATCATAAAACATGCACTGAAATATGAAATAATTAATGCCAGGGTTTTCTATAAATAGGTTCTTCACACTGTCATTTTCATGAATTTAAAATTGTGAAAATTATTCCTTTGTGCTCGTCACTATCCCTATCATGCCCATGTGCCATTTTTTGAGTTTTTGGACCCCAACATCGTCCTTCATCCTTTATAAGACTGGGTAAGTGAATTTTATCACTCTTGTTATTGTTTGTGGTTTTGTTTCTTGGTTATTGTTAGGTTTTAGGGTTGTTATAAATCTAAGAGGTTAAATCTAAAATTAATAAACCTAACAATCCATAAACCATCTGGAAAACCCCTTTTCCCTCCTTCCAGATCTACAAATCTGAGAAGGCTCTTCCTTCTGCAAGAAGTCCCTCTCCTCCCTGCCATTTTGCAAAACCAAAAAGAGAGAAATATGAGAAGTTGTGAAGAAAGTACAAAAATCATTTATCATTTGGCACACTGCTTTTTTACATGTTCCACTCCCCATGCCCGCACCTTGGCACACTACCCCCATATGCAACATATCCATAACCTGCACCAAGTATAAACACTTAACAAATTTCCCAAAGGCATAGGCGCATCCTAACCAACATCAACATTGAATGTTGTGTCTTCCAAATCTACGTGAAGTAGTTTTCCTTTGGCACATTGAGATCCTTTGCAACATCTTCAGAAATTACACCTTGGGCGCACTTAAAAGTCATGCAACACCTTTCTCCTTGGTGCTAAAACCTTTTGTGCAACACTCTCCAAAAGTGTTCCTTTTATAACCCTTTGGCACAGCTTTTCTCTTGTTAACACAGGCACACCTTTTTGCATGTTGACATCCCCAAAAGTGTGCCCAACCTTTTTATTCCTCTGCAACATGCTATGAACTTGTGCCTTGTGCCCTAAGCCTTATAATTTCTCATTATTCTTTTAGTAAACTTTTACTATGAATAACATGATGTTTGACATGGCTCTTCCGTGTTTGACCTCCTTAATTCTTCTCGCAGAACAACAACAGCCATCTTCGAGCTCACACATGTCTTCATCAAGCAAAAAGCACACCAAATATAAAGGTAAAGCTAAGTTGACAAAACAAGAGATGAATTATAAATATCAAAAGTCAGGATTCCTGACTCATATCGCAGAGAGTGATCTTGATATCAGAGACTATGAGCTTGGGCACATTGATATGGAAGACTTCTGGGTGAGAACCAAACGAGCCACTAGTGGCTGTGGATGAAAAAACTAGTGGGTAGTGGATTGCACTTTGTAGCTAGGCTACCAGTAAGTGTTGTTAATAATGAGTTCATCATGTTGGTGGCTCGATGCTATAACAAGGACACAAGGTGTGTCAAGGATAAAGAAGGAAAGATGGTCATCGACCTAATTGCTCATCACGGGTAGTACATCACCATAAGCCTAGAAGACTACAAGAAGGCATGGGATGACAATGAGGACAAATGTATGCAAATGATGAATGAACTATATCTGAAAAAAATCCGATGATCGGATGGCCTCGGACCATCCACCTGAAGTGACTTCATGAGGAACCGAGTGATACAATCACCTTCCTTATCGAGTTTTTGGGCTTCCTGATGCCCATGATTTCCATAAATGGATGTTGAGGTACTTAGAGACCATGAGCAAGAATGTGCCTGAACAATGTTTTGGCTGGGGAAATCATCAATGACACCATCTCCCAGCAGCTTCAACAGGTCATGACAACTGGTAAGTTCTATATGAATTCCTATGTTGTATACATTGAAGCATCAACGAGATATTTTGCGGGACTAGCTCGGAGTGGGGTATGGCCCTAGGTGAAAATATATGAATACTACCCAGAGCTAAGGCTTGAGAAAAACATCCCACGCTCTCAAAAATCAATGACGCCTTCTTCTATGAGGTGATCTTCCTATTGAGGCCAAATATGAGACATGATCGAACGAGCCCGAGTGTGTTCACTATCAAAAATAAGTGGGGAGAATTGTTCACTCAATTTCCCACATTCACATATCTCAGGGTGTTGAATTTCAAAGGTGAACCAACCAAGCTACCAATGAATGCAGGGGCCCAAGATGATTCTCTTGGAGTTTTTAAGGAAACTAATCACATACCATGAGAGATGCATGAAGAGAAAGAAGGCGGAACTCCATTCCACCTTACATTGGGCCGATACACCTATACCACACTGGCCAAAGTACGAGAAATGTATTTCGAGCTTGAATTGCTGAATCTAAAGCACAAATTCCAAGCTAGGCCTACATTTGATTTCCGGGGTTGCCTCCTAAAGGAAAAAATTAATCCTATCCATGTCCCCGAGATCGAGGACATTAACATCAACCTAACACATGAAATAGATCTCGGTGAGAGGATCACTCTAGGTGGCTCTGGAAGAGATCAAACACTATGGCATGGCCATCATTCCAAAAGTTTTCAAGAACTCCGATCAAGAAATTGATCAAGTTTACCTTGACACGGATGGGGACGATTTGCCATTCATAGAGATTGATAGAGCTAAGGCACCAAAGACCATTCAGCAAAGGGTAAAGAACACATTGTAGCACACCAAACATTGGTCCAAACAGAATGGTCTCACCTACCTTGGGTTAGATTTCACTACCTCTCCTTCGTGGAAGATCACCTACAATGCTGATCCAAGTGCCGAAAGGAAAAGGAAAAGACAAGGAGGAGAATCAAGCAAATAAGAAGCTCCTCGAGCCCTCCTACTACTTACGAGAAGCAAGTGGTTGAGCTGGTCTCCTAGGTAAAGAAGAAGAGACCACTGAAGTCTCAACAGATACATCCACTCAGGATGTGGTCACAACTACAACAACTGAGGTACCCACCATTCCTTTCTCCGCTCCTTATCCTCCCCCTGTTATTGAAGCATCTACCCCAATGGATGTTTCTTCTTCTCTCCCTTCCTCCCTTCCATCTCCCACTTCTTCCATCTTCTCCTCTCTCGCGGATCTGTCACCTAGTGTTCCCTCCATCCCATTAAATATCCCTTCCACCTCCATGATCTTTTCTTCTCCGGTTATAACTCCAGGCCCCATAGGTAGTAGTGCATTGGACTCCTTGTCGATGCCACCACCAATTGTCTCAACATTCTTCCATACGACCTCTTTAGTTGCTTCACCTTTCACTCTCATTTCTTCTTCCTTTCCCTCCACTCCTTCCCCCATAAGTCCAAGCTAGATCTCTGACCATCTAGGTCAACTCAAGAGAAAGGTCCCCATAGCACCCATGGACTTCTCTGTCATTCCAAAGAAGGTACCCAAGAAGCAAAAAGCTATAACTCACTTTTAAAAGAGAACTTCGGGAGAGAGGGTCATGGAGATTGCATATCCTAATCCCATGAAAGAGAAGAAAGATTTGTCTCCTATAGACTTTACAAAGTGACCCAAGTTAGGATGGGAACCTCATCGAAGAGCCTACAAAGAGAGGCCTTGTCAGCCGTAAACGCCCTCTATAAGAAGCTTCAAGAAGCAAAGGAGGAGAAGAGAATACTCACGGAGCAAAATAAACATCTCCTCCATGCTTTACAGAGAATGGGAAATGCTCCTCCTATGACTTGCCACGAGCCTATTGAAGTTATCGGTCGGGATAAGATATATGAATACGCCAAGATTGGAAAACAAGGAGTGGTATTATCCTCCTGGATAGAGTGAATCCTCAGAGATAATGAGGAAATAATCAAGAAATTCACAAGACTCTACCAGAGTATAGATCAAGAAAATAATGAGCTACAAGTAGTAGTAGGATATCTCTCCAAGGAGTTGGATGATGTCGATTGCAACACAAAACATTCTAGGCAATGGTTGACTTCTCAGCTGATGACCTATTAAAGGTCGGTGTCATTGATCACTCGCGGGAACACCACAAATCTCTTATTGCATTAGATTACCGGGTCGATCAAATGGAGTATATCCTAGAAAGGATAGATAAAATCAAGGAGGAAGCCCTGGATGTAAAACACAACATGGAGTAGATGGTTACAAAGATGGCTCCAGAGATGCTTAGTGAATCATTCACCTTGAGGGAGGTAGACGATACAATCAAGCTCTTCAAGGCTATCGCAACCCAAGGTTTGGTGCCAGAGGTCACTTTTGACCAAGAATCAATCAATAACCTTACGGATTTACAGTAATTTCATTAGATACTTGATTGAGGCATGCGAAGAGTATGCTTAGGGATACCCGAAAATCTCAAGACTAAAAAAAGAAACTTACGAAGTCATCAGAGACCACTTCAAGGGTCCTGATCATAATCAACTTCAGACCATGATTAGTAAGTTTATGGATTATCAAGCTCAGTGTCACATCGCCTCTCCCAATCGAGAAGCAAGACACTCTGTTCAAGCAAAGAGATGACAATGAGTAGTTTCTCTTCTTGTGTACATTTTGATCTTTTATAAAAAATATTTAAAAATTATGTTGGCATTTACGATGACATCATCCATGTTGCACCACGGGATTTTGCCATCGATTTAACTTGCCCAAAGTCAAATTTTGACTTTTTAGATATTTTGTAAATAGTGGTTGGTTTCTTTTTGTCTTCTTCCTTCTTCTTCTATAAATACTGGAATACTTGTTGTATTCCGGGTGGACATTTTTGTATGAAAAAGGAAGTGAAGAGAGAAAGACTTTGTGCCTTCTTGTAACAGAAGAGATATTAATATATATGTTAAGACTTTGTGCTCAATATATGTGTTATTTGTATAAGATCTTTCTTAAGTTAGATCTATGTTTCTATTCTGTTGGATTCATTATTATTATTTTCATATGTTCATCAATAATGATTTTTTTGTTTATGCAAGTAAGTTTGGATCTCATTTCTTGCTAGCCCAAAGCATAAACCTTGCAACCTTTCTGTCTTGGAATTCATTTCTTTTCTCCTTCGATCTACCTTCCTTCGTTCATTCCCTCTTACATTTCTATTCGCATTGAACTACCTCTCTTTGGGATGAGATCCCAAACCCACTGAAGTTAGAATAGTGTAGATTTGCATAGATTCCTTCTTGATAGAATAGCAATAAACCGGTTTCCATTTCTTGCTGTCTTAAAGAGGGGCTATGCCCTACACATTGTTGGCCTATTTCCCTGTGACCTATCTAACTTACATATTTTCAAACCAATAGGCACGCAGCCGATATATATATATATACCAAAATCAAAATCATCATAAAATTATCGAATGACATGATTAATAAAACCCACATAAGACCCACCTCTCCACTATCACCCATATCCTCCTCCTAGCCCTTATTTGGGCATGGTTTGTGAGAGATGGTAACCTCACTCTATCCCCTGTCTCTGGGGCCAACAACACTCTATGTTTCTGAGCTATGAGTCCTAGATCTGTTCCTCTCACGGGCTTCTAGCCTTTTTGACCTTATTGCACCATATAGCACCAACTCTACCTACCCAAAACCTTCGGCCATACCTTTCCTAATGTCATGTTGTTTATCCCGACCTAACTTTTGGTGTCATGGAACAAACCTATTTCTCGTTCGAACACGTTGCCTAGTTGTGTTTCATGACCATATCTTATACCTTGGATATCTAAACCAATTCAACCTTGTTTGGATAAACCTATCGACCTTTGATGATGTCGAGTATGTAAACTCTTCACCCCGGTACATTATCACATTCTATACATGTGCACACATTAGAGTGACAACACCTATTACCCGACCACAATCACCCTTCCATATAACCAAGCTACCCTCATTTTCATTACCTAACCATTTAAAAAACCACTCACCGAATTCATTTAACACCTCATCGTTCTGGTTTGAGGGGCATCTCCATCCACACTTGGGTAAACCTAACCTTCACTCATACTTGAAGCACCAAATTCTGTTTTTGTTAGCATCGCAGTTTATCAATAAAAGTTACGTGAAAAAAAGGGGGTAAATGTAGATACCAAATTTGGGTCACATTCCCTTGGTCCCCTTCACTTAATTAATGTAACACATTTAACTAATCAAGAAGCCTTTACCCCATATTAATATCCATCCTCACATTATTAATTAATTTAATTATTTTAACTGGACCCTCACCCTTATCATTACACCTCACCTGGACCCATTCCAGGGGCATTTAATGAATATGACCAATTCATCACTCTCGCCAAGACCGAGTCATCACTCCCAGTGCTGAGTCACTACTTGACCTAACTAACTAAGAATTCTTCCTAAACCTAACTAGACTTCTTCTAAGATCTTCCTACCTTCTCTCACATGAACTCTACTTCCCTAAGTGGACCCAACAATCAAAATCATGCCAAAAATAGTAAATATTAGGATATTTTTGGTAACTTGGACTATTTCACCCTAACCAATGTCGGTTTATCCTCGCCAACATTGATCACCTAAACCACCATCGGTTCCTTTATATAGAATTTTACAACCCTTTTCCTAGGTTGGTAATTCAGTTATTGGATCCTTATTGCATTCAATCATGAATCTTCAAGACCTCCTAAATCTATATGACAAACACACATAACCACATATCAAGACAAGCAAATTTGGTTCTCCTTCTAGAGCATTAGAATAATCACGGGAGCACACAAGTTATACTACTACAACAATGGACACAAGAACCTCTTCTTCGATGAACCATCAACCATTTCAGCTCACAATATGTAAAAATACCAAGTGTTGTGATTTCAATCATTTGTGCTTATCCCATTGTAGATCTCTTACTATTTTCAATATTTTATTTCTTCAGTTACCCATACATCATCTTCTTCCCTCCAACCCACTATTCAACCACCCCAAGCCTTTTCACCCTTATAAGTCTCCTTTTTAGTTTTCCAGAGTCCTCTCAGCCATATTATGACCCAAACGACACTACACTCACTCTTTGTTCAATCACAGAGAACCTAAAAACCAATTTTTAATAGTTTAGTACCTATTTCCTCTCTTGATGTCGGTTTACCCTACCACCATTGGTTTTGTCCCCATACCAACATTGGTCACCAAACCAATATCGGTCTCTGTGTCATTTTATATTCTCAAACCAACAAGCTTCACACTCATCCTAAACCAACCCGAACTCAACCAATCAGCCCAAAACCCTTACTAAAACTTTGTGAGACTTTTCGACTTGAACAAACCCTTATTCTAATTAGATTTCGGGTTATTTTGATATCTAGCATAAAATCTAGTGTATTGTGTTTATGAGAAACATAAATCATTAAATTTAAATAATACTTATTTATTTCAGTTTATTATTCACATTGAATCGTTATTAAATAGTGGATTGACAACCTTTCTAGGAAGCACCACGCTTCCTAGATCTAGCATACGCTAGACAATCCTTTGTCATATTCTATTTAATCTTGTTTTTGGTCTTTCTTTGCATCTACTGGTAGTCCTTCACGACAAAAAGGAGTTTTGTATGATCATCTTGGATAACGTCAACAATGTGTGCATTCTACCTTCCACCTTTGCCTCACAAGTATTTCTCCTTAACAATTTACCTTCTATCTATTTTATGATAGAAATCATTAAGCTTATTGGCGAAATGAAAAACCAAATAACTACATCTCCATATCATCTCTAGGAGGGGCTGAAACCTCTACTTCTCTACCTTTTCTTCTCTCCTAGCCTCGGCCTCTGTAAACTAATCACCTCTTAATGGCCCTACCCATGTGATTGGTGGCTACCCGAAATGCCGGTGCTACGATTCCGTGAGCTCGTCCTCACACTAGCTTCCTCTTTGGGCTCTGTACTCAACATATGAGAAAACCTATAGATTGACATCTGTGATCCGATCCGATAATACCTACCCTTGGCCACAAAATCTCTCTACTTTTCCATGGACATAAACGTGGTGGTGTCATCACTCTAGCACCTACTTGTAAACCTTGTCCTACTGCTCTATCAACAAGATCATGTCTGATGTTTTTCTTGTATAATGGGACCCTATCCCACTATTGGTGCATGTGTAGCTACTAGATATGCCTATAATTAGGCCACTTATGCCTATAAAGTGGTCACCTGAGCTGTAATCATGTAACCTATCTCCCATCCCGTACTTGCTCTAGGCCATGCTTTGTCTTTAGTTGTTCTATAGAGTAGTCACTTGTGCATGTTCTGAGCGAGTTGCCATTTATAAATTTGTCACTTGCTCTTGTAACTAGTCCATCTATACTATAATAATGGCCAAATCAAGATGCCTGTGCCTTGTCGGTGCTTCCCCGTAGTTGGGCTATCTACCACCCACCTATACCCATTAGTGGTACACATGTCATCAATCTTCCTATCAATAGTGTGATCCTCCCGCTTTGTTGGATCTACTAGATGTGGTGGAGATAAAGGTCTCTCTACATTATCCTTGCAATATTGTGGAAACGGTGGAGGCATATCTTGTCGAAGCCTAAAATGGCATTTGAATTGGTCAACTGGAATCATCTCATGCTCCTTGGATCACCTCCCATATATCCATCTAGCCAACTATAACCTTGCAAAATCATCTACCATGCCCCCATATGAAGGGAAATCAACATAATTTTTCCATAGAATATCAAATCATGATATGCCATCTAATAATCTCCTGTAATATGTCACATCTCGTGACACCTCATCCATGCTAGCATGTTCTCCTATCAGTATCCATCTCCTAAAACTTGTTCTATAAACTGCTATAAACCAATCCTATCATGGAAGGCCTGGTGGACATAGACACACTATGTGCTCATAGGCCCAACAATGAAGAAGATAGGTCTGACAAACACTTTGAACCGCCGAATCCTCCGATATGCCCACAACTCTCTATATAATTGTACTAGTTACACTAGTTCCCATGCAAAACAAACTCGTTCCTTAATCATATCCTCCAAAAATCCCATCAATGCCCATGGAAATCTCCCACCCTCTAAACTAGGAGATCATAACACCCAATAGCCACCATCATCAACACTTGATAATTTGGTCTCATGTGGGTGTGCAATGTATATATCCCCATAACTAATGCTAACACTATGATAAGATAAAGCTCTTGTGGCCTCTCCAAACAATGTAACCATTAGATAAAATGCCTCATCTAATGAAATCGACATGACGGATCCCTAAAAATAAGAAGCATCAAAATACTATAGACGCCCTCCAAAGTGATCATCATCTCTCTAGTCGGTAAGTGGAATGTGTTGGTTGATGAATCCCATTTGTCGATGAGAGTGACCATCATGCTATGATCTCTAACAATCTACTTGTACCACCTAATTGCACCTAGCCCAACAACCCTTATATGCTCTTACCCATCCTCATCCAGTGGGGTATCATCTACACCAAAAGGGGTGGAAACCTATCTCTCATGGTTAATTGATGCCTTGCCTATATCATCACCAATCGGACATGTTAATAAATTGGCCCTTTTTATCGTTTATTTGACCTTACATAGCCTAATAACTACCTAGGCCTTTCTTATCCTACCAACCTTCACCCATGTACTTACACGATGTACATCTTATCTAGCCTAATCATCTACAATTTCTCTATTTTCTTTACTTTCCTCCCTTCACCTATTGACTTCATTACCTCATTCATTTTCCACCCATTCATATCTAACTTACACCTAACTTTCCCATCTCTAATTACATTCATCTTAACCCAACCATTCCTACCTACCTTAGCCCTAACCTCCACATTCATACCTAACATTTCCTTAATTTACGTAATCATACCTAATTAAGTCCAATATCACCAATCCCCTATCATTTTCGTCTTCCCAAAATATATTTTTCAACACTTGGTCCCTTTTTATAGTGACCGAATCAGTCCCCTTGACTGATACTAGTCTCCTTTGAACCCACCGATGCCATGGACCCACCGAAATAGACCAATCCACGACCAAGCATCGGTCACTGGATCGACCCTAGGGCCAAACCCCCACGTCTCCATTTGTAAAAAGTAAACTAAAACACCTAAATCAACTACCTAAACCACCACAAATCACCTCTAAGTTCATTATTCCACCTAATTACACTAATTTTGACTAAATTTCACCAAATTTCACTAAATTTTCACCAATTTAAAATCTGCATTCAAAACCCAAAATTCTTCATTTTTATACCTTAGTTTTAACCCAAACCATAAGAGGAAATCGAATCCTATCTATACTTAGATCCATCTCCGTGGTGGAATATATGGTCTCTCAACCGAGGTCCTCCGACACCCTCTCGAGCCTTTTCCATGACTGAATCAACCTCTCGAGCCTTTTATCATTTGTTGATGACAAAAGTAGTCAAAAACCTATTTTTTAATAATAATCCATACCTTTATAGGCATTGGACCCATCCAACGGTCTCATAACTCTACACATCCCTTGTGAATTACACACTTTTAATGTATATGCTTATCTTTTAGGCCTAAAGACCCTCTTAAAATTCAAATTCATCATATTTATATGGATCCTCTGTTTATAAAACCAACATGGATTTCACACCCTCTCAAGAAATTTTTCCCTTCTCCCTCCTTTAGGTCATACATCTATAGGTTGAGAACCCAAGAGTTCCTCTATCACTTGACTTCATGTTTGCGTAAGCCCACATTTTTGGCAACATATTTATACCAAGCCCGCATTTACTGTTGAAATCACAATGAATGATAGGTAGGTGAATTTGTATTATAAAAATTTTACTTCAATTTCTTTTACTTGTGATAGCCATCAAACTTAACCATTCAATTATTCATTAACTAGACATGACCTTATTAAACATTAAACAACCATTCATAAGAACATGATGCAAGAGAGAACACATAAAAATAACACATAATGTCCAGAAACCCTTAAGGGAAGAAATCCCATAAAACATTTATATATATATATATTACACAAAACAAAGGAATCAAGTGAATATTACACATCACATAAGATTTTTAGTGAGACACCAACCCCACAAAGAGCACCAACCCCTAGTTCAAGTAGAAAAACAAATCCTCTGAGGAGGCTACAACCCCAAAATATTACCAAATACAAACTCAACCACCTGAATATGAGGATCACCTATGAAACTTGTTTCTCAACAATTGATTGTGATCACTCTTTCAACTCTCTTCACTCAAAACCATATAAATCACTTTTCTTGTCTTCTTCACTCTATGGATTCTTCACAAAACATGATTAGGTCAAGTCACCTATCATTCCATCTATAGAACACACTCATAAAAACATGAACATCATTTATTCGAATTCATCATCATGTCACTAAGATCTATACCACATCCCCAATCATCTCTCTTACTTTCTCATCCTCATGCACACAAATTAGGTCTTCTTATTCAACTAGGTCATGTATGTATAACCTTCTTCAATCTATCCATTATCAAATCAGAAACATAGAATAACTATATATAATATTCAAGACCTTATACTCTTCATCTCTATCCTTATATCTTTCTCATATCTTCTTCCAAATTTTTCTACCTTCCCATATCTCTAGCACACATAAATGATCCTCCTAAACTAGCTTATATACCTATCTTATTAATCCAAATGATGTAGGGAAACCTTCATATATAGTACATCATCAAAACATAATAACAAAATCATGAATAAAACATATACAAGATAATATAGGTTGGTCATATCACCAACATATCAAAATTTCTCCATTAGGTCTCCAATAGGCCTAATTGCACCAAAACTCCATCTCGTCAAAACTAAACCTCTTTGTGCCTACTTTCCAATCACCAAAGCCTTGAATCAATTTAGGAACATCATCAAATACCTCATCATGCTTCCACCATACCTATAAATCTTTGCATCATCACCTCATGCCATGAAACTGTCTCTAAATAACATGCTTGTTCTTGTGCACCAAACCTTAGACCTCAAATATGAGGCTCAATACAACATCAGATGACCTCAACCATGCAAGTATTATATATCACTGGAAATATATTGATTTCAAATACATCACAATGTACTCATTCTACCACAAATTATATATGATGCATTATAACAACTCTATAAGAAGACATTCCTTAAGCTGCCATTTCATCCCCAAAGACTAGTCTTCAAAGATAAGGAATAATTTTAATCATAAGACCTCGACCATGATATGAAAATATCATGGAAATGAATTAAAAATTTGAGGATTCCATAAATTCTAATTTAGACATTAGGTTTAATGGATAACTCTATCACAAACTAAAAATCTCCATAAACAAACATTTTTAAGTGGGGCCTAGAGACAAATAAGACCTATAAAAGACATCAACATAAATATAGAGAAGTCATTTATATAAATAAATCATCACATTTAAAAAAGGAATCAATTCTAGGCTTGTACAACCATTTTCTCTCAAGTCACTTTCAAACTAGGGTTTTGAAATCATAATAAAGCAATTTTGGTGTTAATGATGGTTCATAAAACCATGAAGATAAAATGAGATCATTAAAATCAGAAAGTATTATTATGAAAATATTCAACATTCCTCAAAATATCAGAATCCCATGAAAACCATACATTTTCTAGCGAGCATCAAAACATCAACTTCAAACTCAAAAACTCACTTTCTTGAACTCGGTAAGGAAAAAATCTCATAACTTGCTCAAACTTGCAAACAAACATTTTAAACTTGGTACATACCTCAAGAATAGCCTGATTTATGATCTCAAATGCATATTAATACCTTATCACACCTGAAACTCACCATACACAATGTTTTCATGTATTTTTTCCTAGTTTTCAATCTTCTTTCTTGAAGGACCTTAATCATGCGCTATCAAATTTAATTTTGACCTTTGACATCTTCCAAACATGCCATGAAACCTAAAAACACACCTTACATGATTGCACTAACCTCCTCTACTTCGTAATCCATGCCACCATCTCATCCTGTTTACACTAGGTCAAGAACAAGACCTAAAATGGCTTGTTTCACCACATGATTCTCATGAAATTCCCTTGATATCACCTACCAGACCTATTAACACCTCTAACACAACATATTGAACATGTTATACATCCTAGAAACCTATGAAAAAAATGGAGTTATTCTCTTCACCTATTTTCTTGACCATGCCTCAAGAACCATGCATACATGCCTAGTGATCATGTTACTTCACTAATGAAACTCACCATGAAAATTCTTCATGCCAATAGACACCTCATATTGAATCAATGAACCCATTAAAACAACATGATGACTCACCTATACACCCTTTGACATCAATGTCACTTGACATCAATGAAAACAATATAAACACAATGCCTAACAATCTCCCCCTTTGTCATTGATGGAAACCACCTTTAAAAACATTGATGGAAACCACACAAGAAAGCACCTACAAACCTATTTTCACGTTTTTGAGCATACTCTCCCCTTTGGAATCTAATTGGAAAGGATACTATGAAATATTGACATGATAAATAAAAACAACAATGCATACCAACTTACTTTCTTGCCTCCCTTGGTTTGTACCTACTTCTTGAATTCAAATGATTTCTTAAATTTCTTTCATACCTTCAACATCCACTCCTTTCTTGGAACACAAAACTATGGCTTATAGCCATAATGGAAAACATCTCATGCATGCTCATTTCTTAGGATACCTTCAAGACCTAAGTACATCTCTCCTTGGGAAAGTATATACCTCATTTTGGGCAACATATAAACTGTCTTGATATTTACTTTTACTATGTAGACAACATTTTGAACTTGAATCTATAAATCACATTCTTCTTGAAACTTTTCACAACTTCTTAGAGAATATATTCATCTTAAAACTTGCTATGAGTCTTGATATGCAACTGTATGAACTCATTTCATCATCTTTTTCAAACCAAACAACGATGTAATACATACCTTTAGCCTTTAGATATCTCGGAAAAAATTATCTCCCCATTTCCATATGCATACTTCTAACTCAACCTTACTCCTAAATCTCAAGAAAACCTTTGAAAACATTCTCCATAAACAATACATACCTTGTGCCATCAAAAATTATGTCAACACTACCTATATAACTCTTGAAACACGATACTAAAACTTCATACATGAGATAATTTAGACTTCACAAGTTTGACCATAAGATACAAGAACCTTGACACTTCTTATTCACTTTGTTGAGAAGACATAATATTGTTCTAAGGAAAAGACACAAAAATAAGTGCATGGGAAAAACGTGCAAAATAATATGAAAGGAAATGTACACCATAATAGTTGGCTTAGGATTTGGCCATTTTTATGGATACATGCTATTTTTGGAGATTGCATACGGAGCACACATCGGGATGGAGACTTTCACGACACACAAATGGTATTTTGGGAACAAGCAGTTGATAAGTGCCATGCATGGTTGTAGTTAATAATAGGATTACTTCTTCTAGTTAACTATAAGACATCTATTATTAGCGCACTTGTATGTGTGCATGTTATTGTAAAGGCACATGACTATTAGCAACATGTGACCTATTTTGAGAAGTGCGTAGGCGGTAAGAAATTCCCCACCCCTATAAGTATGTATTGAACTATGGATTTATAGGTGTAGGTGTAGGTGTGTGTGTGTGTGTGTGTGTGTGTGTGTGTGTGTGTGAATTATTGTAGAGTTATGCTATTGGATCTGATACGCGCATGACTTATGGTGATACTTTATAATGTAAGAAGATTTTGTGTTTTATAGTGTTTAATGTAATGAATGATATTGGATGGATAATGGTGTTAGACATAACTGAAACTGGTTCATGTATGATTAATATTATTATAATTATTTTTTAATTCATGATTCTCTAAGATCTAGATCTAGATTATGCAATCGTAGAATGTTTATTTTTATTTATGGATCTAAATATGTCTTATCTTCTTCATAGTAACATCCTACACAAATAACTATGAAAAGGGGCTCAGTACCTTTGTGCGCTTGGTGAGCGCATAACTCGAATGGGTGATGTGCCGGTGCGCCTAGGTTTTATACAATAGATTCTAGGCTACATCATTGGTTCCATTGTTGTGACCTCTTTTTCAGTTGTTTTCAAGATGTTTCATGATGAAGACATACCGGTTGAATTTAGCAAGTATTTAGGAGTGGATAAAATATTTAGAAGAAGAGTATGCTTAGAGGTTCAAAGACCTGGATCTAAGTTTGACACATGCACGTGGGTAGAGAAGAATTCGTATGACTGTCTATATGAGTGCTTCTTTCCTATCTTCTGGTAGAGTTGTACAAGTGGCTGGTTGCTTATGCATCTAAATAGAATTGGAGGTATCGCATACTTGTATAGATGTAGGAATAATTTCAGACCCTCCATGATGATTATCGATTTGGATGTGCATTGTGGATACTTAGTTCCATGGTGTTTTTAATAGCTATATTTTGTAGTACTCAATTTCCACTTATTATTTCTCAGAGGTAGTTGAGTTCTAGTTTTTATGTTATCCCAGGAAACTTATTTGTAAGGAATTCCACTAGTGATCAAGATCTTGATGGTAACCCTGAATTTGGAAGAAAATTTGATGACTAGCTAAAACCTACCACACGTGGGGGTAGGATCAGGTTTGGTAAAGGATGGAGGACGTAGCGAGAAGAGAGTAAAAGAAAAGAAAGGTAGGTTAAGTATAATGAGGTGTGTCGAGAGGAGATAGAGAAACACCGTGATATTGTAGAGTGGATTGCATTGAGGAGAGATATGGCTCATGAGGGATTTGGAGTTCATGTAGAAGGCATGAAGCCGGATCATCCGGAACTCCCCATTTGAGCAAGTATGACAGAAACCCTCCTCAACCTCACATGGGAGCATGCCAATAAAGATGACTTGGCTATGGGTGTGCATCTAAATCTACACTGCAACCTAGCCATTGCACTTGGATTTCTAGTATCTAGTACAACCAATAGTCAATAAGTTAGTTTAGAAAGAAGTAGAAAAGGAATAAATCAAGTAGAAAGTGCATCTATGGTTAGGAAAATGTCTTCTTTTTTATTTAGAGGTACCTTTTTAGGCACATCATGAGAACATATCTTAAGCACGTAGAATTTTGGACTCACTTATGGGAGTAGTACCAGCTCACAAACTATAGGAGTTCAGTTTAGTACCTCCTATTGGGACACGGGGTTGTATATCCACCGTCCGATTTCAGCTATAGAAGGATGATCAATGGGAATAGGTGGCTCTAGTTCTGGTGGATCTAGTGATTCTGGAGTTAGAGGTAACATGGGAGGTTCTGGATCAGGTAGGCATGGTCCTCACCAACCCCAAAATATTTACATGGAGATGTCACTTTGTCTTCCAAAGTATAGGGAATAGAAGATGTTATTGAGCATGTGCACATGTGTGAGATATTGTGGTGCACAAAAGGAATCACAGATTTTGAGCGCAAGGCAAGTCATTTTGCAACTACTTTTAAGGGACATGCTCATAGTTGGTACATGAAGTTTGACCCTAATCAGACTTGTGTAAATTATGCAGCATTACGAGAAGCTTTCCTTAAGGAGCTTCATATCCCTAAGTTAAATAAGAAGAGTTTAAGCATGCTCAAGGATATTAAATAGGGAACTATAGAGAGTTTTTAGGAATATGTTGCCCATTTCAAGACTTTGTTGTCTAAAATTTTGTATGATATCCATGAAAGTCATCATACATAGTGGTTCATTAGGGTTTTAATCACACCTTTTAGAAGGGTGTTGTCACATAAGACATATGCGAACCAGTGTGAAGCACTTGAGGCCGTTTTACACAATGAGGCAGTTGAAAGTATAGAAACTAGAGTGAGCCCATTCTTGGAAGCACATATTGTAGCTATGGAAAATAATTTGGAGATCTGACTCGTGAGACGTGCACTAGGATTTGGTGTATAGATTGTGAAGTGGAAGGACACACTAAGGATAGTTGTCCTTGCAGTCATTACATTCATTGTTTCTATACTTTGAGATAGAAACAATGAGGCAGTCAAAAGTATAGAAACTAGAGTGAGCCCATTCCTGGAAGCACATATTGTAGCTATGGAAAATAATTTGGAGATACAACTCGTGAGGCGTCGTGCACTGGGATTTGGTGTATAGATTGTGAAGTGGAAGGACACACTAAGGATAGTTGTCCTCGCAAGTTAGTACATTCATTGTTTCTATACTGCGAGATATGTCATTTAGACCATGATGTAAGCCACTACCCATTATTACAAGGCGTGATCGAAATAATGTATCCTGCTATTGTAATATTTTCCGGTCCACGACTCACAATATAAAAGAATATAGTTTGATTGGTCAAATCCATGATGCCATAGATATTGGTGTGTAATAGATAGGAGTATCAGATAATTATAAAATTAAAAATGAGCACCATGATCATGATCACAACCAAGGGCGCTATGATTGGAATGAATAAAATTTTGAAGGGGGTCATGGCGAGAGGTTGAGGATACCGCTATGGATTCGAGGTTTGAGGCCGTGTTGGTTGATGTGGTGAGTTTACTCACGAATGTGTTTTACATGTGGATATCCCGACCACTACAGTGTGAATGTCCTTAGAATATTACTTATTCATTTTTGGGAATAATCACAAATATGAGGATTTTCTCGACTTATATGAGCATATTAGCAAGCAACATAAACAAGAGAACAAGGGCACAAGGATGGTTAGAATAAAACATGCTATAGAAAATTAGTGGATGCCAAAGTTGTTACGCAACACGAGGTATTACAAGTGAAGATTACTACACACATTGAAGTTACGCATGCCGGAGAGACATTACGTAAGAATCCTACCATCACTAAGGATGAATTTTTACATGCAAGATATCTAGATCCTACACATTAGAAGGAGGTTTATCAAGAAACCATGGAGGTACTAAAAATCTTCAAGGTGAAATACAGTGTTTAAAGGAACAGTCATAGAAGTTGGAACAAAATAAGGCAATAGAGATAGTCTAATTGGATATTGATGATTTGAAAGAGGTATGCAAGATGCTATGCCAGGAGAATATCATTCCATTACTAGGGAATTGGCTAAAGGGAAACACTTTACACGTAAGTATTAAGAATGGATGACATATCATGCATGCTAATATTCCACCTCATAGCTTGGATTATGATAAGGAGATTACTCTGAATGCTATTGTGGATGGATGGATTTTGAGAAATATATTGATTGACACAAGTGCAGTAAGTGAATGTGCTTACTTTAGATGCATGGGTATAGATGGGAAAACCTCCATTGCAACCATCCTCTAATGTATTGTTTATGGCTAATCAAACTAAGCCCACTCCCATCAAAGTTTTAAAGGATGCATACATTACTATACAAGGGGCCAAGTTCACTGGGGACTTTGAGGTCTTAGCACTTGTGGAAGAAGACAACTTCCCGGATCTACATAGGTGCTTTTGGTGTTTTACAAATAATGTTGATCTATGGGTCAACAAGGTATAAGTTTTGAGAATAAGGAATAAAGAGTTATTATCCCTTTGTGAGATGGGAAGTCTATACCTTATATTGAACCATTGAGTGAGGAATACCTGGACATAACTTATGTACTTGCCATTCAATATCTAGAAGTACTCGAGCCATCTAAAGAAGGAATCCTCCAGTGGGAAGATGCATAGTCTATTAGTGAACAAAAATTATTACTTGTGAAAATTGGGCACATGACACATATGATATGGTTGGGCATGAAGTAAGAACTGAATTTACATGAAGGATCAAACCTCGCTATATCAAGAGGATAGGTAACAACTTTGTACCCGTTATCTTTGGAGAAGGATATCCTACGGTATTCCTATATGATATGGAGGAGCGGTGGGTAGATCAAGTTGAAATAAGAAATATGTTGGTGTATACCCTGTGTGGGGTAGCAACGTTGTAGTGGATGGTTCACAGGGATAAAATCATAGAATGGAAAGAAATTAAAATTTCTCTAACCATTCGGTTCTTGAGACCAATGTACCTACTCAAATATGCATACACTATGGTAATCAACCTATTTAATACCACGTTTAACGGTGTGAGATACCTAGACAAAGGTGCAAGAAGCTTTACCACCTTCATTATGGCTACACAAAATTTATTCCAATTTGTAAGGCTACGTACACGCTGGGTATGTTTATGTGGAACTTTATAGGGAGACTAGAAATTGGTAAGACTCGATTACAGGAATGACCTAGAATTTTGATTCCTTCTCTACTAAACCTCTGGTAAGAGAGGAATTATGGGTTATGGAGCGCTTAACTATGTGAGACAATGTAAAGGCTGAAGAACTCATTCAAGATTTATTTGGTGAGGCAGATTCATGAGCATGTTTTGATGAAGTAGATGCTACATATGCCAAACTATTCATGCACTTTCTTTCAGAAGGAGAAAGGAAAGATGATCTACATAGTGGATGATGAGGAAGTAGAATATTTAGACATAACTCATTCCGAAGGTACGTGTGAGGTTTTATACACTACAAATTAAAATGTGCACACCTATCATGAACCTATGAAGACCAAGAAGGTGAACATTGGCATGGATGTTGAACCTAAGGAGGTAATAGTTAAGGATTATTGGTCTAATTCTGAAGTGGTAAAGATAATTGAGTTACTATGAGATTTTTAGGATTTATTCGCTAGGGGATACCATGAGTTAAAAAGAGTGCATGAGTCAGTAAGCGAGATGAAGATTAAGATAAAGGAAGGAGTGCACTTAGTCAGGAAGAGAATTTACAAGATGAACCTAAACCTATGTGTAAAAGTTAAAGAAGAAATTGACAAAATGCTGAAATATGGCATCATTAAACCCCTAGAAGAATCAGAGTGGGTTAGCCCCATGGGAATTAGTATAAAAAAGATGGTCTAATTAGGATTTGTGTGGATTACGGGGATCTGAATATTGCATGTGTGATTGATCCTTTTCCTACGCCTTTCACGAGGAAATATTAGAAGGTGTTGCTATCCAAATTTCACCCCGAGTTAATTTGATAACATGCATTAGAGTTTTTAGTTCCAAGAAAGTAGATTTATTTAGGAGAAAATTGTAAAATTGGCTAAGTCCTACTCAAGGCCGCCTTTGGGACAGGTTGGAACAATTATACGTGGAAGGTGCGAGATCAGCCAAAAGCCTCCAAGTGGCCCAAACAAAAGGGACATCTGGAACAAATGGATGCGAAATGCCCGAATCGGCCGAAAGAAATAAAATTTTTCTAAGTCCTTTACAGGAGCAAGCGGGACAAGAGTGCGCAGAGGACGTGAACCGTTTGGTTCGGCCAAACAGGAAACTTCAGCACAAGGACAAGTGGGACAAAGGGACACACGGATGCGAGATAGCCGAAGGAGTCGAAAGCCAATCGAGATCACGCCACGTGTCACTTTGGTAGAAAAGGACACAGGAAGCCCATTTCGGGCGGATTGGAGGATTCTGTCCCACGAAGCACCTTTGGGACATCCGGGAAAAAAGACGCGGTGGACGCGAAAAGAGTCATGGACCCACGGACCAACCAGATCATGACACGTGTCACAAGGAGAAAGGTCCAAAGGTCAAAGGGGTGATTTTTGAAGGAAAAGCCCGAACCAATGAAACAGTGCCACGTGTCCAAGTTTAAGGGCCCACAAGGAAATTTCAAAGGAAAGCCCACGGAAAGGTGGAGAGAGAGAATTACTCAGCGAATCAGGGCCTGCCACGTGTCGTCCAGATGGCAGAGCGCGGGAAAAGATTTTAAAACCTGTTCTTGCCTGTTTTGTGCCCTAAATCTTCAGACCTTCGTATCTTCGATCCAAAGCTTGGATTTGCACGTTCTTTATATCAACGAAAGTTGTTGAAATTCTCTACATGATTCTAGGATCAATCTTGCATTTTGGTGTAGTTTGGAGGGAGAAAATTAAGAAAATGTCTCTGATGCGTGGTGATAGATAGAAGTAATGCTTCAACAACCAACTTTAATGTAGCAGACAGCTCGCCGCTCTTGTTAGACAGCCCACCATTTTGCTAGGATCCGCCGCTTCTGATCATAATGAGATGATTTTAAATGCTACCAAGAAGTGGTTGGGGTAGATTCTAGATTTCCTCTCTCTTCCCTCTCTCATTTCTTGATATATATGGTAAGGAAGAGCTCCTTTAAGGGGTCGGACATTTTTGTTTTGCATCCTCCCTTATTCCCTCGCTTGCTTGGAGAATTTGTGGAGCTTTCAAACCTCCCATATTGGTTGTAATGCAAGTCTTTTTGCCTCTTGGCCACCGCAATGTATCTTGTATCGACTCTTGAGCAATAATATATGTGTTGTGATTCATTCTCGACCATCTCATGTATTCATTTCTATCATTTTGATCTCTATTGCGGTTTGGTTACTGTGCATGGTGTTTTTATTGCATCTATGTGGTCATGTTAAATTTGTAAAATGAGTGTCTAACATTCCTCGGTGCATCACCTTTGTAGTTTAGGTTTTTATTCTATGCATTTTCTTACCCCCGTCTCCTTAGTAAGTTAGATTAGGTTTTAGCAAATCCTCTCGCATTTTTGTGCATCCGAACAGAGGGAGTAGGAACCAACCTTCTCTGGAGAATATTTTCTCATCTTTACAAGTCCCACGCTTGGAGAAAGGATTCCATGTTGTGCAATCACACTGGATGCCTGAACATCAACCTAGAAGCCTGATTTGCATCCAGGCGTGCTGTGAGTCTGCAACAACATTTTTGGCATGCCCGGTGGGACCCTAGAGGTCTCATTTTTATTGCAGCAGAAAGTTGATATGCATCTGCTGCAGTTTTCTTGCTTATAAGAGCTATTATTTGTATATCTGGCGAATCCAAGGGGAAGAATCAATTGGTTTCAGCAGTGTAGGCTTGAAAACTCATGAGAAGAATCACCACAAGGTCAAGAGTCGGAGAAGAAGAAGTGTTGTTTGAATACCTGTAGTTATCTCCAAGAAGAAGGCAAAGAGGAAGAAGGATTCAAAGGTCTCCATCTCCACCAAATAGAACTCTCTCAACTCCTCCACCTGACAGGCCTTTCATTCAGTATACAAGGGTTTTAAGACCGATTAGAATGGCTCAGAACAATCCCTACGTCAACTTCACAGGCAGCAGCCCACTTGCTCTCAATGCATAGCATCCAGTTCCTATTGCAGCCTTGAAGAACATTCCCTACTTCACCGGAGAAAATCAGACTACTCCAGGTGATCATGTTAAAGATATTGCTAACCTTTGCGCAATCCATGAAATCAATGAAATGCAAGTGGCTGTCAAGTTACTGGCATCTTCCTTCAAGGGTAAAGCATTACAATGGTTTAGGAGCCTTGGAGCTGGTTCTATCACAAACTGGAATCAGTTGTGTATTGCACTTCACGAGAAATTTGGAGAGAAGGGAGACAACTTGTCTCTTTTGGAGCAGCTGAAAAC
This sequence comes from Taxus wallichiana var. yunnanensis, assembly GCA_018340775.1. NCBI lineage: Eukaryota > Viridiplantae > Streptophyta > Pinopsida > Cupressales > Taxaceae > Taxus > Taxus wallichiana. The sequence goes on from CM031237.1 coordinate 690,073,896, forward strand.
TATCAAGAGAGCCCCCAACGAGCAGCTGATTGACTTCAACTTCAGATTTCAAAGGTCTTGGGATAGGATTCCAGTGGTAGTCAGGCCAACAGCAGAAGGTGCTTTTCTATATTACCTTAAAGCTTTGAATTCTGATATTTCTATGTTAATTCAGTCCATGGGAGGCACAACAATCCCTATGGCTTATAGCATTGCCATTAGAGCTGAAAAATGTCTTATTCAAGCTGGTAAACTGGCTCCTAGGCCTCCCATGCCCTTGTATCCAAACTTAGAAAATCCAAGCACTAGTCAAGCACCCACTTTGGCTCCTGTTCCCACTCCTAGAAATCAGAGTTCAAATGAAGCTTCCACTTCATCTCCAAGTGCTTCAAATGAACTCCAAGAGGTCATGAAACAGTTGCAAAATTTGGGAAATGAGCTGGTTACTATTAAGAGGCAACAAGCCCAAGGTTTCAGACCTTCCTATCAACCTCAAGCTCAGCCTAATAGGCAGCCATACCAACCACAAAGACCACCTAATCCAGTTGCAAATGTGAATCAAACAAGGCCTCCCGCTAATAGACCATTCTAGCCCTATAATCCAAATGCTATATCTGCCTCTAAGGCATTAGTGCCAACACAGAACAACATTGCTCAGGAATATGACTGGTGCTTTCCATGCAATGAGCCTCATAACCAATCCATGTGTTTCAATGGTGCTCTCAATCAAGCACTGATGGTGACAACTACTGGTGTGGAGGGTGAGGGAAGTCAAGGAAATAGTCAACAACAAGAAACATTCCAACAACAATCAGCCCCAAATGACACCACATTGGTGAACTGGCAAGCAGAAGATTTCTGTGGCATGAATCAAGCAGTTTCTCAAGGTGTCACAGCCAACACAAGGTCAAAGAGGAGAAATTTGGGTGAAGAACAGCCATTAGCCCCAGCCAATCCACCACCTTCCATGGCTCCACAAATGATTGGCAAGCAGAGTCCAGTTTCAAATACACAAGGGCAGCCAAGAATAGCCCCTAGGCCAACTCAAATGCCAGCTGTTGCTGCCCACGTACAAGGAGTAAGTGTACAAACCAAGGGACAACAAAAGGATACTTCATCCCCATTTAGTATCATTAAACGAAGAAGAATACTAACGTCAATATATCAATGTGGGAATCCCTATCAATCCCAGGACAAAGAGATCTACTGCAAGCTGCCATGAAGGATTGGACAACTTCGAATCAACAGGTTCAGATGCAAGACAAAGTGCTTACAAATGCTTCCCAGCCTGAAGGAAGCCATGGAGGGCAACAAGGTAAAATGTTGAAGCCCCCTCCTTTCTATGTTTCATTAATCATTGGGGATAAACTAGTACACAATTGCATGATTGATTCCGGGGCAAGTAGCTCAGTGATGCCCAAGCAAATAGCTGATCAGCTGGGTCTCCAATATGAAGTAATATCTAAAGGGGTAGTGCAATTGGATGGGACAGCAATAGCAATAGTTGGAGTGATTAAAAACTTGAGTCTTACCTTGCATGCATGTCCAAATGTTGTTGTCTTATAAGATATATCAATCATAGACCTTCCACCACTCTTTGCCCTTTGCTTGTCAAGGGACTTCACAGACAAGATTGGGGGTATTTGTCTGCTGATTGGTCTCACATGCTGTTTAGAACAAGGTATGGAACTAAGGCTACAATTAGGTCTGAACCTATTGCAAACTTCCATATTGAGCCTTACACTCCAAGTCAGATTAATGCCAATTGCTCAGCATTTGATCAAGAAGATCACCCTAGTACTGATGAGGCTGACACCAAGGTTGGAAGTATCCTGGACCTAACTCTTGATGAATGGGCAAACAAGATACATGCTTTTGATCCCTATCAAGAAGTAGAAGAATCTGAGCTAGGAGTCTATTGTATACACGAAGAAAATCAACTTGTTCCTAGCATCACCAAGCCAAGCCATAATGATGACAATGAGGTATGGCAGCTATTTTTTGACGGATCAAGGAGTAGGCAAGGTGCAGGAGGTGGAGCCATGCTTGTTTCACCTCAAGGCATCAAATATTATTCATCTTTTCGCTTCCAGCTTTTCTTGTTCAAACAACACAACCGAATAATATGAGGCCTTGATTCATGGACTTCATTGGGCTAGGAAAAAAGGGATAAATAACTTGCAGGTGTTCGGGGATAGCGAGCTAATCGTCAACCAAGTTAGAGGACAACATGCTACGAAGAACGACTTGCTGAGGAGCTACAAGAATAGGGTATGGGACCTCATTGAGGATTTCGAAGCTTTCAACATTGTGTCCATACCCAGGAAGAAAAATGAAGCCGCGGATAGGCTCGCAGCAGTTGGAGCAACGTTTGATGTGGTTGACAACATCAAAAGGGAAAAAACACAACCACATATCCATGTGATTGTGAGCCTAGCAGTTCCAGATAATAACACCAATTGGCAGGTGTTTGAAAATGATCAACAGATCATCAATTTTTTACAAGAAGAAGCTGAATTCTCAGCTAGGAATTAGGATAGACTAGAGCAGCAGTATGGGGATCAAGTAGTGCAGCTACGACAAACAAGCTTCCCAAGGGTTTAGTAACGTTGGAGTCTATCTTCAACCCTAACGACCAGTTCCGTAAAGAAAAGGCTAACATATAGGTCAAGAGGGAAGATTCAGAGCCAATTCCAGTTGGGGAAGGAAAAACACTTCAAATTGGTAAAGTGGCCACTGAGCAGGAGAAATCAGATTTCATACAGCTTTGTCAAGAATTTCTAGATGTCTTCACTTGGAGCTATGAAGACTTGAGAGGATTCAATCTGAATTTGGCACAACATACCATAGAATTGGATTCGATGCTAAGCCCATCAGTGAGTAAGGAGACACATGTTAACCCTCACATTGAGCCTCTCATGAAGAAAGAGCTAAATAAGTTAATAGAGGCATGCATTATATTCCCGATCAAGCACTCCGGGGTTGCTAACTTGGTTTCGGTCGGGAAGAAAAGCGGAGAAATCAGGTTGTGTGTGGACTTCCGAGACCTCAATAGAGCATCTCTCAAAGATCATTACCCACTTCCTTCAATGGAACAAATATTACAGTAGTATCCGGTTCGAGAGATTCTCTCTCCTAGATGGCTACTCAGGGTATAATCAGGTGATGGTGAAAGAAGAAGACCAATTCAAGACAACCTTCACAACTAAATGGGGCACATATGCTTACAAGAAGATGTCATTTGGGCTATCCAACGCTGATGCTACCTTTCAAAGGGAAATGTACATGGCATTCAAAGGCTTGATCAACAAGATAGTGCTGATATATCTAGATGATATCACTGTCTTCTCAAAGAATGCAGCAGACCATCTCTTTCACCTCAGGCAAGTGTTTCAGAGGTGTAGAAAGTTCGGAGTATCTTTGAACCCCAAGAAGTGCATATTTCTTGCACATGAAGGAAAGCTCCTTGGCCATGTTGTCTCGAAAGAGGGACTGGCAATTGATCCAGAGAGGGTTGAAGCCATAAGAGCACTACCATTGCCAAGTCACAAGAAGGCTCTTCAAAGTTTCTTGGGAAGGATCAATTTTTTCTGCAGGTTTATCCCAGATTTTGCAGCCCTTGTCAAGCCCATCACCAAAATGTTAAAGAAGAGCATGGCTTTTAAGTGGACAGCAGAAGGCAAGGAGAGTTTTGAAGCAATCAAAGAAGCTATCTCTCAAGCACCAACTCTCATCAACCTAGACTTCTCCAAGGATTTCATCCTCTATGCATTTGGAGGTGATGACACTATTTTTGCCATTCTGGTATAGTAGAACAAAGATAATGATGAGCAGCCAATTGCCTTTTTTAGCCAGAGCCTAGATGACTACGAGGTGAGGTACTCTTTTATTGAAAAGCATGTACTTGCAATAATCAGAAGCTTGAAGAAATTCAAGCATTTAGTCTCAAACAACAAGGTCTAGTTGCTGGTCTCACATGCTAGAGTTAAGGACTTCTTCCTCAACAAGGATTTGAATGAGAAAAGGGCAGGTTGGATCACCCGTGTCATGGAGTATGACATTGAGATCAAGATCACCAAGCTGGTAAGAGGGAAAGGACTGTGTGAGCAGCTAGTTTTAGGGAAGAAAAAGGAAGTATGCAACGAAGAAGAGGTTGTTTTGACAGTCCAGGACAGCCATGAGCCAAGCGGAAATCATGAAGAAGACAATGCTTCCCCCATTCCTTGCTGGACCCAAGGTATTATGCACTTCCTAGGTATAGGCCAGTGCCCCCCAGAGATGAACAAGACCCAAAGGAGACACTTCAGATTACAGTTGTCCCGTATGCCATTGTTGATGGAGTTTTGTTCAAGAAAGATGTAAATGGAGTCTGCTGAGATGCATTAGCAATTCGATTCAAAGGGTATTGGAAGAGTTTCATGGTGGACCAGCTGGTGGCCATTTTGCGCCAAGAGTGACAGCTCTAAAAATTATGAAGGCTGGTTATTATTGGCCTAAAATCTTCAGCGATTGCTACACATGGATCAAGAGGTGTAAGAATTGTGCATTTTCACGGAAAAGAGAAGTTTGCTGCCCTTCCATTGCATCCAGTCTCGCTTGACCAGCCATTCATGCAATGGGGTTCTGGACTTCATTGAGTCATTAATCCCAATTCAAGCCAAGGGCATAAATGGATTTTGACACCACATACTACTTCACCAAATGGAAAGAAGCAAAGAGCACTCAAAGAGGCAAATGAGTCTAGCATCTTAGACTTTTATGAGGGAATAACAACCATTTGGTGTACCGCTTTATAATAATCTCTCGATAATGCATTGACATTCATTGGATCTAAGGTAACCGAGTGGGCTGTCAAGAATGGTATTTACCTAAGCACTTCATCGAACTATTACCCTCGGGGTAATGGTCGGCCGAGTCTACAAACAAGAACTTGTTGAGGATCATTAGGATAACTCTTGATGAGAATCGAGAGGTCTTGGCATACCAAGCTGAAATCAGCCTTATGGGCTGATAGGACCACTCCCAAAAGATCCATAGGTAACTCTTCATTCAAGCTTGTCTATGGAAGAGAGGCAATCTTGCCCATGTCACTTGAGTTTCCAACATTGGAACTCATGAAGAAGCTGGAGTTACTTGAATTTGAGCCCATGGAGAGGAGGTATGAAAAGTTGATGGAGCTGTAAGAGATCAGAAATTAGGCATCCCAAACAATGGAAAAGGATCAAGCTTTGATCAAGAAGACCTTTAATAGGAAGGCCAAAGATAGATCTTTTCAAGTTGGAGATCTAGTGTTGAAATGGGATGTGGACAGAGAAAAACCGGGAAGGAATTCAAAATTTGAAGCCATTTGGAGTGGCCCATACATGGTCACGAAGTGCAAGAGCAGCAATGCTTTCCAATTGGCCTCATTGGATGGTGAAGAACTGTAGATTCCAGTAAATGGAATCTATCTCAAACATTGCTACTGAAAATAAAAGGTTCACCCTTGTAAATATTAGCCTAGATTTCAATTCCTCTAAGTGTGTATGCACATTGTCTTGTTGTAGTTAGGTTTCAGTTTCCCTAAGTGCTTTGGCGTAGGTTTTGTCACTCCTAGATTGAGTTTTTATAGTTCAGCGTGCTCTCGTAGAGGGAGTTGCAGCATCAGGCTCATTTCAGGTTATTGCTTATGACTCCATGCCCAATGGATCGCTAAAAGGCCACTGATCTTCTACCTAGCAGGTAGGTGACCCCGAAAAGTCACCAAATTGTTATCCAAATTTCACCCCCAGAGTTAATTTGATAACATGCATCAGAGTTTTTAGTTCCAAGCAAGTAGATTGATTCAGGAGAAAATCATAAAATTGGCTAAGTCCTACTCAAGGCTGCCTTTGGGATAGTTGGAACAATTATACGAGGAAGGCGCGAGATCGGCCAAAAAGCCTCCGCAGCCCAAACAGAAAAGGGACATCTGGGACAAATGGACGTGAAATGCCCGAATCGGCCAAAAGAAAGAAAAATTGTCTAAGTCCTTTATCGGGAGCAAGCGGGACAAGAGTGCGCGAGAGGACACGAATCGGCCGTTCGGTCGAAACAGAAACTTCAAAGACAAGGACAAGTGGGACAAAGGGACACGCGGGACACGGATAGCTAAAGGAGCCGAAAGCTAATCAGATCATGCCACGTGTCACCGGCAGAAAAGGGACGAGGAAGCCCATTTCGGGTGGATTGGAGGATTTTGTCCTGCGAAGCACTAGGACATCTAGGGCAAAAAGATGCGGTGGACGTGAAAGAGCCGGCAGACCCGCGGACCAACCAGATCATGACACGTGTCACAAGGAGAAAGGTCCAAAGGTCAAAGGGGTGATTTTTGAAGGAAAGGTCCAAACCAATGAAACAAAGGCTGCCACGTGTCCAAGTTTAAGGGCCTGAAGGAAATTTCAAAAGGAAAGGCCGTGGACGGTGGAGAGAGAGAATTACTCGGTGAATCAAGGCCTCGCCACGTGTTGTCCAGATGGCAAAGCGCGGAAAAGATTTTAAAACCTTTTCTTTCTGTTTTGTGCCGAAATCTTCGGACCTTTGTATCTTTCGATCCAGAGCTCGATTTGCACATTCTTTATATCAACGGAAAGCTGTTGAAATTATCTACATGATTCTAGGATCAATCTCACATTTTGGTGCAATTTAGAGGGATAAAATTAAGAAAATGTCTCTGACGCGTGGTGATAGATAGAAGTAATTTTTCAACAACCAACTTTAATGCAGCAGACAGCTCGCCGCTCTTGTTAGATAGCTCACCGTTTTGCTAGGATCCACCACTTCTGTCATAATGAGATGATTTTAAATGCTACCAAGAAGTGGTTGGGGTAGATTCTATATTTCCTCTCTCTTCCCTCTCTCATTTCTTGATATATATGATAAGGAAGAGCTCCTTTAAGGCGTCAGACATTTTTGTTTTACATCCTCCCTTATTCCCTCGCTTGCCAGAGAATTTGTGGAGCTTTCAAACCTCCCATATGGGTTGTAATGCTAGTCTTTTTGCCTCTTGGCCACTGCAATGTACTGTATCGACTCTTGAGCAATAATATATGTGTTGTGATTGACTCTCGACCCTCTCATGTATTCATTGCTGTCATTTTGATCTCTTATTGCAGTTTGGTTACCTGTGCATGGTGTTTGTATTGCATCTATGTGGTATGTGTTAAATTTTCGAAATGAGTGTCATTCCTCGATGCATCACCTTTGTAGTTTAGGTTTTTATTCTATGCATTTTCTTACCCTGTCTCCTTGGCAAGTTAGATTAGGTTTTAGCAAACCCTCTGCATTTTTGTGCATCCGAACAGAGAGAATAGGAACCAACCTTCTCTCGGAGAATCTTTTCTCATCTTTACAAGTACCACGCTTGGAGAAAGGATTCCATGTTGTGCAATCACACTTGGATGCCCGAACATCAACCTAGAAGCCTGATTTGCATCCGAGGGGTGCTGTGAGTCTTTAACAACGGGTGTTTCGAAGAAGAAAAGTTTACTCATTTATATATGGATTCTCTGGGTATCATCAAAGTTATAAATGCACAAGAAGATCAAGAGTATATGAATTTTACCACCGAACAGGGAAGTTTTGTATATACTTTGATGCCGTTTATTTTTAAAAATGTGCCTACTATATTTTCACGCATAGTTTTTCAAACATTCTAGGATTTTATTCAAAATTTCTTATAGGTTTAGTTGGATGATTGGAAGGTGTATGGGATTGTTAAGGATCATTGTGATAACTTGTACCTAATGTTTAAAAGATGTAGACACTTAAGCATCTCATTAAAAATCAAGAAGTGCATGTTTGCTACACCTTTTGGAACTCTGCTAGGGCACATCATCTGCAAGGAAGGTTTGTTAGTAGATCCAGCTAAGGTTGTAGTTATTGTGGGCCTAGAAGAGATTATAACTTAGAGTGATGTGCACAGATTATTGGGCCACGCAGGTATTACAAAAAAATTATCAAAGGTTATGTAAATATTACCATGCCACTTTGGAAGAGTTACTAAAAGGAAAAGAGACATTCTTTTGGGGAGAACCGAGCAACGCACATTTTAGGTATTTAAGGAGAGACTTACTATAGCGCTTATTCTACATTTTCCCTCATGAAACCAACAATTTCACGTACATGTAGATGCCTCTGCATAGCCATTGGCGCAGATGTTATCTCAGCATGGAGAAGGTATTATTTAGCATCTTATCTATTTTTCTAGTAGAAAGTTGACTCTTGCGAAAAAAAATTATACAACTACGAGTGCAAGGCCTTGTCATAGTGTACGTGCCAAATAAAATTAGACAAGATTTCTAGAAACACATTTTGTATTTTATACTAATCACATGTCATTAAAATACTTGGTAAATAAGCCCATTTTACAGGGGCGCATATGTCTATGGGTGCTCCTATTCGAGGAATTTGACTTTACAGATCGTAGTAAAACTAGGTAAAAGTAATTCGCCCGAACCACTTGTCAAGAATTCAATCGGGAGGATGCACAAACAATTAAGGATACAATGTCGGGTACACAATTGTATAACTTACATCACATGCCTTTAGAATTAGAGGATATTGTTGTCTTTTTATGCATAGGTATGGTACCAGAAGGAATGAAATCATTAGAGAAGAAATAACTTGATATTCACATTGCACCTTTCATGTTGATCAATGGTGACTTATAAAAACTATCTTTGATGAATTATTGCACTAGTGTGTACTTTGGAACATGAGTGCACATACATCATGGAAGAGGTTTATGGTGTTATTGCTGGTGGGCACCATGCGGGTGATGTTACCACGCGTAAGATTCTACTCATTGGATTATGGTGGGATAACATCTACAAGGATTGTAAAGAGTATTATAAGGCATGTGATCACTTTGTTAATGCCTTAGAAAACACAGGCAAAGAGATGAAATGCATTTAAGGCCTATTATTAGTATAGAGAGTCATTTGAGAAATGGACTATAGACTTTGTGGGTGTTATATCCCCAACCTCACGTAGAACTGGATCACGCTACATCATCACTTGTATAGATTATCTTACAAGGTCGGTAGAATTAGCACCTACAAAGGATTGTACAACAACTACAACAATAAGGTTCTTATGGGAAAATATTTTCACTAGGTATGGATGCATGCTGAGCTTGACAAGTGATAGGGACACACACTTCTTAAATGAGACAATCAGGATATTGTTAGATGAATTTGTGCCTCGCACACCACAAGACTACACCTTATCACCCTCAAGCAAATGGGATTGCTGAGGATTTCTATAAGATAATGAGCCAGACCTTGACAAAAATTTGTGATGTTGGAAGGAAATATTGGGATGATAAATATTTTTCTTTACTTTGGGCAATATAACAACCTACAAGAGGTTGAATAAGGCCACACCTTTTCAGTTGGTGTGTGGTACGGAAGTATTTCTTCCCATGGAATTCATATTACCATCTTTGCATATTGTGCACGTTGGAGGTCTAGCTAATGAACATTCATTAGAAGAAAGAATTGACAAGTTAATAGAGTTGGAAGAGAGGCGTGCCATAGCACATTTGAGTCAAAAGAAAGAAAAGGCCGGAAAAAAGGCATGGCATGATAGACACATTAGGGACAAGAAGCTTGAGGTTGGATAGATGGTGCTTCTTTATGATTTCAAGTTTCTGCACCATCAAGGAAAAAATAAGGTGCATTGGTTGGGACAATATATTATCACTTATTTAATTGAATCAGGTGCTTCCTAGTTATACGCACTTGATGGAATACGGCTACCCACTTACTTCAACGGGAGTAGTCTAAAGCCCTATTATAAATAAGTCTTCTTGGTGTTTTTAATAAGGAAGTATTTCCATTTAGTATAGATTTCCCTTTCTATATTTATTTTAATGTATTTATTTCTTCTTTTTATGTTTTTTCAATTTAGTTTGGTGTTTTGTGTAATAAGTGTGTTTACGTGCTAGAAGTTAATTACAATCTGAAGTATTTTTATGCATAGAGGACTGCACATACCATTGGTGTGGGGTGGTTGTTATTTTTTATTCAAAAATGGGTACACATAAGAATATACTATTACATGTGCTATTTAAATATGGAAAGGAACTTCTTAGAAAGAAGATTGATCCTAGAGAAGACCATAGTTGGAAATAAATGAATGAACAATATAACATGAGGTAAGTTGTAGCCATGGAAACTACCGAGGGAAGGCACAATGGCGAGGTACTTTGGTGCATGGATGCACGTAGAAGGAGGTATACAACAAGAAGGTAGGAATACATGCTAGAAGGTTATAAGCAGGCGTGGAAGGTGTACCACATGGAAAATGGGAAAATGGGAAATTAACGAGAGGATTTGTGGTAGCTGGAGTAATAAATACACTAAATCTTTGAAAATTTATATAAGGATGTGATGCGGTTCATTTTTACCTTTGTGATCACAAGTATTCGAATGAGCTAAATGTGACCAAACCAAGCAAAACATGTTGAGGTGCAGAGAGAGCTATGAAACTAGAAGTGGAGAGAAGATTTATGTGTGGAAGTGGCTTACGTCCCCATTGGTGAAGGGTTTGAGCATAACGAAGCATTGAGAAGGATCTAGAGCATGCACGGTTTTGAGGTAGGGCATGCGGTTTGAGTGGGGTTATATCTTACTTGAAACAAAAGATAAAAGGTGGGATTTTCATAATGACATAGAAGAAAAAACTGTAACAAATACGAAGGGGAAGAAAAAGGTGGAAGTTGAAGTCAAATTTTCTCCGAGAGCAATTTTTCAGAGATGCAATATCTAGAAGGAGTTATAGTTAGATGGGATTGGGATTCCCACATTCGCAGATGCAAAGTAAGTGATTATAACCTCCACACCACCAAAAAAAGGGAGAATTAAATACATTGTTGAGTAAGAAGACCAACAAGTGCACAGGTGGATGATATGCCAGTGTATAATGACATTGGGAAGAAGTTGCTTAAGAAGGTATGGGTTTATCAATTATATGAACTCCCATATTTTTGAAAACCAAAAGCTTTATACCAATGGTTAATGAGCATAGTCCATGAGGACTTCTTCTATTTTTTGGACGAAGGGTATAAGGATCACAACATCCTTGATTGGTACATTGACATGAATAAAGGGCACAAGAAAAGAAATTATGAGTGATCTAATTGATAAGGTAGTTGTTATAGCCACCATCAAGGAGTTAAGATACTCCAAAGGTCCATGTGTAATAGACATATACAAATTACGAAGTATCTTGTGGTGCAAGAATCCACGCATCTACTCACTAAGTTGAATGATCAAGAAAGGTTATCACATGTAAATACCATGTGGCTACATATCGCAAAGAAAATGTCGGAGGAGAAATCTATAACTTGGCTGGCTATATCGCATAAAATTTTACTAAGGAATCCCACACAGGTGAGAAGATAATTTTTGGCACTATCCTCTTATTTCTTGTGTTAGAAATTGGAGTGCCCGATGGGCCAAAGAACAAAATTTGGCAATACCATGTGGAGAAGAAGGTCCTCATGGAGAGGTTTGAGAAATACTTGTGTGAAGGAACAATGATTGGACCATTCAATAGAAGGGAAGAATTTTGGTATGACCAACTTTGTGCAACATTTGAGGAGGAATGGTGCATTCCAAAGGAGCTACCCTCGATAGTGGGAAAGGAAGTACAATTCATGGTGTATCAACATTTTTGCATCACACGGTTTCCAATGAAGGATGGGACATGGAGTCTATGGTGTAAACTACTCTATGCCTTCATAATTTGCTACTTTGAGGTATTAGTTCATAGGTTTACTTGATGTGCACTTTGGCTGAAATTCAATGCGGATGAGGTAGATTGTGACTACTATACTCTCAGAAAATCATATGTTTATCCAGGTCAGTTTGCCTACATTGAGAGGCTCATTTTAGATGTTCTAAATATAAATCCAGTAATTTTGGATATTGGGGACAGTGGATCCATGCTCATCTATCTTCAGCTCAAGCCTATGCTGAAGAATAAAAAGTATGTGGAGAATGAGTTCATGCTACCAGGGACCACCTAACGAAAACACACGGTTGAGAATGTGGAAGCTCCAAATCCTATCGTGACCATAGATATAGATGATGAAGAAGAACATGAGGATGGTAGAGTCTTGGACCATAGAGGCGAGAGGTAGCCCACAGATAGAGTGGAGAATGGGTGCGCAGATACTCCACCACGGGCGCAAGAAGGAAAAGAGGATTTAGACGTGGATGTAGTCCCAGTAATATGATATTCGGAAGAACCAGGACCCCAAGTGTAGCAACATCACAGCCTATACAAAGATAACCTTGACTATCCCCTCGAAAGAAGCACCTAAGAGTATGAGAAGAAGAAATATGAAGCTTAATGAGGATGCAGAGGAGTCTGAAGAGAGCGCGCTCGGTACCCTGGTTCAACCGGAAGATGTGGAGGATCCCTGAGATGAAGAAATGAGAGATAAAGAGGAAGGGGTGAAAGAAATAGAAGAACTTTTTTAGAGAAGACTAGCGCACCTATTACGACTCAGATATGAGAAGGGCTAACTCTAGACCTTGGTACTTAGGTTCCTAAGGGGACAAGAACAAGGATAAGTGAAGAATATGTTGTGCCAAGTATGGGATACACTGAGGACATAAGAAAAATCATCTGCACCCGGTTCCAAAGCACAGTGGACCTTAAGGAATTATATGGATGGGAGCTGATGGATCCAGATATGGCCACTACGTGTACAAGGAAACAACTATCCTAGTCCATGCAGACCCATATGGATGAACCAGATTTTGATGTATGCGAGGAGTCTTGTGTCTCAAGAAGAGTAAAGAAGGCACCATAGAGCAGGAACATGACCATAAATCCCACTCTTATGTCTGATGAGAAGGTAAGAAATTCCTTAGTCAAGGTATTTATTGAGGTGGCGTGAAGAAATATTGATAAGGCTACCACCATTAGAGCACTGATGGAGGATAACAAAGATAAAATTATAGAAATAGAGCGCTTAAAGACAGAGAAGGAACAAGAACAAACAAAGAATGATGCCTTTATTAGCATGGTAGAGGAGATTGGTGATTACATTTTGAAAGAAAGGCCTCATCTTGAACAAAAGTTACCTGAAAATTTTTCCTTCATTATTCATTATGTGTGCACTTTGGTTGATTTTGTGCTAGAAGATGGACCACTTAGAATGCCCACACCAAAAGATGCTACACAAGAAGAAGAGAGAAAAGGGCATCTATTATAATTTTTTTCAACTTACGAGGCATTACTGAAAACTTTAAAGGATGAGGTGAAGAAATAAAACCAAGCTCTTAACTTGTGTAGCACGAGAGTAGTAATGAAGCTATGGAAATAATGAAATATGAGACTTTAGGGTGCACAAAAATATTAGCACTAGTAAAACAAAAGTGTGAAGCCCTTGTAGCAGCCCAAGATCCACATAAGGAGAGGATAGATGAGATTGGGAAGCTCATAGCACAGAAGATGGATCTTTTGGAAGGAATGATGTCTGCTATGGCCAATGTTGTCTAGGTACTATAGAATGAGAAGGAAAAGATCACTCAGGATGAACTAGATGCCATAACCACATACATTCTAGAAAAGACAAGGACATCACTAGATGACTGGAAAACACTGGAGGTAGAAATCAAACTTGAATATCCATAGCTAATCCTTCTAGTTGAAGATGATGATGTTGCAAAAAGTAAAGATTCATTCTTTTATATAATACTTTGAATTCTTATTCTTTATTATTTGCTAACATCGAAATTCTCCATTCTTTGAGACGACAATGTACTTTAGTGTGGGATAATGTTGAGAAGACATAATATTATTCTAAGGAGAATAAACATAAAGAATACGCACATGGTACAAGGTGCGTTTAAAGGCAAAAAATAATAGGAAAGGAAACATGTGCCAAAACACTTGGCTTAGGACTTAGCCATTTTTATGGATACAGGTTATTTTTGGAAGATTTTGTATGGAGCACACATTGGGATGGAGACTTGAGTGATATGTAAATGACATTTTGGGAATAAGCGGATGATAAGCACCATACATGGTTGTAGTTAATAATAGGATTACTTCTTCCAGTTAACTATATGACATCTATTATTAGTGCACTTACATGTGTGCATGCTATTGTAAAGGAGCATGGCTATTAACAACATGTGAGCTATTTTGAGAAGTGCATAGGTGGTGAAGGGAAATTCCACACCCCTATAAATATGTAGTTATAGGTGTGTGTGTTTGTGTGAATTATTGTAGAGTTATGTTACAGATATGATACACGCATGAATTATGCTGATACTTTATAATGTAAGAAGGCTTTGTGTTTTACAATGTCTAATATAATGAATGATATTTGCTAGATAATGGTGTTAGACATAACTGAAACAGTTCATGTATGATTAATATTATTACAATAATTGTTTAATTCATGATTCTATAAGATCTATATCCAGTTATGCACTATGGAATGTTTATGTTTATTTATGGATATGAATATGTCTTATCTTCATCACACTAACATCCTACACAAGCAAATATAAAGAGAGGCCCGACACCTTTGCATGCTTCGGTGAGCACTTAGCTCGGTGGGTGATGTTCTAGTGTGCCCGGTTTTATATAGTAGATTCTAGGTCCGCATCACTCACAAATAATACATCCTTTCATGATTTTACATATGATTCCTCATTCAAAGTAGGAAGACACATTTCTAAGAAATAACACAAGCCAAATTTTACATATCTCTTCCTTGATAACTTTGTGCTAACTTTGTTAGCTTTATAAAACATGACTTAAGCACCTTGTCATTCTCCCTTCTTTCAGGTAATAAGAAATCATCTACTACTTTAGTGCAAATAATACATCTAGAAGAACATTCCCATACCTTGCAAAAGAATACAACCTTAATAACTCACTATCTCCCCCTATGAATATGCATTAAATGTCGGAGATCAAAATTTCACCCTTCTTAAATTAGAATAATCTAGGGATTTTAGGAAACATGGGATTGTCTCCAAGTTGTGGGACTTGATCTTTAGAAAGACCTCTGGATAAGGCCATCTTCCTCTACTTATTCCTAATGCTAAAACTACTGCTATGAAGGGAAATGTAACTATCTAACTCTATTCTATCATTCCAAGAGACCAGGGTGAGAAGGAGATGCATAAAAATAAAATACTAAACTAAGGGGAGGTGATAACACCAAGAAGAAGGGGAAAACATTATCAAATGAGGGAAAATGGGATGGAATGAAGGAGGAGAGGGCAGATTGAGAGCCACATTCCAAAGCAACATTCAAACTTCCATTTTCACATAATACATAATAGAAATAAACCACCGTAAAGTGAATAAACTTACACAACATACCTGCAATTATATGAAAATGAAAGGAAATGCAATAAAACACAAACTAGAGTGAAAAAATAGCCATAAAATAAGAAATTTATTTCCTTAGGGAGATGCATAGATTATTACAATTACAATGGAGGAAGAAAGAATAAATACATCAAAAATCCAAATTTGAGGCTTGCAAGTTAAGAAAACTTGTGTAGCACTTTGAAATGTTTCCTTGCTTTCTAAGAGTATCTAACACTACTACAAATGAGTATCATTTTACAATATATAGAATATGGGAAAGAGAGAAGAGGGGAAAGAGAGGGAAACACATATTTTCACCTTTAAACAATAAAAACATGAATTAAATGACTAAAAATAGGCATAGACAATCTTCCAAAGCCATTACCTCATGGTAATCTTCTTATAGGAGAAAGAATGGGCACCATACCTTTTTAAATGTGGTAGTTGAGCTACCTATAATCATTATTTTTAATTCTAGAAAATATATAATTTTTCACACACCTATCCTTGTGTAGACTAAGAAATATAAATTTTTTGGTGTAATACATGTTGATATCTTTCCATCGGTACCAAGGTTTTCAAATTTGGAGCTATTGTGTGAAAGTTATGGAAATTTTAAGTTTAGGGTCTGGGATGGGTCGACAACATTCCTTGCACAATGTTGTATTCCGCATTCATGTGGTTCATGCTAGGTGTGGAGGAACTGGCCAATCGGGGAAGAAGAGGAAGCATGGAATATTTCTAATTTTTCTTCTCAATCCCATTTTTACTGCATTGGTCACATGTGTTTTTGTTTTGTAGAGAATCAAAGTTCGGTGGAAGTCCTGAACATTTTGATCCATTCCACCGGTGCCCGCATTACCCACTTTGACCACAACACTATCTCTCTACTTCCATTTTTAGTTCCACCTACTACTTAATTAGCCAAATGTACCATGTAGAGAACTATTTCGTTCATTCCCACCAAACCTTATTTATTCACAACATTGTCTCGTCCTTCCTTCTATAGTGAAATTCTTGTGTAGAGAACTAATAAGTCTAAGGAATTGTTCCTTCAGTCCTTGAAATGATGATCCATCTACAATGAACTTCCCCAACATTCACTATGGATAAATGTAGTAATGTGGGGAACAAGAGGAACTGTTCCTCCTATTCCACAAAAATCCTATTTGGCCAATTTTTCTTGGATTCACCCAAATTTGACAATTTTTTCTAAGTGTTTGGAATTTTAAGGCTTATAGAAAAGGAGAGGGATGCTCTAGAATGATTTCACCTACCAAAAATCATGAAATTTACCTATTTTTCCAATTTCTTCTCCAAGGTTCAACCATATTGCCTTATTCAAAAGATACAAGTTGGCCAATTTGCAGGGGGTGTAAAATTGGATAACAATTTGGTGACACAATGGGGTAATATGTTGGTTAGATTGAAGAGAGAAGTGACCCTAAAACATCCATTAGGCATGGAGTCAATCTAATATTTTAAAAAATAATTTGAAACTTGAATCTCTAACCCCTGAATCAACCTAAAATGTTTCTGGACCTAGGACTGATTTTTCATGCTTGAATTGATCATTCTCATTCTAAAATTGTTATGAATTAAGTTTATGAGAGTGAAAAATTGTCTTAAATTTTAAATTTCACCATAATATCTTGAAATAAATTATGAAACGAGGAACAACATCCCCAACATTGAATGTATGCCATTTTGATTTTAATTTTTTTCAGTTCTCTTTGGAATACTCTTAAAAGTTAATTTATTAGGTATGAAGATATGAAACTTTAGAATTTCCCAAGGATTGAAATTTATTACGAGAGAGGAACAAAGAGCCTACCGGTTTACCCTGCAACTGATATGTTAGGAAAAATGAATGAGCATCTAAAATTGTCCCCATATATGAGTTTAGTTGCCTTGCATTTGGTTTTGTGAGATATTACAACCGATACTTGAAACCTTGATATTTTTCCGAGTTCATACTTCCTATAGAGCCTCCAAACAAACAACAATGCAACAACAAAGCCACCAACACACAAAAATACATTATGCAAATAGCTTAGGAAAGGAAACCTACAATATAAACAAGACAATGTTCTACAATCACTTGGAGGAATTGAAAACTAATCTAATATGTATAAGATGCAATGCAACAACTTAATTGGAATTCTTAAGATAAATCCCATTGATTGGGATTTTTAATGCATTTCCATTAAGGTTAGATAACTCAAAAGAGTTAGCTTCTTTGTAAGAACTGATGATAAATGGCGCACTCCAAATTACATCAAATTTAGAGTTTCATCCCATTTTATCTCTGTCTGTCTTAATCCCATTTCAACACCATGTCACCAACATTGAATGTATGATCTCTAGAATTTCTATCAAACTACTTGTTTGGTTAATTTCGATGTTATTCTAACATGATTATGGAATAATTTATTAATTCTTCAAGATTAATTAGTTCTTCTATTCTGATGTATCTTTGATGTACACCCTCAAATTCCAATTTTTGAGACAATTTGAGTGAAGGAAATTCTTGTGACAAAGGAAGCATGGATTCTTTACCATAGAAAGGTTTGTAAGAGGAAGTACCAATTTCCTTCTTTATTACGATCATATCGGCTTAAAGAGCATTTCTCACCTTTGCATGTCAATGTATTTGATTGATAACCATTGTTCTTATCATGATCATAATCAATTTCTTTTTAATGGATTTTTCCAAACCATTACCTTGAGGGTAGTGTTATGTCAAAATCAAGCAGCACCCCCCAATTTATCTTATGTGTATGAGGCAATCGGTGCATTTTTTCTAACATGGGTCCATCTCTCAAGTTATGGGACTTGAAAAACTAAGATGGACCTCTGAAGAAGGCTGAATTCCTCCACCTAATCTGAATGTTAAACTACTCCTAGAAAGGGAAATGCAACTATCCTAACACTAACCTAGACTTTCCAAGGGACCAGGGAAGAAAGAGATGCATAAAATGAAATTCCTAAACTAAGGGGGGCGATAGCACCAAGAAAAAGGGTGAGATACTCTGTTGAGGGAGGATGAAATAGGGAAAAAGGGGCTGAGGGAGGTTAGACAAATGTGACACAGACCCAGATCCTAATCCACCATCAAAACTCCATGGAACACAACATCATAAACCTGCAAGTGAAATAACATGCACAAAATATAAAAATAATAATGGAGAGGCAAGAAAATATAATAAAAATGAGCTAGGGTTGAAGAAATACCACAATTTTTTTATTGCTTCAAAGTATGCATAGACCATTACATTTGATGCATAAAGGCATAATTACATTGTTAGGCCCAAGAGAAGGCTCACAACTCAAATGGAGTTGAGGGAAAATATTGCAAGAGTTTCCCCAGCTCCCAGAATGTCTCCCTCTCAAAAATGAGGGGGTCGAATACATTATATAGAAAATTTATCTCACCTACCAACAACCCTCATTAATTACATGTATGGAGGTATGGGTAGCCATACCGGTCTGCTTTCCAATGGTACTTTTTGTCAAAAAATAAATGGGCATCATGCTTCATTAAACTGGTTGTTAAGCTACCATGTACGATGCCATTAATGCCCATTCTCAGTAGTTGGCTTTCCTCGCTAACACCCAAGAAGATTAGAGGAAACTATCCACCAATAGGAAGGGGTTGTCACACGAAAATAAGAAATGTTGTCACGTGACAACAAGGGAAGGTTGATGCACGTTAAGATGGAATGTTGACACATGACAGGATGATGAAGGAGGATGACCTGTGTCAACAAAAGGGAATTGATGCATGATAGGGAGGGACAATCGATGGGCATCAACAAGAGGTATTGATGCACAATATGGAGGCAATGGTTGACACACATCAACAAGATACATTGACGCATGACGGGGGTGATGAAATTTGACGTGTGATAATGAAGGTGGTTATTGATGCATGATAGGAGATGGCTCCAAACCTTCACTGCTGCTCACTCACCGACTCGACATGACCCGACCTTCCATACAACTCATAAAATCTCAATTTTTACTTTAAATTCATCATGAGTTGTCTTATTCTAAGACCGGTGCTGAATTTGATGGCCTCTCGCATGTCCCAAAATTTGAATGGATAAGTTCATTTATAATGAAATATCCAAATTAACCCAGGGGTGAATTTGGGATAACAATTTAGTGACCTCTCGGGACATCTGCCTGCTAGGTGTGTGACCAATTGCCTTGAAACATTCATTAGGCATGGAGTCAAGCCTAACCTTGAAGAAACTGATATTTATTTTTGAAAACTTGTCCCCTAGACTCATGTCAACTTAACATCTATATTGAAACCTCCTTAGCCTGCTCTTAAAGCTGATTTTGGGACTTTGTATAAAACTTGTAAACTGTCCCCCAAAACTAAAAATATGATCAAGGAAAATGTGTGACAAACTCTGAGCCTGTAAATAATCTATTGGGGATGAATGTGTGTAAATTGAAACTTCCCCAACAATCTGATTCTCCTCATAAATACGCCATTAGCCAAAATGCTGAAAATAGAAAATCCCCAACCACTTTTTTTATGTAAGAAGAGACATAAAAGCTCAACTGTGACTGATCTAGGGAGATATAAGAGATGAAAACATTGAAAACTATCCCCCAATTTGATTTATCTACTCTACATTTGGATTTGATTGGATATAGCAAGTGTGTCTTGCAACATTGAACCCCTTATTATAAAATTTACTCTCAGAAACATGATGAATTATGCAAGAGAAACCACCACACAAAAAATATGTACAAAGGAGAAAAACATACATGCTCCAAGTGGAGGCATGTAGAGTGTGCACAAGCACTTCTTCTACTGAAAGAAAACCTACCTACTCTACGCTAACCGAGAAGGGAACTCAAACAAATCCTACAACTGGTAGGGAGAAGTAGCTTCCCTTTCTCACAATCTTGGACCATGCGATTGGTTTGGAAATGGGCATGGTCATGTATGAGAGTGAAAAATTGAACAAAGGAAAATATTCTGCCTAAATAAAAAAATTATCAACATCAATAAAAAATACCTCCTCAAGTTGATTGATATTTGGACTCCTAGAGGTGTTGATGGTGACCCTTGGTGCTTCGTATATAATCCTCATACCCTAAAATGGAAATGACTGGTTTTGGCTTCTCCCTTGGCTCCAATGAAGCCAAGTACCTGATTGGGCATGGTTTGATATGATAGATATGCACATTGCTATGATATTTAACTCCAAAAATGGAGTCTTCTTGCACCTTATTGAAAACATAGGTTGCCTACATGCTGATTTTTTCTTTGCATTTCTTTTGTAAGTAGTTTATCCTCTACCTTGATGACCAGTGTGGAAATGGTGTCATCATTGTTTCCTTCCTCCTCCTTATCTGGTGTGATGCTTGGAAGATACAAATATTCCAATCTTGGCTCTAGATGGATACCATGGGATGTAAGATGTTTTCCTTGAATGTCTCACCCTATGGTAATAGGCTATTGATGTTGGAGATTGAATGATGAGGTTACAAAGGTGGTAATCTCCACAAGATCCTCTCCATCAAAGTATTCCACTAAATCAGATAGATAGTATACATATTCGTTGTCTTGATGCATTAGCTCGGCCTCCTCCGTGGTGTCTTCCCGGATCTACAATTTTGTCACCATAGTTCCCCTCATCCTCAAACATGGAGTTTGAAAGATAAAACTCTTCTTAGATATTATAGCTCGAAGGGGATGAATTGAGAGGAAGAGCTGAAAGTTCTTTGTGTCTGATTTGTACTTGAAGCCTATTGAATTGTATGTTCTCCTCTATAGCTAGAATGTGCTCCTCTTCTTTTGGATTTGGAGAAACTACTTCTTCTGTTGTAGCATTAGCTTCCACCACTGGTACTTCAACCTTAACCTCCTCTGAAGTCTTGATCATCAAGGGTATCTTCTTTATTCACAAACTGGAATCCCAACTCTTTAGATTTTCTGTCATTTCTTCTCTGTTGGGTTCCTCTTTTTTTGTTCTTCTTGACTGGTATTTTGGGTCACTTCCCAACATGGGCATAGGAATGGATGAGGAGGGGTGGTTTAGATAACAACTGGTTCTTGAATTTCTTGAGGTAGTGGGAGGGAAGGTATTTCACTCTATCCGTGGAGGGGAATTGGGTTTGGAAGGGAGAAGGGTAGAGAAATTAAGATGGGATGGGAGATTAGAAGATGGAGAAAAGGATTCCACAATAGAAGTAGTGGATGGGAAGCTTGGAAATTGAAGCTCAGGTTGAGATGGTGTTTCTTGGGAATGGAGAGAAAATTACTAGATGATGGTGTAGGAATTACTCGTTGACGAGGTTTCCTGGCACCAAGTTCATAGGCCTCTATCTCCTCGGTCCACCGTTTATGTGAAGTTGGGAAATATCTTAGCCATAAAATCAATCTTTTTTTGTGGGCTCAAATTTCTTGGCGTAGGGCTGACCCATGGATAAAGTGACTTATAACCAATTTGGAACTCTTTCATTTGAGATGTGGCCTTTGACTATACCATGTCTACCTATATTTTTGAATCTTATCCTATAAATCAACATTCTCCATGTAATTTATGTCACTAGATGTATATCCCTTCTCTTGATAGGTTCCATAGTTGAACTGATCCTGGTACTGCTCATAGGGGTAGGCATAGTGATTAATTATTTTATCATAACACCGATCTAGATGAGCTCATAAATACATTAGAGGTGCACCTTGCATGCACTCACTGCTGTAAGTGTGAATTCCATGCGGGGAATGAAGTCATGATTGCACAACTTCATGGAATGGAAGAAAATGAGAGGGATGGAAAGAAAATGGAAATGGATGGAATGGAGGAAGGTCTACAACTCAGAGAAGGGGTTGTTGACCAAATGGAGTCGTTAGATGTGTTTAAGCATGCGCCTCCAAAGGCTAAAATTTTGACAAGAACACACCAACTTGCTAAAATGAATTCTACTCCAGATGTTGAACTGCACACCTATAAAATATATTCTAACAAAGATCTGTAGTGGAACACTTGTGAAATGTAAAGCTTTCACCTTCTTCTCCCACCGGGTGTGCCAAAATTGTTATGTAAAATTACAACACCCCCCCAATTTGTCTTGTGTGTGTGGGGAATCCATGTGATTTTTTTCTAACATGGGTCCATCTCTTAAGTTATGGGACTTGTAAACCTAAGATGGACCTCCGAGAGAAGGTTGGATTCCTCTACCTAATCCTAATGCTAAACTAATCCTAGAAAGGGAAATGAAACTATCCTAACACTAACCTAGATTTTCCAAGGGACTAGGGAAGAAAGAGATGCATAAAATGAAATTCCTAAACTAAGGGGGAAATAGCACCAAGAAAAGGGGTGAGATACTCTGTTGATGGAGGATGAAATAGGGAAAAAGGGGTGAGCGAGGTCAGACAAATGTGAATTGGACCCAGACTCTAATCCACCATCAAAACTCCATGGAACACAACATCATAAACCTACAAGTGAAAGAACATACACAAAATACAAAAATAATAATGGAGAATAAAGAAAATATAATCAAAATGAGATAGGGTTGAAGAAACATCGAAAAACACAATTTTTATTGTTTCAAAGTATGGACATACAATTACATTTGATGCACAAATGCATAATTACATTTCTAGGCCCAAGAGAAGGCTCACGGCTCAAATGGAGTTAAGGGAAAATTTTGGAGGAGTTTCCCTAGCTCCCGCAATGTCTCCCTCTCAAAAATGAGGGGTTCGAATACATTATATAGAAATTTTGTCTCACCTACCAATAACCCTCATTAATTGCATGTACTTGAGGTATGGGACTCCATCTTGTCCCTCTTTCCAAAGGTAATTTTCTATCGAAAAAGACATGGGTGCCATGCTTCATTAAACTAGTTGTTGAGCTACCATGTATGATGCCATTAATGCCTAATACATATATGAATTTCCTTGCTCACACTTGAAAAATAATGGAGGAAGTTGTTTGCCAATAGGGAGGGGTTGTCACACAAAAAGAAGAAATGTCATTACATGACAACAAGGGAAGGTTGACGCGTATTAGGATGGAATGTTGGTGTGCTATAAGATGAAGGATGATGACGTGCATCAACAAATGACATTGACGCATGATAGGGAGGGATGAATGAAGCACATCAATCATAGGCGTTGACGTGTGACAAGGAGGCAACGATTGATGTGTGTTAGTAAGAGGCATTGACGTGTGAAAGGGAGGAAGTAGTTGATGTATGGTTGACATGTGACAATGAAGGTGGTGGTTGACATGCAATAGGAGATGGATCCAAACCTTCACCTCAGCTCACTAGCTTGCCTCAAAACCCGACTTACCGTAAAAACTCATAGAATTTCAAATTTTTACTTACGCAAGCCATCCCGAGCTATCTTCTTCTTAGACCCGACGCTGAATTTGATGGCCTCTTGTTGATGAGAATTTTTTTGGTGGAAAAACTTGTGGATTTATTGCCAACACTCTAGGAATCTAAGTCCCTCTACTTAACCAATGTAACTTTCATATATGTATGCATGAGTAAAGGTGGATTTTTCTGGTGGCCTTGTGGTCGAGGATCCAACAGGGGCACTCCAATGACCCTACGAAAAAATCTAGCAATATCTTTCTAGGGAAGACTTTGTCTGAAGAGTGGGAAAGGGGAGTGAGAAAAGAGGTAGGAGAACTAATGTTGCAGGTAGAAAATCAGATTCTTACACACACTAGTTAGAAATTTCATCACATGCACTAAAATTAGGAAGAAACAATACTACAAACAACAATAAGACCAATTATAATTTAATGAACACAAAGTATCAGTAAACCCCTTAGTAAAAAAGGCTTGAAACTCCTTCTTGTATTGATGCTCAAGTAAAAATTGTACATAGTATGAGAATGGAAGACATTGAGAATAGGGGAAAGTGGCTAACTCTTTTCACTCACAAGTGAGCAAAATATCTCTCATGAACTTACAAGAATATAACCAGCTAGAATAATTTCAGAATTAGAACCCTTTGGAATGAAGATCTCATTATAATTTATAGCAATTTGAATTTTCCTTTCACCTCCCTCATATGACTCTTCATTTCCATATTCCACTCATGACCTTTCATTTTCCATGAATTAAGTATTTCTCTTATAATTTTGAGAAAATAATTTTTACAAATTTAAAATAGGTCACTTAAGTGAATAGGATGAAATACAATGATGATGCATAACGAAGAATTATAATGGAGAGAGAAATTAGAGAGGAAAATAGAGGGAGAGGGAATGGATGTATGGGAAAACACTACTCATAATGAAATAATTTTAATGCCTTGATTCAGCCACGAACTTTGAGCGACGATTTCTACCACTGGTGGTCTTCTACACCGATGAAGATTTCTCCCTTGAATAACTTTGGATCATTTTCCCAATCTAGTGATGACCATAAACTCTATGATGCATGGACATCCTGGACCATAGAATGAGTGTTTAGAAACATTGTTATGATGTTTACCATCACAAGCTTGAGATGAACACATACAATTCCCACAATGACCCTCTTTGAAACTTGATTGAATCATTGAAATCATTCTGACCAATTCAATTTGGATCACTTGGTTCCTTAAGTGATGAAGATGAATTCACATGATGTGCCTTGTGATGCCTTGCTTTGCTTTTGTAAATCATTGAACTCAAGATGATACTTCTAGGACCTCTGTGAAGTTCTCATTCCTCCTTTTCAACTCATGAAACCATCTCATTATCCAAAAGAGAGTCCAAAAATCAGTAAGGTGGGTGAAAACAAAGTCATATGTAATTTTCCACTCCAAAATGAAAACTTTCTATTTTTAGAATATGAGCTTGTGCTCTGCTATTCTAGGGCATATCACCTTTCTTGCTCCAATTTCACCTTCTAAACCATCTACCATATTCCAAAGTCTTATGTTTCGTATATATTTCTATTTTTAGTAAATTTCTATTTTTAGCGAGTTGTTATTTGGGGACCTGCTATTTTTTGGGAAGAAGTCATTTTCTATTTTACTTTCTATTTTACCCCTTTTCTAATTGTCATGTGTGATCAAACTTGTAATTAAGTGGGACTCATCATTTATATCATGCAAGGAAGTATAACAGATGTTATTTTTAGTAAGTGGTGAAAATGACCTTTGTTTGAGACGATAGTTTTTTTTTGATTTGGCTCTTCATCACGAACTCATGCTCTAATTTTCATCACGAATCACACCAAAAAGCTCAGAATTAAAAATGAAAATTTATTTCTAGTAAGGGCTTTGGGTATGGAGCTACCAAAGTAGAATAATTATAAAAATCAGTCCTTCATATCTCAAGAAACTGGAAACTTTATTGTCCAAAAATTAGTTTGAGAGAAACTAGATTTTTTTGGAGACCCTTCCCTCTAAATTTTGGATGATTTCACTAGCCGAATATTTGGGAATTTTAATTTTTCTTTGAAGAGGGAATAATGCTGATAAAAACATAGCCCTTCATATCCCTAAAAAATAGGGACTTCATGGCACAAAAACTAGTTCACGTGAAACTAGATTTTTTAACGATCATTCCCTCCAATTTTTGTGCGATTTCACCCATTGGAACCTTGAGAAGTGGAGAGGTAGCTCACTGATTTTTTCCACTACTTGTGTCATGGTGGCCATTAATGGAGATTGAAATTTTTAGGTCTGGTTTTTTTCTCCATTTGTGATGAAATCAACTCCATTGTGATATGTTTTTGCTTCTTGTCTCACTAGTGAAATTTCTCTTCAATCTGGTTGCCGATTTGACGGGAAATTGAACTTTGTTCTTCGTGGAGCCGGAAGTGAAATTTATTCATTGTGAGAATTCCTTGCTGCAAAATGGAGGTTTGAATATGATTTTTTAATGGACTTCAAGAGATAATAACTCAACAACATATGGTTTGTCAATTTGTACACCGGTTTGGAAGATTTCTTCAAATTTCAATTTCATGGCAATGGGGATTTCCACTGTTCTTCTTCTTTGTTCTTTGTTTCTTCTTCTTATCTCGATGAAATATTATTTTGAGACCTATGTATCACCATGGGGTAGAGGATTTCATTTCTTTGGTGAATCTGGTTTGATATTTGGCAATGGTGGAGTGGTGGTGAGAAGTTATAGAGAAAGTTATAGAGTAAGTTGTGCACAGAGGAGTTAGATGTTAGAAGTTAGAAGCAGGAGGAATTTTTAAAATTTAAAAATTATGCATAGAGAGGGATAGGAAAAAAATTTTCCTTGACATTCCTCACCTCAAAGGGACATGAGGGAAATCAATTTCCATGGTGATAAATAAAGTGACATGTGGTAGTGATCCGACAATAGGGAGTGAGAGCTAGAAAATCAGCACTGAGGGGCTGGAAGCGGGTCACATGGGTGACCAAAAGTATCTCCTAGGGGGATGGGAACATTTTTCAAGGTTTTATGTCCCTAACATGTGAGGGACATGAGGGACATAAAATTCCACATTGATCCTAGAGATGACACATGGCAGAGATCCGACAATAGGGAATTTGAGCTCCAAATTGCACCCGAGGGCTGAACTGACAATCTTGATGGTCGTATGGGGTTCTAGAGGTCACATGGGGGCTGGGTGAATTTTTCCAAGGTTTATTTCCTGACCCTAAGGGACATTGGGGACACAAAATCCCTCCAGATCCTAGAGCTAACACATGTCCTCCCAAAATTTGGCTAACTCTCAAACTCACTCCAAGAGGACAACTTAAGATGATGATAACTTAAGCTCCCGATGGACTCTTTCGAAAAATTTTAAATGATCCTAAATCTAAATTTTCTTTTTAATCCAATGGTGGGGATATCATGTCTTTATTATTCCATTTTATCCATGAAAAAGATGATTTTGGATTTAATACTCCACCTATGCATGAGAAAAACTACTTGCAGACCTAATGCGCTAAAGTGTTGTGAAAAAATGATTTCACCATATTTTAGGGTTTAGAATTATATTTTTTGTGATGTTTTTTTCTCCTAACTCCATTCTGAGCTCTCAAAATCACTTTTGGAAGCTTAGTGGTTGTTTTATCCTGTGCACTGACTAGGCCTTTAAACCCTAATTTTGGTGAAACTGCCCTAACTTCTCCGAGCCCTTCCAGAACCTTTTTGAATCACTTCCATGATTTCCCAAGACCTTTTAATCACCTCCATGTTTTTTTTTGGATTTTCTACTCTATTCCATGGGGTTGCTTCATCCCTAGGAAGGCTAGTGATAGCCCTTCCCACAGCTGCCTATAGCTTGCATCTTTTAATGAACTCCTAAAATCACATAGGGGGATGAGATAACATTAATCAGGAGGTCACTTGGACTAACTCAAAAACCCATGGCATCTTGGAAAGATAGGAATTTAAAAACTTAACACAGGGTACAATTTTCATGCTTGGAAATTGTTAATTTCCTGTTACATATTTGCATCTCCCAAAATTTGAATGGCTAAGTAAATTTATGTTGAAATATCCAAATTAACCTAGGGGTGAATTTGGGAAAACAGTAGTACTTGGAATAAGTTTTGAAATAAATTCCAAGTCCAAGAGCCCAATCAGAAATTTTAGAGCCTAAGAAGCCTTTTGCATTATTAGAAATGATAACTTATGGGATACCAAAACTTTTCACATTGTCCTCAAGGAAGTCCAATATAGCTTATTTAGTTGTTTCCTTGAGTGGTACAACATCTGTCCACCTGGTAAAGTAATCTATTAATGTTAAAACCCATTTATGACCAGCACTAGATGAAGGGTTGATCATGCTAATGAAATCAAGACCCCATTGGGAAAATGGTTGATTTGCTTGAATTGGATGAATTGGAAGGGTAACAAACCTTTTCTTACCAATGAAGAAATAACATTCCTTACATTTTATGACCCTTGTGTGAGAGTAAACAAATAATGTGGGTCAAAAGTAACTTGCTTTTATAATTTTCACTATAGTGGATTTGGTAGAGAAATGTCCACCAGAGAAACCATCATGGAATTCTTCCAAAAACTTGTCTAGTTTTTCCCTTCAATGCATCTCAAAAATACTCCATCAATATTTATTTTAAATAAAATCCCATCAATTAGTGCATAAGGAATGGACTACAGCCTCAAATGTCTTCTTTTGGTCTTGTTTAGGCCAAGAGGGTATGCACTAGTAGATAATAAGTTAGTCATATCACCAATCCAACTATGATCATTATCTCGTATTTTGTTCATCCTGCTAAATTTCACCATCATGTGAATATTCCTCATTCATGAAAAATGAGGTTTCTTGGTCATTTTGAGAATCCAAAGCAATATGCTCACAAATTTCTCTACCTCTTTCAAACTTTGTGGCCTTGATAGTCACATCATACTCCATGATTTTTGTCACCCATGCAGCTATTTTCTCACCGATTTCTTCTCCCATGATAAATTATCTCACATTGGAATGTCAGACTAAAACTTTTATATGATTAGTGGAAAGAATACTCTTAAATTTATTTAGATTCCTCATGATGGAAAATACATGTTTTTCAATGTGATTGTACCTCAATTCATAATGCTTCAGTGTTTGAATGAATAAAGCCACTGGCTGCTCC
Source organism: Taxus wallichiana var. yunnanensis (assembly GCA_018340775.1). Lineage (NCBI taxonomy): Eukaryota > Viridiplantae > Streptophyta > Pinopsida > Cupressales > Taxaceae > Taxus > Taxus wallichiana. The sequence continues at coordinate 690,102,817 of CM031237.1, forward strand.
AATCCTTGATCATTTTGCTAAGTCAAAATAACAACAATACTAGATTCAACTCCATATGCATATAGGATGAAATCCTTAGAATAGTCAGGGTTGATAAGTGTAGGAGCTTGAGGAATTTATTGTTTAATCTTAGAAAATATTTCTTTCCCTTCAGATGTCCATTTGAAAACTGATTTTTGTTTAACATTAGAGTGATAGGATTGAAAAATCCTGTAAAATTAGGAATGAATATATTTTAAATAAGTTAATCTTTCTAAGGAGTGGTTGCAATGCTTTCGTGTGAGATGGAAAGGAAAGAGAGAGGATAGATGATATTATTTCTTGATCAATGAAAATTCCATAATTTGAATATGCCCCAGAACTTACCCCTAGGGACTACAAAGTTACATTTCTTGGGGTTAAGAAACACCCCATATTCCCTACATCTCTCAAATACCTTCTCAAGATGATTGATATGATCTTTTCTTTGTTTTGAGAAAATGGTAATATCATCCAGATAGATAAGGATGAATTCATTGATATACCCTTTGAAAGCAATATCCATTTCTCTTTGGAATGTTGCACCTAAATTTTATAAACCAAAGGCATTTTACGATAAGAATATGTTCCCTATTTTTTTGTAAATGCAGTCTTGAACTGATCCTCCTCCCTAACCTCGATCTGATTGAAACCTGAGTATCCATCCAACATACCTTTCGATCCCGCCACAGCTTTACATAATTTTTTCCATATTAGGTATAGGATAACGATCCTTTAGGGATGCCTTATTCAAATATATGAAATTAACACAAATTCTAATTTCTCCATTTTTCTTCCTTATTGAAACAATTTTTTTCACTCATATAGAGTATTTGATAGGAAAATTTATTTTTTTCTCAATTGGTGTGGATAACTCCTACCTCATGAGGGGATCTATCTTTGGATTGAATGGTCTTTGTTTTTATCTATATTTCTTGAATTAGGATAAAGATCAATGGAATGTTGGACAATTTTTGGATCAAAACCTTTAAGATCTCCATAATAACATGAGAATACATCATAAAATTTTTGACACAAGGAAATAAAAGCTTGTTTCTCATTTTTATGGCATACCTTTCCAAGGAATAGTTCCTTTCCTTGTGTAATGGTGATTGGTTGACAGTCCTCTTTCCTTACTATTATGTTCTTCTCTTCACCTCTGAATTCATCATCAAGATTGAAAATATGCTCCAAAGTGACCAATCCTTTTAAAAATTTATTTGTCTTGAGCAGAATAATTTGGTCACCACAGGATCATGTAAATTAGATTGTATTTTTGAATAAAATTCAGCTTCATTCTAGATGAATTGGATAATTTTTTCATTAGTTTCAAATACTTTCAGATGGTTTCATTATCCGGAATGGATGGCCTAACCACCACCCCGACATGTTTCCCATTTTCATTAACAAAATCCTCAACATGTGAGAATTTTTAACCAATGTATGCCATCTGATATACTTATTCATTCAATTTTCTTAGAACCACACCACCCATTTATTTGAATGGTGATGGTGTTAAGTATCAATTCTTATTAAATCAGCTCCAAATTTCCCCTTATTTCTTGGGACTACGAATTTTGCGCTAGAAGAGTGAGTTACCTACGGAAGTGCATGATGTTTCATGATGTCTCATTTTTCCACCATTTAGGGCATGGAAAATACCTTTCATAGGTACTTTTTGGAATCTTGTATCATCATGAATCTCTCAAAATATTTTCTTGAATTTAAGACACTCATTTTTGGTGTTTGTTCCTTTGGGCCCAAAAACCCACTTTCGTTTAATCAACTCCAAAACATACTGATCTTTCCAAAATATCCCAATACCTTTGTGTATATGTTCTTAGAACTTTAATGCATCTCCATGTTGAATTTTTCTCCTCCATTCTACTCCAATGGATTGCATTAGTCCCGGGAAGGCCAGTGGTAGCCCTTCCCAAAATTGTTCAAAAATTGGCATTCTCCAAAATCTCCTAAAATAACCTAGTGGGACTGACTTTTCTTTCCTAAATTACCTAAGGGAATTGGATGGACATCCAATTAGGGACCAACACTGACTAAGTAATGGTTGGTGTTAAGAATGGATAGACCTAGGGAGTCTTGGAAAGGTAAAACTTGAATTGTTTTTGACATGGGGTTGTGGGTATCATTGTCCTACTTTCTAAAGAATTTTTCCCTTGCAAAAACCTAGGACAACAACTGATTCTAGCTTTGGGGCATGGTATGGATTGAGCATGGAGAAGACATGACATGAGGAATCCCAAAATTCCAGCATTTAACATATTGACCAATTATTTATCCATTGGGCCTTGTGGAGTCATGTACAACATACAAAAGAGAGATAACAAGGAAGAAAAAACACATAAAACAAAGGAAAGGAAACATAAAACACACATAGAAAGGGAAAGAAACACACAACAAAAAGGAAAAAACACCTAACAATCACCTATGGTATAAGGTGGGGACAACCTACTTTCATTGATGATACATCTTCAAGTATTTCCCGTTGCGAGGAAATTCCAATGGTGTCCCATCTAGATATGAGAGTAGAAATACATTTTCACCACAAGTCTCATGAATCTGGAATGGGATGAGCCATAATTAATTGAACTTTCCATGGCTCTCTTTTTGTCCCATAGTAGGACAAGGTCTCCAACTTTGAATTCCCTAGCCTTAGCCTTTTTGTCAAAAATATTCTTCACTTTCAGTTGATGCTCTTTGATACGGTCAACCACTCGAGCCTTTTTTCTTCCAAATTTTCAATAAATAGGATCCTTTTGTCCATCGAATTCTTTTACTACTCATCTTCTATTCCCTGGATAAATTTAAGAGCTAGCATTTTAACCGTGATGGGTATTTCCGCTTTTATCCCATATAGTAATGCTCGAATGGCGACATGCTAATTACTTTCTTTGGAGTGATCCTGTCCACCCACAATGCATCATACAAATTCTTGTGAAAATTCCTCTGGTTTTCATCTATGAGCTTGTGGACAATGGTCATGATCGGGGATTTTTTAGTGAAAAATATTCATAATTTTGTGAATATTCCATTTTAGGAAAATTTGAAAAGGCAAATTTTTTGGAGCAGTCGGTGTCCCGTTAGCCTAAAATTTATAGTATATTTTTTTAAGGCATCGGCTTTTCCTACATTTGAAAACATCTCCTATAAAAACCTAGGTGAGTCACCGAGTAGTATACTTGTAAATTACTACTAATTGAGGTATCGACATATCAAGTACCATGAACTTGCGAACTCTAAGCACTAGTACGCGCAGTGTAGATTATTTTTAAGTTTGCATTCAGTGACAAGTGCTATTTTTTAACGCGTGACTAGTGCTATTTGGTGATGTGTGAGAAAGGTTTTTCTATTGACCCGCGACAAGGAGATTCCACGACATGTGAAAAGGGTAAGGCTATGGATGCATGACACCATTATTTTTGACTCACGACACAATATTGTTGACATGTGACAAGGTTATTCTTTTGACACATGAAAAGGGATAGGTTGTTGATGCACGGCAGCTTTTGTTGTTGATGCATGAAACTCTTCTTGTTGAAATATGATAAAATAATGCTGATGTGAAATAGAGTGTTTAGTGAAGCATGACAAAGGTTTAACTTATCATTCAAAACAATGGAAGGTGTTAGTGCTCAGAAGACCCAAAAAGTAACAAAAAAATCTCAAAAGTCCTTGTTCAAGTATTTTGGAAACTCTGCTACTATAGATACCGCAACCACTAGCACCCATACAACTGCCACTAGAATCAATCAGAGTACAAACTATGTGGAAGGTATTATTGAAGTGGACATGCATTCTCGCACAAGATTAACCAATGACAAACTATGATGATACCATGTCAGAGCTTGAAGATTTTCCTGTTGAGGTGTAACTAGGAGTGCATCAAGATATCTCAGATACAAATACTCAAAAAAATGGAACATAAAAATCAAATGCAAATTTTGGTTCATGAAAGAGGAAACCAGATGATTTTGATAATGCTCAAAATTTTTCTCATAAAAGTAAAACATTGAAAACAAACAAGAATATGTGGACACTTGGGAGGACATACAATTTTGAGTGGGTTACCAAATTTCCTTTTATCAAACCTATACAACTATCTAATTTAGAAGATATACCATATGAATATACATGTACAATATGTACATGGAAATTGGGACAAAAACAAAAAATACAACTGAAGCTAGACACAATTGAAAGGAATGTGGAAAACTATATTCGACCGTAATGGGGAGGATGACCAAAAATGAAAACACACATGTGGAAAAATAAAGAAGAATGCATGCATGTTAAATACACAATAGAGTATGAAACAAAGAAGAAAAGATGCAAACATCTCGTGGAAAAGGGAGGAATGATCACATCGTAAATTGGTAAGATGAATCAATCAAATTTGTATGCTAAACTCATATAGTTCTCTAATTTATTTCACATTCTTAAGAAAGTAATACTAATTTCATATTTCCTTGATTTCAAAGTTTTGTATCAATATAATGGAATGCACAATGTTCCTCAGTCTCATTGGTCAGATAGTAGTGCATGGGAAATGGACAAATGCCTTGTAATGATAGAGAAGGAAGATTTGAAAGAGAGTGTAAAAAATGTAAATTTTATCTCTCTATCAATTGATGAAGTTACACAAGTTGGCAACACTTGCATAGGTATGTATCCACATTTATACTTTAGAAAATCATATAAGTACATCATATCTACTAGGTGTTATGAAGAAGGTTGAAAATTGCAATGTCGAAAACCTACATAAAATAGTTTTTTCTCAATTGAAAGAGATTGCTGGCATGATTGATTATGAAATTGCTACGAATTTGGTATACGTTGGATTAGATGGTGCATCAAGAATGCAGGGTCACAAAACTAGGATGTGTGTTCGATTGCAAACAACAGTAGCCCCTTATATGCTAGCAATTCATTGTATGGCTCACAAAATGAATTTAGCATATAAATGGTTAACAACTATGAAATGTTGCTAAAGTAGAATACATTATAATATAACTGCATGCCTATATGGCAACAATCCCAAAGTGATTTATTGAGTTTCAAAATTTGCAGTTGGAATTACAAATGGAATTTTTTTTTTTAAAGGATGTTGAGACAAGGTGGACTTATTTTTATGAGCTTGCATGCAGAGTTCATGACGAGTATCCTTCATTGGTTGGTTTCATGCACAAATATCATCATGATGTTGACAGGGCGAGGGACTTGTTGTTCCATTTAAATGATTTGGAGACATTTCTTACATTGGTTGGCATTCTTCCAATGTTGAAGGAGATCAATACATTGATGAAGCATGCACAAGAGAGATTAATCTATATTGTTGATTTTATACAGATGAGAAAAATGGTATGTCAAAGTCTTAATGTCTTGTACACTTCCCAAGATAGTTTTGATACACCTATTTTTTATAAATGGAAATTTTTATTGGATCTTAAGGATCCCAGTAATTATTTGAGATTTAATATTCATGATCACGTATATATCAATGTTAATCGAAGAGACATAGCATTGCACATTTTGCAAAAACATCAAGATGTTACAGGATTGAAAAGAGAATAAGTTCCTATGACATGTAATCTATTTTCTTCTATTATAATTGAAACAAGAATGAAACTTAGAAAAATTGCATAATCCTTATCATTAGAAATTAGAGAATGTTTCAGAGAAAGATAAAATTCTTGAAGCAATGGGTGTGATGAATCCTAATTTTTGGAATACTAAAGGTTCTCATGTAGAGTTTGTAAGTAAGCTTTTACATAAATCAATGGGTACAATAATGGATCATTTCACCAAGACGTAAGTGGTCTAGGGTATATAACTAAAAGGTATACTAAATATTGATTTAATAAAGTCTCGATCAAAAAAATTTGTAACGACAATGAGGAGCCAATATATATTATTAGATGAACCTTGCAAGAGTGGTGCTAGTACAAGGATCTAGCGAGGAATCTATCACGATAAAGTGTTACAGAAGACATCGGTGAATATTTTTGATTATATGAGTCGTGTCAAAAATGATTTTGGATTTGTGGAGGAAGAAATGATTTTCAATGCTTTATCTTTTATAAAATCAAAACTGAGAAATAGGTTGGATAAAAATCTCAAAATTTACATGAGGTGTTATGTTTCTCGCTACTCCTTGGAAACCTTTCCTTTCAACAGAGAAATTGTGCATTGGAATTCCCTTTCCAAAAGAAGAGGTGTAAATAATACAACTACAAGTACAAATGTTCTCAACGATGAGACTGGAATTGGTGCATTGTCAAAATATGCAGAAGCAAATATTGAATATGAAGAAGCTATTGATAATGGATTGTTTCAATTTTAAATAGGTATCACCTTGACCTTAATTTTATTTTTGTCACATTACATTTTAATTATGTTGTTATTTATTCAATTTCATATTAATAGATTCAAATATAAAATTTTATAGTTAGACGTAACACAATTGTAACTCTACATATGTAAATATTGACTATGAGGATGCTTTTTAACATATTTTGTTTCAACTCTAGTTATCATTGAAGATGTTACAAGTATATATATTTAAATTTATTTAAATACAATTATTTATAAACATACCATTTTATATCATTTTTATTTTAGATTTTCAAACTGCTTTGATGTTGTGTCTATGACATGCATTTGTCGAATACTAATTTGTAAGGCCTTCAAATTCGATATGCATATTTTTCCACTCTTAGTCTCTTTCATACTTCCAAACTTCTAGACTTCCATTATCCAGACATGCACATGTTCTCATTTTCTTTAATATGTTTATTTCTTCCTTCATCTGCTCAATCAATATTTCATATTTTCTTTATCAAAAACTTGGGTTGACATCCATCCGAGGAAGCTCTCACTTCACAGGACTAACAATATCATGAAACTCACCTATCTATATATTAATCCATTTTTCGTGTTGAGTTCTATGGAATCGAAGGTCGTCAAGCTCGATGCGAAGGATGATTTCTCATTTTCCTTCTATATGCTTTATTACTCATCTACTGGAAAAGAGGTACCTTAAACCCTATCATAGCTGGATTTTTACAATCATGTTTAATTTATTTTGGTATTTTCAAAATTATTTGATGTAGTGTTTGAACTTTGTGGCATGAATATAAAATTACATGTAAAAATTGATATTCCCAAAAAACATCACATTTACAAGTAAAGAGAAGAAGATTTTGAGAAGGTTTAAATGTGAAGAAACCTGATACAAAGTTCAAATTTTACAAGTAGAGAGAATTTTTTAATCGTATTAAGATGTCTCTCTCATACCACTTAAAACATAATCATTTAAATCCATTATCATCATCCATGATCATGCTAGAATATACATATATGTCCAAATACAATTCATCATCATCCATATCTAATTTCATCATCCAAATCTAATGTCATCATCATTACAAGAAAAGATATTTTTTTTAGAAGGTTTAAATGTGAAGAAACTTGATACGAGTTCAAATTTTACAAGTAGATAGAAGAATATTTTATTGTATTAAGATGTCTCATCCATGATCATTCTAGAAGCTACATCTATGTCCAAATACAATTCATCATCATCCACATCTAATGTCATTATCATTACAAGTAGAGAGAAGAATATTTTGAGAAATTTTAAATGTGAAGAAACTTGATACAAATTTTGAATTTTACAAGTAGAGAGAAGAAGATTTAATTGTATTAAGATGTCTCTGTCATACCAAATTCCAAATTTTCTTAAAACATTATCGTTTAAATCCATTATCATCATCCATGATTGTGTTATAAGCTACATCTATGTCCAAATACAATTCATCATCATCCATATCTATTCTAATGTCATCATCCACATCTAATGTCATCATCCACATCTAATGTCATCATCATTACAATTAGAGAGAAGAAGATTTAGAGAAGGTTCAAATGTGAAGAAACCCGATACAAAGTTCGAATTTAAAAAATAGAGAAGAATATTTTACTCTATTAAGATGTCTCTGTCATACCAAATTCTACTTTTTCTTAAAACATAATAATTTAAATCCATTATCATCATCCGTGATCATGCTTGAAGATACATCTATGTCCAAATACAATTCATCACCATCCATATCTATGTACATGAATTTTTAGCAATGCAAAAATAATTATAACTAACACCTAGTAGTCCTAAAACAAAGCTAAATTGAAATCAATGCACCATCATGCTTATATCTTAAACAAGACTAATCTACCAAAATCCTTGCATTAGATCAAGAATAAATATTCAAACTAACATGTTAATCCATTAATGTCTATATCTATTGAATGTTAATCAAATGAAATGAGATTGAACCTATGTAGATCTCTAGCAATCAAAGAGTTTATTATGTGCTTGAAATCCCAAGGTTTCTAAGAATGGAGTCTTGTCAAATCATGGCTACAAGACCATTTGACATATCTCCATATGACTTCAAAAACTTGGGTGGATGAATGCAAGAAATGGAGAAGGCTAGCTCTTCTAATGGAAGAATGCTTCAAAGATGATAAAATGGCTATAGTGTATGCTCTATGCTCATTTAGGAGTGTAGGTGTAAATAGAAAGGTAGGAGGAGGGCTCCTTATATAGCCCAATGGATAGAAGAATCTCTACATCCCTCTTCATGTGGGATAAATGGAGAGGTTGGGTTAGTTGTGGATAAGGGAGGTTTAGAAAGGGTTGAGTCAACCTTAGGAGAGTTTATTTTGTCCTTTAGTGACTCATGGGGTTTGAGGGGATTTATTAATTAACCAAAGTGATTAATTAATAGATGTGTAAGATTATAGAAGATTTTAGAGGAATAATTAACATGATTTAGACTCGAGAGGGATTTAATAAAATAATTGATTTATTTATTGATTAAAGAGAAGATAAATTTAATTAATTAAGAATAATTAATTAATCTAGATAGAAAGAAGAGCTTAATTAATTAGAAATAATTAATTAATCTAGATAGAAAGGGGAGATGATTAACGGAAGGTTGTTAATTGGTGTCATTTTTGGATAGAAGAGTTAATTAACTAACGTAATGTAATTAATTAACGATGATAGCAGAGAAAATGTGCGATATTGACGATATGTCATCAATTTGCGGAAAGGGTATAATTAGCGCAATTTAAGTATTTAAATTGCTTGAGATAAATTATAGGTGTCTACATTTTCCCCTCTTTGGGGTGGCGTAAGTGACGCCACTTCAAAGATAGTAGACAAATAAAATTTTGAAGGCGTAGAAGAAAAATTAGTAGAAGTGAGAGATGCCCCCTCGAGTGTCGATGGGGTGATGAGAGAAGGCGATCGACAATTGAAAAGGTGAGAGAAAGGAAATAGAATAATGGGTAGGAGCAGGATGCCCCAAGTGAATAAGAAGAATAGTGTTGATAGGAGAATGATGTAGAAGAGGAATGATAGACGGAAAGAAAAGAGCAATCTTTCATCTAGTGTATTGAAAAAAATTATTGTCATCATATTGCCAAAGATCTACGTCATCGGTCCTTATTAAAAATATAAGCATATGAAAAAATTAGGATGACATGAAAAGCCATACTATGAATAATTTTCCATTGTTGAAACACCCACTCAATGCAACATACAAAAATCAATGCAATATGAGAAGGAAACAAGCTCATTTAATAGGGAAAACAAGTACAAACACACATATTCCAACCAACAATGGTCAAGATGGTTGTAAAAATGTTTTTTTATCAAGTGAAGATCCCCAAATGTTCATGATTGATGACAAGGGTTAAAAATGATGCCCGAGCAAGGATACATGTAAGGGAAGATGATGAAGGACACTGGGTCCAATGAGAAAGCGTAGTGTGCCACTAAATAGTACCAAAAAACTATATGTGCCCCGAGTAGTACGAAAGCAAGCGAGGATAACTTTGGAAATGGTTGTAAGTCAGATGATTTATGAGTCATTTAATTCATGAACATGTGAAAATTATAGTAAGATATGGAATGAATACCATGTGCAAGACACGATATTGAATCACATGAGTCGGTTTACTGCTTTTTATAAATTTTTCAATTTTTAGGATTTTTGAAATTTTTTGAAATGTTTTGAATTTTGGCTGATATATAATTTTTTGGATTTTTAATTTTTAACGGGTTAGATGTGTAGAAGAAAGTAGAAGAATCAACAAGAATCTCCCAGATGTAAAAGAAATGCCCAGGAGAGAAGAGAAGAAGCAACAGGCGGAAAATAATGCCCTTGAAAGACAATGGAAAATTAATAAAATAATTATTCGATGGAGTGTGTAGAAGAAGGGATATCGCTTAGAGCAATAAAAATTTTTGAGTGAAAAGAAATGAGTACCAGGTGGAAAATAATGCCCCAATATGGTGAAAAATTAAAATAAAATAATTATTCATGGCGAGTAGAAGAAAAATTAGAGTGTGATGTTATATGGTTTGATTTCACACTTTGTATGTATCATGATGATAGTTGAGATGTTTTTACCACATGTGTTTGATTTTTACATGATAGATCCATAGATGATATCAATTGTATTGTACATGTGATGCTCTAGATTAGTGGATGGGATGACACAATGATATTGGTGTGGGGGTAGATTTTGATATTTTCGATCCCTCTTGCCCCCATTTGATGATATGATACATGATGATTAGCATAGCATACATGTATGATGTACACGTAACATTTTATTTATATATGATGTATAGATGATGTTAGATGTGATGATATTGATGGAGATATGATGATGTGATAAAAAAATATGTACATGCGACAAGAAAACACAATCAAATGTTAACAAAATACACAATGCCAACCAACACGAATTAACACAACTATGTACAATTATTTACAAGAATGCAAAAACACACTGCATATGTACAAGTAAGAATGAATCTAATCTAAGAAAGAAAAGATGAATCTTATCAAATTATGTCTAAGCAACAAACTATACAAATGTACAAACAAGCAACAACTATACAAGAAAACAATGTACACAAACAAAGAAAGAAACAAGATAAAGTAAGTAAACTAAAGTTATGTTTTTGTAAGATTGTTTTGTGAAACACTTTTCTACATTTTTGTGTTTTTTGTTTTTCTATTATTTTGGATTTTGATCATATTTGAATGTTTTAACGATTTTTAAGGTTTTCCAAATCTATTCATAGTAACCGAGAAATGTAGATGCCCCAACGTTAGATGGAGAATATACAAATGAAGGTGCCATGTGTTTATAAATAGGAAGGTGAAGCTATAGAAGTTCCCCAATGTTAGATGGGGAATATGCAAATACCATCCTTTCATAGATTAACAAGAGGAGAAAAAGTTGGATCAAGGCTTGACAGGATAGGTTCACGGGAATCTCGATGCATGTGTGGAACTAGCCCTAGGCTAAGTAAAAGTACCCTCTAGATACAAGATTCTTGTGAACAACAAATCCTCCCAAGGTGCCGGAAACTAGTTTTCACCAAGGGACCTATCCAACGTGCCACAATTGTGTGGTTTTCACATATGGATGACCTATTTTCTCTTTTTCTTTTTCTCTTATTTTAATTTTTTTGTATTTTGATCATTTTTACTCTTTTTTTTGGTTTGATTTTTCTGTTTTTCATGCCATGTTTAAGCATAGAACCACTTAAGGTGCATGGAATTCATAGGTTCATAGAGCTCATCACCATTGGGATGGGAAATTTTGTATGCTCCCATACCATATTTGGCCACAATGACGTAAGGTCCTAACCAATGCAGTTCGAACTTGCCTTTCTTTTCTCTTTCTGCCCTTGTGTTAAACTAATTTTCTTTCATGACCAAATCTCCGACCTCAAAATGACGAGGTATGATCCTTTTGTTGTAATTTCTGGAGATTTTGTTCTGATACACTTTGAGATGGTTAAGGGCGCGAGATACACTTTTCATCGGAGTTCTAATTTTGCCATTCTGGCCACTCTGTAATCCTCATCCTTGTCTAGATAATCCCTAAGATATATTCTTAGGGAAGGAAGCTCAATTTCCAATGGGATGATGGATTCAATTCCAAATACTAGGGAATAGGGTGTTGCACTAGTAGGAGTGCAAATGGAGGTCCTATAAGCCCAAAGGGTTGGGTGAATTTACAAATTCCAATTGTGACTTGTCTTACTCACCATCTTTTCCATGATTCGAACCAATGTTTTGTTAGTGGCTTCAACTTTCCCATTACCTTGTGGATAATATGGCGTAGACCACTTCAATTTTATTTGAAATCAATGACAAAGTTCCTTCACTATCTTGTTCTTGAATGATTTTCCATTGTCAATAACTATGGCCGCATGAATTCCATACCGGTAAATAAGGTGATTCATGATATGATGATGTGAAATCTGAGCACCCGTTACATAGGACAAAGGGAAAGCCTCCACCCACTTAGTGAAATATTTTATAGATATGATGATGTGAGTATGACCATCGAGATGAGGTAGGGTTGAGCTTTCCTATTAAATCAATTCCCCATTGGGAGAATGGCCATGGGGTTGTGATAGGTCAATGGATGTGATGGAGCATGGATGAAATTTCCATACTTTTGACAAAGTACACATTTCCTCATATAGTTACAGCAGTTTGTTTCCATAGTAGGCCAATAATAGCCCACTCTCAACAATTTCTTATCTAGAACCATTCCATTTTTATGGGCACCACACACCCCTTCATGTACCTCTTTGATTGCTTAGATTGACTCTACTAAATCTAGATAATGCTTCAGATTCCTATCATAGCCACGATGATAGAGCATATCTCCTAAGAGGGTGTAACAAGATATTTGGTGGATAAGGATTTATTTTTCGGAATGGGAGATATTAGGAGGGAAGGTGTTGTGTTTAAGATAGGTGTAGATGTGTGCATACCATGGGGAATAGGGACCAACAACTTCACAAGCCAAACATGATTCTGGCATGTCATATGCAGGCTAGCGTAGATTATCAACAAAGAATGACATATCATTTCTCTCTGGTGGAATTCATAGCATAGAACCTATGGTTTCCATAGCGTATGGATTTGTTTTGTGCTCTTGGAATCTATTTGAATGTAATACGCACAAAATACTCTTTCAAAATTTCCACTAGTTTTTATAAGGGATGAGTTTCTCATCCTTGACTTTATATTCATTGTTAACTTGTTTGATGATCAATTTTGAATCACCAATGATCTTAACATGATGGATATCCCATTTGATTTCCAACTTCATCCCAATGATGAGTGCCTCATATTCCGTGATATTATTTATACAAGGAAAACCAAGGTGAAAATCTTGAGGTATAGGGTCACCTGAAGGATTAATTAATACCACACCTGCCCCGAACTGTGAAAAGTAAAAGATCCATCAAATTACACTTTCCACATGATAGATTCCTCAATATACATTAATGAAGTGTCGGGAAGATATAGAATCATAGGATCTATTCCAGGTAATTGTGCTTCTGCTAACCAATCGATGAGTACTTTTCCTTTTACCGAATTTTCATTTACATACTCAATGTCAAATTCACTTAGTATAATGATCCAATCAGCCATTCTACCTATAAGGGTGGGTTTCAAAAATAGGTATTTAAGCGGGTAAATTTTGGATATAAGATTGGTTTTAGTATTTAATAGGTAATGGTGAAGTTTTTGGAAGGTAAAAACTATAGCTAAACAATATTTTTCAATCTTAGGGTAATTGACCTCATAAGCAATGATCTAAAACTCAACTTTAACTAAAGAATTGTGCACACACTTAACTTTTCTTTGTATTAATTTTTGATATAAAAAATTGACTATTATATCCTTTTGTATTTTTAATAAAATAATTAAACTTAAATTATTGTTTAAAAATAGAAAATAAAGAAATGAATCACCAACAATTTGGCACAAGAATTAATAACGAAGCTCGACACTTGTGGCCTACGCCTTTGGGTCCGTTGAATGAGACAAATATATTAAAACCTTGAAAATAAATATTTAACAATATTTATACAAGAATATAATCTTCTCGTCATGTTCCTCCGCCAAAAATAATAGGATTCACTTTTTACTTCATCTCAAAATTCCATCTCTAGCTCAAGTTATGAGCAAAACAATAACACAGTCACTTTCCCATGTCTATACTAGTAAAACAAAGATCCTTTTATAACACTTCCAAATGCATGACATAGTGGTCAAAGCCTTATCCTTTTATCCAAGTGGCCCAAGTTCAAATCCCATTCCATGTGGGGCACATTTTTCATAGGGATAAGATCCCACATGCAAGGCACCTTAGGAGGAGATGTGGTTTAAGTGTAGGTAGCCTAGAGATGTGCATTGGCTAAGAATAGCCATGTGACTTGGTCCTCCTTGATTTAAGCACTTAGTTTAGGCACATATCTTGAAATGGCTGGGAATATGCTATTTTTGGTGCATTTGGAAGGGATAAATAATATGTTGAAATATATATTGGGAGGATAAGAATAATAGTTGAAAAAATTAATTGGAAATTAAATAATGTGCTCAATGTGGAGTAATAAATGGGTGTGGCTGAAAGGAAGATTGACACTACTTCAAATAGCAAGAAGGAAGGATATGAAAAAAGGTCCCCGCTTCTCGAGAGGGTTCTTAGAAGTCATAAAGCCTTGAGCTTGCCGCAAATCTGGCTGCACATCAATAATCCGGTGGAGGAGCCTAAAGATGAGGACTTGTTGGTCAGAATGGGAAAGATGGAAAAGGAAATTCAAGAAATAAAGAGTGTTATTAGAGATATGGATAAAGCTAAGGGAAAAAGGAAACTACAAAATGATGAAGAGGAGGATATCACTACTGAAATTTTCAAGAAGCTTCAATATCTAGATGGCAGACTTGGAAATGCAAAAGGACGTAACGAATATATCCTCTCTGCCCTTAAAAGTATCTACAATTTCATCAAACAACATGTTTGTAGTATTTGCAGTCTCAACGATATTACCAAGGACATTTGGGGCTCCAAGGAGAAAAGAGATATTGCAATTGCTCAGCAGATTTGAAAGACCCTTCCCAGGCCACCACCATTGCATTCTTTGTCTCGCTTCAAATGATCAAAGCCAAGATTGACCGGGCTATCAAGTGATGCGAGCTCACATTGCATTTTCTGGCTGCGAAGTTGCTGTTGACTGACGGTTTTGTGTTGTCTTTTTGGCTGAGATGACCAGTGATGGTTATCTCTTGTTCATTTTTTGTCTCTTCTACTTTTGCTCGGATCACTGTACGTCTTGATCCTATTTTATTACTATTTTGTATTATCTGGCTATTGAGCCCTCTGTTGTTGGACGTTTTGCTCTTTTTGGGCTATTTTTACCTCTTTTGATATCTGGCTTTTGAGCCTTTTTGTATACAGGGTATAGTCCCTTCAAAACTATTTACCCTTAATAAAAAATAAATAAATGGGTGTGGCCAATTTTTTATTATTATTATTTATTTAGTTTCCATATTTCTATGTGTCACGCTTTCATTGGTCCACTCTTCTAGTGTGCACATGTTCACCCTATGCATAATCCCTAAAATTTTCCAGTTACCCAAAAATTTCAGCAAGCCATAACTTTTGCATATGAGCTCTGTTTCCGGCAAATGAGATATCGACGGAATCGTCTAATTTTCTCCATGCCATGGAACTGATTGGAAATAATTATAAGAATATATTATGTCAATATTTCTCAGTGATGATCCTCTTGATCAAGCAATGAGATTATGACTAGGATAGTACACAACGTTTTCAAACATGATATCTAACTTTAATGAAGGAAAATCATATTTCAAAGGGTCTCTTTTAGGATTATTAGAACTAGAGATTTCTTATTTCTTACCTTCTCTAGTTCCCTTTTCCCTTTGTCTATCTTGGTACATTTCTTCCACCATTTCCTTCATATGTAGGAATGATTGACGAAAGTTTTCTTCCTCTCGATCCGCCATTGTATGAATTTGAGACCATCTGGTACCAATTTTGGGATCTCCTTCAACTAACTCTCCTTCACCCTTCTTAGATCGAGACCTTGTTAACATCCAACACACAACTTGCAATCCAAAACATTAATCTGAACCAAAAATAAGTCAAAACCAGCTCTGATACCAATGATCTAAAAATCAATTTTAACTAGCAATTGTGCACACACTTAACTTTTCTTTGTATTGATTTTCAATATAAAAAATTGACTATTATATCCTTTTGTATTTTTAATAAAATAATTAAAAATTAAAGTACCATGTAAAAACATAAAATAAAGAGATGAATCACCAACAATTTGACACAAGAATTGATAACGGAGTTCGGCACTTGTGTCCTATTTCTCTGGGTCTAGTTGAATGGGGACGATCTATTAAAACCTTGAAAATAAATATTTAAAAATATTTATAAAATAATATGATCTTCTTATAATGTTCCTCTACCAAAAATAATAAGAGTCACTTTTTACTTCATCTCAAAATTCCATCTCTAGCTCAAGTTATGAGCAAAACAATAACACAGTCACTTTCCCATGTTTATACTAGTAAAACAGAGCTCCTTTGACAACACTTCCAAATGCATGACATAGTGATCAAAGCCTTATCCTTCTATCCAAGTGGCCTAGGTTCAAATCCCATTCTATGTGGGGCACATTTTTATAAAGATAAGATCCCACATGTAAGGCACCTTACGAGGAGATGTGGTTTAACCGTAGGCGGCTTAGAGATGTGCATTGGCTAAGAATAGCCATGTGACTTGGTCCTCTTTGGTTTAAGAACTTAGTTTAGGAGATAATCTTGGAATGGCTGGAAATATGCTATTTTTGGTGCATTTGGAAGGGATAAATAGTACATTGAAATATATATATATATATATATATATATATATATATATATATATATATATTGGGAGGATAAGGATAATAGTTGGCAAATTTAATTGGAAATTAAATAATGTGGCCAATGTGGAGTAATAAATGGGTGTGGAAATTTTTTTAATTATTTATTTATTTCCCATATTGGCACATGTCATATTTTCATTGGTCCACTGATCGAGCGTGCACATGTTCACCCTGTGCATAATCCCCAAAATTTGGCAAATGCACCTAAAATTTCAGTGAGCCATAACTTTTGCATACGAGCTCTGCTTTCTTGTAAATGAGATATCGATGGAATCGTATAATTTTTCTCCATGCCATGGAACTGACTGTAATTGATTCTGAGAAGATCTTAGATCAATTTTTATTGGTGAGGATCCTCTGGATCATCCCTCCCCATGAGAAACTTTTTGACCCCAAAATTCAACTTAATTGGTGAATAGGTGAGGGTAAAACTCCCTCACCTTTCTGGTTTCCATCCATTTAGCCTTTTTCATATGCATGAATCTAAACCCAACATGAAGATACTCAATATCACCCCTTCACGAATTTGTAGCCTTCCCTGTTCAAAATGATGTTTTCCTGCTGCAACTCATCAAGATACTCAAGAGAAAAATCATCAATGGAAGGAACTATGTTAGCATCATCATGATAAATGATCATAGGCGGTTCATACAATATTAAATTCTCAACATTTACAAATGAGTAGATTTGCATATAAGGAGGTAAATCTAACCGAAAAGTGTTATTACCAATTTTTTCCAATATTTGAAATGGACCATACCGTATAGGTTTCAAGTTTTTGCCTTCTCCTGTCAGCTTTTCCTGTTGATGTGAAGCCAAAATGAATCATCAACTTTGAGCTTGTGATCGCTCTATGTTTATTATGCCCGGATTTGTACTTAGCCTGAATTTTCTCTAATTTTTCACGGACACACCGATGAACTGTTGAATTATCTCAAAAAATATTTTAGCCCTGTTAGAATCACTTGAACCATTAACAATAGTTTCATGTCCATAATATACATTTAAAGGAGAACTAGACAGATATCCATAACAAGTCTCAAATGGAGAATTTAAAGTATAAGATTGTAAGACACAATTATAAGAATGTTGCACATAATATAGATGTTCATCCCATAATTTAAGATGTTTTCCATAATAGCCCCTAAGTAAATGTACTACTTTTGTGCGGTTTACAACCTCTCGTTTGACCATCAATTTGTAGATGAAAAGTAGTGCTCTTTTTCAATTTTGTGTCCATCAACCCCACAATGTTGACCAAAATTCCCTAAGAAATCTAGAATCCTGATCGATATAATTGAATTAGGTAATCCAAAGTGAACCCAAATAAACTGAAAAAAATAAATGTGCATTTCCCTCACCAGTTATTTGTTTAGTACATGGAACCATTACACACATTTTGCTAAATATGTCCACTACCACATATAAGTAATCATGTTTCTTCCATGTCATGGGAAACCCTCCTACAAAATACATGGAAAAACTTTCCCAAGTCCTTGTCGGAACAAGAAGAGGAGTGTAAAGTCCTAAATTCCTCTTACTTGGCTTGGTTATGGCATAAAGAGCACATCCCTTAATATACTTGTTTACATGCTCATGCATTCTAGGCCAATAACAATATTTCGTAAATGTGCAATTGTCTTACTAACACCAAAATCCCCGAAATAAGAGAAGTATGTGCTTCCCTAATCATATGCACATGTTTATTTTCTCGAATACAAAGTTTACAAGAATGATACAACAATCCTTCATACAAATGATAATATTTTTCTCCTACTTGTTTCCCACTTACTAGATCCTCATACACTTCTCTAAAATAAAAATTATTAACATATTGTTCCTTGTAACTAACATGAGCCAAAGAACTATGATGTAAAAGAATAGATGCTACTACTACTTGGTGGTCTAGATAACACGTCGACAACCTTATTTTGAATACCTTTTTTATACATGATTACAAGATGAAATTGTTGCAAAAAATCCCATCCACCAAAATGTA
Organism: Taxus wallichiana var. yunnanensis; assembly: GCA_018340775.1. Lineage (NCBI taxonomy): Eukaryota > Viridiplantae > Streptophyta > Pinopsida > Cupressales > Taxaceae > Taxus > Taxus wallichiana. The sequence continues at coordinate 690,121,707 of CM031237.1, forward strand.
TAGACTGCTGCAATTTGGTTTGTGTTTGTATGTACTTGAGGTTGATGGTCGGTATGTATAATTGTTTCTTTTCCCATTAAATAATGCTTCCACTTTTTAACACTTTGAACCAAAGCATATAACTCTTTATCATAATTTGGATAGTTTATTACTATACTTGTAAAGGTTTCTGAATGGTAACACACTGCGGTAATTTGTTCTACATCAAAACAACCCACCTTGCATAGTCACTAGCATCTGTCTCAATCTTAAATGAATGTTGTAAATCTGAAAGTGCTAAGATCGAAGCGGTACTTATTTTCTCTTTCGAGTATTAAATTATTTCTGTTTTTTTCCTCCCCACTAAAAGACTCTGTTTAATACTTGTCAAAGCATGCATGCAAGGAGATGCAATATATGACAAGTTAGCAATAAATTATCTTCGAAGACTAAACCGCACCTAGAAAAATTCTAACTTCCATCACATTAGTGGGTCTAGGCCATTTTACAATAACCTCTTTTTTTGCAGGATCAATTTTCAATTCTCCATTTCCTACAACATAACCTAAGTAAATTAAAGATGTTTTACCAAACTCACATTTTGACATCTTCAAATACAATTTCTCTTTCCTTAGTGCATCTAAGACTTTCTGGATGTGTTTAATGTGTTCATCCCATGATTTACTGAAAACAAGAATATCATCTAAGTATACAATAATAAAACTATCAATGAATGGTCTAAAGATATCATTCATAACTCTCATGAATGTTTCCGGTATATTACAATATCCAAAAGGCATCACTAACCATTCAATCAATCCCTGTTTCATTTTTAAAGTGGTTTTCCAAATATCACCTTCTGCAATTATTACTTGGTGATAACCACTTCTTAAGTCTAACTTAGTGAAATAAATTGATTTCTTTAATTGATCTAGTAAATCATCTATTCTAGGAAGAGGGTAACAATTCTTTATAGTAATCTTGTTTAAAACACAAAAATCAACACACATTCACCAAGTGCCATCCTTCTTAGGAACCAAAATAATTGGCGAACCACATGGGGATGTACTTGGACAAATTATACCTTGAGCCAAAAGTTCCATTACTTGTCTCTTGATTTCCTCATTCTCTACCACTAACAACCCGTAAATTTTGATATTGGGAAGAGGTGCATCCTTAAGCAATCGTATCTCATTTCTAACCCCTCTTTTGGGAGGTAAACCTTGTGGATCCTGAAAAACATCACCAAAATTAGAAATAATTTTTACCAATTCATCTTTATGTTTCAGATCACAATCCTCAAAATCCATCTCATGTTCTTTCTCTTTGGCTTTGACCACCATGAGCACAAATTTTTTTCTTGATTTTACAAGACTTATCATTTGACTTGTAGTTACCAAGGATAGATTATTATTTTCATGGTGAGATATAACAATAAACTCAATTCCATCCTTTATAAGAAAACATTTATTTTCTTCCCTATAGAATATTTTTTTATGATCATACAAATAAGGACTTCCCAAAACCAACCCACAAATATCCAAAGGAACTACATCCAATTCAACCTCATCTATAAAATTTTCTCGTATTGGAAAATTTGAAAGTACAATTTTTAGTTACTCGTGGTTTCACATCATCACAAACCCATCCCAAAGGATAAGGCTTAGGATGTCTATTAGTTTTGAGTCCTAGTTTCTTTACAACCTCCTCAAAATCAGATTATCTTGAGATCCACTATCAAAAAGAGTATCAATTTTCATATGTTTGAAATCACTCTAATGTGGAAAAGATCATTCCTTTTCTTATTATCATGTATAGTTTGCTTACTTGAAGAAGATGCAACATTTGTAGTAGTATTGTTGGAAATTGAAAGAGTTGATTTACCTTGAAAAATCATAGTTGTGATCTTGGTTTCATCACCTGAATCTGACCCAAGATCATGAACTACAGTGTTTGTTTTCTTTTCCTTTCCTTTCTTAACCATCCATTTAGGTTTCATTTTAGAATGTAATTTCCAACATTTAGACTCATCATGGTTCTTTTTACAATGATTGTAAAATGGTTTTTCATCTTCCTTCTTAACAGATGACAGTTTTGTCTTATGCTTACCCTTTCCTTTTCCTTATTCTTTCAAATTACTTGTTCTTTTGTTTAAAATAAGAGGAAGAGGAATCCTTTATAATTTCCCCTCATGCTTCCAAATGGGTTTCTTGAACACATACTTGCATCAAGATTAGTAGGACCTACAATAAGTATCATATGCCTTAGATAATATGCAATCCACCAATATATTTAAGTAGTGTTTCTTTTGTGTTTAGGGAAATTCCCATAATTAGAGCCCTTTTCCTAAATTCCTATGTGTAGTCTTGAACACTTTGTCCCTTAGCTTGTCTTAATGTTTTCCAATCCATCATAGCTTGTTTCTTATAACCAAGAGGATAAAATTTTTGCCTAAGACTTGAAACAAATTAAGACAAAGAAGTGATTGCTTTACCTTTGATTGCTTCCACTTCCGAAGCTTACTCTCCCACCAAATAAGTGTTGTTCCACCCATCCAAAGAGTTGTCAAATAAATATTTTGTTCATCATCAAAAATTATTTGAACCCCGCAATATACTTCTATCCTGCTTTGACCCAGCTTATCCAACTTCTCGCATTTAGCTCTCCAAAGATTCATTGGCAATTCAAACTTGATATCTAACTTTAATGAAGGAAAATCATATTTCAAAGGGTCTCTTTTAGGATTATCAAAACTAGATATTTCTTCTTTCTTACCTTCTCTAGTTCACTTTTCCCTATGTCTATCTTGGTACATTTCTTCCACCATTTCCTTCATCTGTAGGAATGATTGACGAAAATTTTCCTCCTCTCGATCCACCATTGTAGGAATTCGAGACCGTCTGGTACCGATTTTGGGATCTCCTTCAACTAAATATCATTCACCCTTCTTATATTGAGACCTTGTTAACATCCAACACACAACTTGCAATCCGAAAACCATTAATCTGAACCAAAAATTAGTTAAAACCAACTCGATACCAGTGATCTAAAAATCAATTTTAACTAGTAATTGTGCACACACTTAACTTCATTTTGTATTAATTTTTGATATAAAAATTGAATATTATATCCTTTTTTATTTTTAATAAAATAATTAAAACTGAAAGTACTATGTAAAAATAGAAAATAAAGAGATGAATCACCAACAATTTGACACAAGAATTGATAATGGAGTTCGACACTTGTGGCCTATGTCTCTCGGGTCCTAGGTTGAATGGGACCGATATATTAAAAACTTGAAACTAAATATTTAAAAATATTTATACAATAATATGATATTATCATCACATTCCTATGCCAAAACAATATGAGTCACTTTTTACTTCATCTCAAAATTCCATCTCTAGCTCAAGTTATGATCAAAACAATAACACAGTCACTTTCCCATGTCTATACTAGTAAAATTGGGCTCCTCTTATAACACTCGCTAAACACATGACATAGTGGTCAAAGCCTTATCCTTTTATCCAAGTAGCCTAGGTTCAAATCCCATTCCATGTAAGGTGAATTTTTCATAGGGATAAGATCCCACATGTAAGGCACCTTAGGAGGAGATGTGGTTTAACTGTAGTCGGCCTAGAGATGTGTATTGGTTAAGAATAGCCATGTGACTTGGTCCTTCTTGATTTAAGCACTTAATTTAGGTGTGAATCTTGGAATGGCTGGGAATATTCTATTTTTTTGCATTTGAAAGGGATAAATAATACGTTGAAATATATATTGTTAGGATAAGAATAATAGTTGACAAAATTAATTGGAAATTAAATAATGTGGCCAATGTGGAGTAATAAATGGGTGTGGTCAATTTTGATTATTATTATTTATTTATTTTCCATATTTCCATGTGTCACATTTTCATTGGTCCACTTGTCAAGTATAGCACATGTTCACCATATGCATAATCCCCCAATTTTCTAGTTACCTGAAAATTTCAGCGAGCCATAACGTTTACATACGAGCTCAGTTTCCTGTAAACGAGATATCGACAGAATCATATAATTTTTGTACATGCCATGGGACCGACCAGTAACTAATTCTAAGAAGATATTATATTGGTGTTTATCAATGAGGATCCTCTGGATCAAGAAATGAGAGTACGACTAAGATAGTACACAACTATTTATTTTTGGCCGAGATCATATTTGGCAAGCAACGCACCAATATAAAATTGAGTAGTAGAAATATAAAGCAGGAGTGGCTCACCCGGAGTTGGAGGCATGATGACTAGTGGATTGGCTAAGTATCGCTTTCAGCAACATGAATTCCTGTTGTTGCTTTGGTCCCAAAATAAAGGCAACATCCTTTTTAAGTAGATGGGTAAACGAATGACTTCGAATCCATAGCTGACCATGATAGCTTCCTTTTGGTTAGGAGGAACTACCCGCAATGAAAGCAAGACCACCAAAAAGAATTAAACAATATGGGTAGTGAACTCGCCTAGCGTGAGATAGATCCGGGAAGTATGATACTTCCTAGATGGTGTCACATCCACTATTTTAAACAAATTAATTTTGTAAACAAAGTAAATCCTATTGTTATTTTGAAATTATTTAGGTATGTCACTTAAAAACACAATAAGAAAATAGATCTAATCTAACAAGCTAAGCTAGAATAGAATCCACGGGTCAAGGGTTGGTTATGGGTTGCGCAGTCCGATAAAGGTCTTAGGTAGGTCACAAGTGAGTGAGGGTAAAGTTAATTAGGTGGATAGGTTTTTCTTTAAGGTCATGTGTAGGCAAACACAGAGGCCGACATCGGTCAGGGGTGACTGACCGTGGTTAGGTATACTGGCGCCGATTCTTGTGAGATCTGAAACATCACGAGAATAGGGTTTTGGTCTCCTTGTGATTACACAAAGGATTTAGTTGTTCGGGAAGAGGTATTAGGTTCTGGGATAGGTTTTTATGAGGTTTTAATGGGTTTGTGGAGGTAAAAAATGTTGGAGATGGTCAATAAGGAGCAAGATAAACAATGGGTGATAAAACAATGATGAAATGAAATAACCAGGAAAGTATGATATTGTACTTACTTGGATTTCGTTCCTAAAGGCTTTTGTGTGATGGATGGAGATGATGATGATGGGTTTGAAGGCTGCAAGTGATCATCGACCTAAGAAAATCTTCTACATGGGCTGCATGCACACTCCTCTTTTGCTTGGGTAGATCAGAATGTGGCTGGGATGGATGTGCAGGAGAAGATGCTCAATCTCCTTCCTTAGATGTCAATTCTTGCTGGAATTGACTCTCTGAAGATGCATTATCTCTCCGAGGTTTGTTCTTTCTCGTCAACTTTTCTTGCTTCCAAATTCCAAGTTCCAAATTCCCACCTTGAGAATAAAGTTGTTTTGGGGTTAAAAGGGGTAACGATGACGGTGTCAGCTTAACCGGTGACGGTTAAGGGAAATCAACATCGATCAGCGGGATTTCTAGGTTTACCAAACTTAGGGAAATCCTCCCGATTTTCTCGATCTTGTGTCGTTATCCCGCTGGATTGGACTAGAGCTTACGTGAGCATGCAGGAATGTGGTTAGAGTGAGTGTAGGCATTGATTTTTATGGTTTGGGCAAGTCTTAGTTAGTTATGGTAACTTGCTAAGAATAGGTTTTAAGTTGAGTTAGCTTGGTGAGGTGTCTAAGTGAACTATATGTGTAGGTATTATTTAAATAAGATATTTAAATAATAAATTTAGTGAGGATAAAACATTAATTTAATTAAATTAATTAAATTAATATTAGTAGGGTGAAGGGGTTCATGGCTAGGTAGATGTGATAAAGGGGGCTTATATGTCGAAGGACGAAGGGGAAGTGTGACCTAATTTTAGTCTCTACATTTTGCCCCTTTTTGTTACGTAGATTGTATTGGTAAGTGATGCTAACAAAAATAAGGCATTGTTGGCCCATGTGGGGGTAAAGGTGATCCCCCTCAAACTAGGAACCGATGAAGCAAAGGTAGGTTGAAGCGGTGAGTGGTTTGATAAAAGGTAAATGTGAGGAAAGGGGAAGTCAGCAGGGGAAGAGGGTGAAAGGTCTACTCAAGAAACATATGTAATGGGTTAGGGTCAAAGGTAGCAATAGTCAAACACACGCACACGTATAAACTGCAAACACACCACCAGTTGAAGAGCGGAAAAAACTACATTGCCTAAGGTCGATAGGTTTATCCAAACAAGGTTGAAGTGAATCCAGATTCAAGGTATAGGATAAGGTCGGAAACATAATGTAGGTTAGGTGCAGGAATGTTTAGCTATGTTCCGGACACCAAGGTAGGGTCGGGATAAACAATCACGGTAATAGGCTAGGTAAGGTCATTAGGTCAATAACATAGGTAACGGTGCCGCAAGGTAGAGCAAACACATGAAGTCAAAGGTCACCAATGATGGTCCATATCCAAATATTGAGATCATAGCACGAGGTAAGGCCATGGTAGGAGTAAAATAATAAGGTGTCAACAAAGTGGACGCGAGGAGGCTTGAAAAAGGTGGAGGGCCGAGAGATGAAGGTAAAGTGGTCCAGTGGGTGTATGGAGGGAAAAAGAAAAGGGAGGTAAGGAAAGTGAGATGAAGGTGAGGGTAATTAGTACGCGGGGTAATCGACATCGGTTGGTATGAACCGATGATGGTGTAAGGGAACCGACGGCGGTAGTCGAGGGCATCGCATCGGCCGATGCGGTCAATGGTTAACCGAAGTTGGCCGGGTCGGGTAGGGTATAAAAAGTGGAAAACCCATGTTTTAAAATTCATTTGTGTATTTGGAAAAGGAGAAAAGGACAAGAAGAGAGAAAAGAGGAAGAGGAAAAAAGAGTACGGTAGAGAGCTTGGTTGGCGAGCCACATAGGCGAGATTGGTTGAGTGAGAGGTGGGGACACGAGATCGCATCGAGTGAAGTCATTGGTTGGGAGAGTGAGAGGTCATTCGAGGAAGGTGGAGGCTGGAGAGGAATCAGGAGGAGTGGTGCAGAGGCCGGAGGTTCCACCATGACGGTGGCAGCAATGAGATCGGTAGGATTTAAACCTTTGTTATTGATTGTTTGCTTAAATTGGTTAGAATATAGGAAATATGAAAAAGGGGGTTTGGGGAAAGAATTTCAAAATGGGAAAATAAGAGGGCAAGGGGGAAGGGGGAGGGTAGGGGTAGGGAAAAAGAGTAATGTAGGATATTTAAGAGTGTAAGGAGGATTTGGGTGGGTGGAATGAGTAGGGAAAAAAGTAGGGTTGGGAAATCATGGCGGCGACACGACAAGGATCGACATCGGTCGACTTGTGACCAACGGCGGTGGGTAGTGACCGTGTCATTCACAAGAACAAAGATCGATGTCGGGCCAATGGGGGACCATGGTTGGTCGGGGATAACAGGGGTTAGTTAACCTTGGGTTTGGGTAGGTTTGGGTGAGTGGTAGGTTAAATAGGTTTGAGTAGATGGGTTTGGGTAGGTTTGGGTAGATAGTGTCGGGTGGATGGGTTTGGGTAGATTGGGTCGAGATGTGGGGTAAAATAGGTAAGTTGGGAAAGGTATACTAATATATAGTGTTGGTTGGGATACAGGTGAGAGACGAGCTATGGATGAGAGCCCGGGTGCCACCCTTATTATTGAGAGTACGAGTGAGTGTGATGCAGGCAGAGTGGCAACATGTGGCAGAGGTGGGATTGATAGGGGTGAGGTGCTACCGGCATGTAGTCTAGGAGCGAGTCTTATGGTTTCCCTCATCAATAGATAGGACTTGGCAACCAATACCTTCCATTTACCGACAGGTGAGATGACGATCACCCTGGAGGATGTATACAGAGATCTGCGGTTGCCCATATGGGGCCCAGTTTATTCTATCTCTTCGAGGGCATCGAGGAGTTCTCCGACACCCATTTTTGGTGAGGGTGTAGTAGACCTGATGTTCCATAGTGCTAGCATGAGCTATGGAGCAATGTATAGAGCTCATCGAGAGGAGATGAGGTTAGTGGTACTTGTGATGGAGGTAGTGTGCTGCTTTGCACTACCGGATGCAGAGGGGGGGAGATTCCCGAGGTCACTGATGGGAGTCCTCCATGACATGATGATACATCAGACATGATTCACATGGGCACCTGCATTGCTAACACAGGTGTATAGAGAGCTATGGGCCTATGGGTGACTACGAAGGTTTAGCATCTACTGTGTCGTACTACTACATTGCTTTGGGCATATGAGCACATTGTTTTTGTTCAACCAGTGGGGATGCCTCGGGTAGATGCATTCCCACGGAGAGTTTTGAGAGTGGGGTACAAGTGGTGGGTACTAGCCATGGGAGAGGCTCTGAGGTGCCAGAGCTACGCATGATGTAGCTTATTACAGGAGGTTGTTGGAGGGGTTTTCTAGGGTGGATGTCATTTGGAGGCCATATGTGGGCTTCCCTTCATACAGACAGATGGCCATGGAGCTAGTTGGGCTACAGATACATCTGTGGATAGAGGGGGAGAGCGGGAGAGCATGAGCAGATACCCATAGAGTGGGTTAGATGTCAGTTTGGATTGGTCTAGGGTGTACCGCCTCCATTCCCTCAGTACCAGAGAGATGATGTGGAGAGACCTATGTCTCCACCACGACCCACAAAGCACGAATGAGAGGAGGAGTAGCCATAGTATATACTCGATTGATGATGTTGGTGTTGCAGATGGGTGCAGTGTGGTGGGTGGCACAGCTGTGAGCTATACCACCAAGGCTAGGGCAGCCAGACTTATCCACCATCACAGTTCAGAGAGACGCCCTACAGGGGTAGGTGGCTACTTTAGTGACGCAGCTTGGGATCATGCAGGGGGCAGGCGGACAGTGCGGGGCACGTCCATAGTTGCCACATTACATGCCCAGATAGTGAAGTTGCACGCTCGCCGTGAAGGGATAGGTACATGAATAGGTGGAGCTAGGGGGATATGGAGAGTAGATAGCCACCCTACGGGTATAGGTTCAAGCTTTACAAGGCCACATTGACCACAACACATGGTTAGGTTACTGGTCTGCAAGGCCACTAATAAGCAAAGCAGATGCACATTTTACTACCCTATAGGCCCAGCTATAGGCACGAGCACATATTCTAGGGTTGACTTAGGCTCTTCCACTAGTACAGGCTTAGTGCAGGTTCAGGGACATGGTCCCATTGTACAAGTACCTACGCAGGTAGTGGGACCCATGGCACCTCCACGAGATAAGGTGACCATGGCCAGTTCGAGAGATTCCCAGGAGAGGCATGGTATTATCATGATCATTTGTTAGCTTTCAGGCTAGATGTGCCCTCCTATGCCAAGTACGAGACCACACGAGGCCTCCAATGCGAGAGGACTAGATCCCACACCGACACCAAGGTGGAGAGTACAGGGGGCCGGTGAGTCCAAGGATAGGGTCGTGGTGAGGTCACTAGTGTGCGAGAGGCATGATCTAGGTGAGGGCCATTAGCGAGGAGGTGAGGTAGGTGCCAAAACCCCAGACAGTGCAGCAGAGAGGTCGGGAGAGACACGATCACAAAGGATATTCCGTGGACCAGCCACCGCTTGCCGATTCATTTGTGTATGTGTGATATATTAGACCAGCCTACGTGCTTTGGAGAGATATTGTATTTACTTTTTGTACATGATACCGGCCTGTGAGCCGAAGTATTTTTGTATTGGATAGCGGCCTGCAAGCCGATGATGATTATTTTAGAGATACACATTTATGTGAGACGGTACATGTACATTGTATTGATACACACATGTATATATGAGGAGATAGATGATATTCAGGTGATGTTGTTGTGATGTGTATGATTTTTACTTTATTATGATATGGATGGAAAATAGATGAGCTAGGCATGATAGAGTCGAGTCATCATAGGCATGGATCGATCGAGTCATGGTTCGGTTAGGCATGGATCGAGTCGGTTGGTTTGGGCATGGATCGATTTAGGTTGGTTAGGCATGGATTGAGTCGGGTTGGTGTAGGCATGGATCGAGTCAGTTGGTTTAGGCATGGATCGAGTCGGATCGGTTTAGGCATGGATGTGCATGTTAATATTTTGATAAAAATGGCAATATAAATGCAAGAGATAGTGTAAAATGTGGAAAATTTTGTTATGTATGAAAATGTGAAATAATATAAGTGGTAAAAGTTATGTGGTATATGGTTTAAATGTCGAGGTTTTTGAGATGAACAAGAAATCAGGTAAGGGTGAGGAAAATGGTTAGGGTAAAGAGTGGCCAAGCTAACCTTCTAGGGCCCCATGCCCTAGAAGTGCTGCCTACATAGTCTCGGTGAAAAGGGACCTCAGACCGATGTAGTTCTCCCATAAGCTAGGGAATAATATGATAAGATCGAAGAATAGGTAGTGCGGTTGATAGTTAGGTTGGTATTCGAGGTCATAAGTATGATGAGGTCAAGGTCAATTAGGTGAGGTGGAATATAGGTAGATAGGTATGGGTGATTTTAGGTTTATTGAGGTGGGATAAGAGGGGGCAAGAAAGCCACCCAATTGGCGAGGATCAAAACGTATGAAACACATCTTTAGATAGGCTAATGAATATAAGACCCTAAAGACATTACATGATTGATTATTCTAAGAGTGACGAATAGTCACATGATCACCAAATTTCATAGGTTCAGCAGGTCCCTTGAGGTATGACATGAAAAGACAATGGGTAATGAGGTGCAGCTAATTGGGTCATAAAATGGGAAGTAGAATGCCTTGGGCAATAGAACCAAGATCACAATAGGCAAGTCCATGACAAAAAAGTGTATTTTTCATTTTTTTCTTTTCTTATTATTATTATTTTTTTAACTTTTAGATAGAATGATCGATGTGGGAAGTCTATATGGGAGGAATATATGTCTCCTTGAGGTCTACGTGAAGCGATCGATGCGGAAGCTTCTAAATTCTAATTTTGAGAAAATAGTCTTCTTTTTGGAGAAAAACTATGTAGAGAGTTGTGAGCTTTTCATAGTTGTCCTTTGAGGGAGCAGTCTACTTAAAGCAATAATTGAGGGTGGAAGATGTCCTTTTGAGGGATTCATCTTTTATATTGAAAGTTTGACTCAAGGAGTTGATCTCTTATTTTAGAAGATGTCCTTCGAGGGATTCATCTTGATTTTTTTGGCTTATAATTCATGGACAAGACTATAACGAAGCATTTGGTTCTTGTTGAGAAGGAAGGGTGAAAGACCATGGGATCTCATCTAAAATAATATGAAAAGTATCCATGAGAATCATGCCATGTGTAGAGCCGTGGTGCACATATTTAAGATAAGGCAAAAGGGTGACAGGGTAATCACATGATCCTTGTTTAATCATTGGAGATGAGATGTGGAAAAGGTAAATGGTGCTCATAGATGAGATCATGAACTAGATAAATAGTTATGTAGGACTAGAGGTCAATAGTAGAATGGTCAAAGATGTAATGCATTAAGAGGCTCAGGTTCGGGTATACCCTCAAGTGAGGACAAACGATAGGCACCTGATCCATAGGTATGAGTTACAATGTATGGTCCAAGCCAATTAGGAGAAAATTTTCCCCGTTTTCTTTTCTCTGCTTTGGTTATGTGTTGATTTTCTTTCAAAACAAGGTCACCAACTTAGAAGGTTTGTTCATGAACATGTTTGTCATAAGCACATTTGATACGTTGTTGATAAAATTGAAGGTGATCTAGAGCATTAAGACGATGTTCGTATAATAACTCCAGTTGTGCTAAGAGGTCTTGATGAAAGTCATCACAATAAGCATGTCATAGAGAGAAATGTGGAGTGAGGGGATCTAGACTTCGAGAGGTAGAACAACCTCTGTACCATAGACCAGAGAAAAGGGTGTGGCTGCAGTGGAGGTGTGAATACTAGTACGATATGCCCATAAGGAAAAAGGAATGTGCATATGCCAATCCTTCCCAATATCGTCAACCACTTTCATGAGAATTTTGTTGAGGGTTTTTCTAGTGGATTCAGCTTGGCCATTGGTTTGGGGGTAATAAGGTGAGAATAAACTAAGTTGAATGTCGAAGGTGTCGCAAATTTTTTGTAGTGTTTTGTTTTTGAATTTTTTCCATTGTCAGTAATGAGTCGATGAGGACAATAAAGCGACAAATGATGTGATAGTTAATGAACTCACATATTTTCTCAGCTTTCGTGGAGATAATTGATATGGATTCTACCCATTTTGTGTAGTATTTGGTAGTAGTTATGATCCATTGATGGCATTGGGAAGAATGAGGATTGATTTCTCTGACAAGATCCAAACCCCATTGAGAAAGGGCCAAAGGTCACGAGCGACCTGTAAGGCATGACTGGGTGTATGATGAAGGTTGGAATGTTGTTGACATTTCATGAATTGTTTGACATAGTCACAACAATCATGATTAAGGGTCGGCTAGTAATAGCCTAGGTGAAGAACATTCTTAGTAACAAAAAGGCCACTAAAGTGACCTCCACATATGCCATCATGAACCTCCTTAATGGTGTAAGGAATTTCAAAACTTATGAGTCATCGTAAAAGAATACCATCAAAGCTATGCTTATAGAGGAGTCCCCCTAGGATAACGAAATGGGAGACCTTCTTAAGGAAGGCACATTGTCCGTTATGGGTGAGATCAGGAGGTAAGATGGAGAGGGAAAGGTAGTCAGAGTATTGTTTATACCAAAGGTCACTCGGGTTAGGGGTGTTGGTTCCGATTGAGTAAACATCGTGAGGTAAATAAGAAGGTGAATGGAGGAATTGTACAGTGACAAATATTTTGGAATCGGTAGGGGAAGCGGGTATTTGGGAAGCTAAGCATGCCATGGTATCTAAAAATTTGTTGGTTGAATGTGGGATGGTTTGAAGGGTGTAACGATCAAAGGTTGTCAACAATATGTCTACATGATGTTTATACTTTTGAATTATCTCATTACAAAATTAGTACATACCATCAACTCGGTTTATGACCAATTGTGAATCATCAAAGATGTGGAGTGATTTGACATCGAGGGCATAGGTAGTCTAGAGACCGAGGACAAGTGCTTCATACTCAATAATATTGTTGGTGCATTCAAAGTCTAGTTTGAAAGACAAAGGCATGGGTTCTCCATCCAGAGGGATGAGGATAACACCAGCTCCACCCCCATGCTAGCGACACTTGGAACCATCGAAGAAAAGTGTCATTTGGTAAGGGGGTTTATCTAGGGAAAGAGTAGTAATGGATTCATCGGGGAAGTCAAAATTAGAGTGTTGGTCCCCAACAATAGGTGCACGTCATTCAATTGGTCGGTGATAGCTGGCTCTTAATGGACTTTTGGTGATTGAATTCAAGGTCAAGATTAGATAAAAGCATGAGCCAACATGGAGCACATTGATTTTGATAGGTTTTGGTGTACATGAAGTGTAAAGGGTCGGTGTTGGTCACAACATAGGTTTTGTGGTTGAGTAGGTAATGGCGGAGTTTGGTGGCAACAAAAACTAAGGCTAAGAAAAGATTTTTTGGTGGTGTATAGGGTTTCATAGTCCAAAAGATTATGGCTTATATAATAAACCACCTACTCCTATGTTGTTCATCGTGATGAGCGAGCATGGCTCCCAAGGAATGATTAGTAGCTGATATGTATAGGTAGAAGGGTTGGTCGTCTTTAGGTGGGATGAGTATGGGTGGTTGGAGAAGGTATTGTTTTAAGGCCTCAAAAGCTTTGTGGTAATTGTCATCAAATTTGAAAGAGACATCCTTCCTAAGTAGATGATGAAATGGTTGACACACTGTCCGCGTCGAGAGTTGGGAAATAAATCGGCGAATGGATTGCAATTTACCTTGCGGGATACATGTTTGTTTAAGGTTAGTGGGCGAGAGGCATTTCCAGAATGGCCTTGACTTTAGCTGGGTCAACTTCTATACCACGTAAGGAAATGATAAATCCCAAGAGATTTCTAAGAGGACCATGAAGATGCACTTTTTAGCTTGAAGGTGGATGTAATATTTAATGATGCAATCAAAAATGGTTTCGAGGACAATGAGGTGCTCAACATGGCATTTAGATTTAGCCAAGAGATCATCCATGTAATCTTCCAATATGCAATGCATGATATCATGGAAGATGTAGGTCATAAAGACGCTGATATGTGGCACCAACATTTTTAATGCCAAAAGGCATAACTTGATAGCGAAAGGTCCCCTAAGGGGTAATGAATGCAGTTTTATGTTGATCTTATGGGGCAAGTAAAATTTGTTTATATCCCGAGAAACCATCCATGAGTGAGAGCATCTCATGACCCACGGTAAGGTCCACCAGTTGATCAATACTCGGGAAAGGGAAAGTCATCTTTTAGGTAGGTGAGGTTGAGGTCAGTGAATTCCATGCAAATGCGGAGTCCCCCTGTTGCTTTAGTGATAGGGACAATGTTAGAAATCTAACGAGGATAATCAATGGGTAATATGAAGGAAACTAAAAGAAGGCGCTGAAGTTCTTCTTTAATGAGAAGAACAATGCGAGGGTGCATTTTCCTTAGCTTTTGTTTGATCGGCTTGGCATTGGGAATGGTTACGATATTGTGGACCACTATAGTGGGGTCAATACTGGCATGTGTACATAAGACCAAGAAAGAGCTTGGTTATGAGCTCGGAGAAAGGAGGTGATGGCTTCCTTTTCAACAAAGATCTAGAGATTGTTTGATTTTTAGGATGTGCGGGTCATCTTGAGTATGAATGTTGATCTCGATAGTCGATTCATTCAACATGGTTTGTGTCTTAGAGGGTAACGAATGATGAATAAATGAGTGTTCTACACCAATGTAGGTGAGTATGGATTCATCATCTTGAAATTGAACGATGTTAATGGTCGGTGTGTCATCATCGATCATCTCAGGATACAAGAATGGGAGAGTGGAAAAGGCCTCAACTTCACGTTGATAAGTCAAAGGCCCTAAGGAAATGGTGTTTATGAAAAAAAAAGTTAGGAGGGATAGATTCAGGATCCATTGACTCCGGCGGTGAGGGTGGTGATGAAGGTGGAGAAGGGCTAGGGTCCGTAATGAGTTCAATGCGGGCCTATTTGGTAGAAGGGTCAAGGAAGCCAATACCACTCCGGTCATTATGTTTGTGGGTGGTACATGGAATAATAGTATGGCAACCTTGCTTGTAGAAGCCAAAACCAAAACCCTTCCATGCATAACGGTGCAAGAAGGTGTGGGAAAAACGGTGATTGGTAAGTTATTGGAAGTCAATGGAAAATGGGTGGGGTTGTGAGGGTGGTTCAGGTGTGTAGGTGGTAGTATCAAGTCCCCCATAGGTGAGACTAGTACGAAGATGAGGAGGACCATAAAGGAGGTGTTCTCGTATATGGTGATCATAACGAGGGTGTTGGTGAAGGATTCAATACTCGTGTGGAGTAAGAAGATGTTGACACTATATAGGTGGTACTCCTCAGTGAGGCATTGAAAAACACCTTCCAAGGGGTCGATGTGGTTGGTATGTGGGTAGCTGGTATGGACGACGTATTGGAGGTCAATGCGGAGGTGGTGTTAATGGATTGGGTAGTTAATGGGTCAGCCATGGAGGTTATAGCAGCGGTAGGCGTGGAGGAGGTATGTGTGGTGAAAGCATCAATTGTCTTGGTAGGTGTGGGTGTAGGTATAAATGAAGCAATATTGGTTACAAAAGTAGATGGCTTGACCTGTATGAGTACATCATTGGGTCGGTAAAGCATGTTATATGTTTTGAAAGGTGATGGGTTAGTTGGAATGGTATAAGTGTGTCCTTCATGTTCAAACTTTACATAATGATGCAAAGTGGAAGGAACACAACCCATGACATGGATCCAGGGTCTACCAAGCAATAAGTTATATTGGAATTCCCCCTCCAAAACATAAAACAATTTAGGAACAGTCGAGTACCCACGCAAATGTGAAGGATGACAATGCCTAGTGTTTTGGTAATAGCATCGTTGAATGAACGCAACATGACTGGATGTTTGTGCATATAATTGTCGTAAGCGCATTTGAGAAAATACATGGGATGAAATGATGTTAATGCTAGCACCTCCATCAATCATCACACGGCATACCCATATGTCATCAATGTGTACAGAGATGAAGAGGGTCAGGGTCAGGTCATCATTTTGGTATGGCGCGATCTCTTCCTCTAGAGAAGCTAAGGGAGGCCACTTGGTGAACAAGGTGAGGTGAGGATGAAGGTGGTAATTTTGTGAGGGAAGCTACATGATGGGTTTGATAATGGAGGCTACGGGTATAGGTTCATTCGGTAAAACCTCGATAGATTGAAGAACCTCCATGAGGGCTTGACGATGGGATTCTGAGGTTTGGATGAGGTCATATAAGGACATTTTGAGTGGATATTGGTGTAATTGTTTGAGCATGGTGTGATGTGTGACACCATTAGAAATGGGGTATGTGGGGCCGCGGATAGTTATCTTAGGTATGGGTGTAGATGGTATGTTGGGTATAGGATTGGTTGGTGGGTCAGTTGCCTTTTCTTTACCCTTCTACGCATGTGTAGTGACATGTACCATGTTGATTTGAGGGAAATTGTCAAATGGAGAGGGTGTAGGGTAAGTGGTATAACGACATGAAGGGAAAAAACCTACGGAGGAGAAAATACCTGTGAGGTTAGTTGGGTGCAACGACATTTGGGTGGTGGCGTGGCAAGTTATTTGATGTGAACCATGTTAATTTCAAATTTTGTGTGTGGTTCTAGGAGCTATGAGGGTGGAGGTTGTGGTTGTTGAGTGAGTAGTGTGGGAATGGATGTAGGTGAAGCAATATCCTTGTCAAGAAAGTCGTCATCGTCAAAGTTGGTTTCCAGTGGACACAATTGGATAAGGACGGTTTTCTAGGCCTTGCGCTTTTCCACATCATGCCACGGCACACAATGGTATGTGCAAATTTTGGTATCGTAAAACCCCTTTGGCTTGGGTTTGAGGGGTTGTAAGGTTAGAGTGGTCAGTAATGTGATAACAAAAGTCTCGAGGAGGTTGGTTAAAATTTTGGCATAAGACCCTGCTAGTGGATTGCAATGGGAAGTAAATGTGGGTTTGGGTGTAGGTTTGGTTGGTTGTCGGGAATTGTTTTTGGAATTGTAGGAAGGGGTCGAGCTATGGATTTAGGTGCCGGTGTGGTTTGAGGTATTTTTCGGGTTCGTTTTGGTAGGGGTATAGTAGATGAATGGGTAGGAGGGTGTGGTTTTGTTTTGACTACCTTGTTGTGTGGCAATAGGGTTTTATTTTTGGGGTGCACCTTCTTGGGTAAAGGTGATGTGGGTGTACGAGGTCTATGAGGGAAAGTAGATGGAGGAAGAGGGTGAGTTACCCATGGGGATAATGGGGGTGCTATGAAGGTAGATGATGCGTCTCGTGCTTGAGGTGTGATGGACAATGATTGAAGTGTAGTGGGTAGTGAAGCAATGGATGAAGGTATCAAAAGTATTGGTGGTAAAGAGACTATAGGTGAGGATATGAGTCGTGTTGTGTGCACAGGTAGGTTAGAGATTTGTGAGGCAGAATGGGTGATTGTGTTATTGGGATATGAATGGGTGAGGGTGCTTGACCATGTTGGGAAGCCGAGGTCTTAAGGCGAGATGATACAAGTGCGGGTGTGATTGGTGCGGTAGGGGTATGAAATTGATGAGTTTGTTTCTTTAGTTTGGGTGTCGAGTAGGTGTGATTTTAACATTGGAGGATGTAGCTAAATCAATTTTAATAGGTGGATGAGTGAGGCTGGTGGTTGGGGTAAATATTGTTGTTGGTATGGGTTTGGGTTTAGGCATAGGTCGGGTTATGGGTAAGGGTGTGGTGTGAGTGTTAACAAATATCGGGGAAGGGGTTGTGATAGCAGTGGTTGTATTTGGTTTGATGGGTGGAAATGTGTTTGGGTAGATAGTGGAGGTGTCATCGAGGGATCTCTGCATTTGTGTTGAGATAGGGAGTAAGAGGTGCCCCCATAACAAAGCTCTATCCACATACTCTAAGTGATCAGCCAAACATGAGAATGGCGTGTCTATGGGTGGAGTTAGTGAGGAACTAATGGGAATTCCCATAAAATGCATCTTAGAGATGGGGAATTAGCCGGCTTCAGCTTCTGTGGGTAAGAGATTTGAAAGTAGGTTTGTTGGATGTGGTAGTGGATGGAGAATGCTCGCCAAGAGGCAAATGTATCCCCACCGGGTCTATGATGGGTGGAAGGGATGATGGAATTTCCTCTGAGTGAAGGAACTGATATGTTCTCCTCTGGGGTGGAGGTAGGTACGGTAGGTAAAGGTTTGATAAGTGGAGAAGCTAGGGGTTAGATGGTCTCAATGTTAGTATAAGACTCCTCTGTAGGTGATGCAGGAGATGAAGGGTGTTCTTCTATTGGTGAAGGAATAGTGACGGTTGGTTCAGATGTGGAAGGAGGATTTCAGGATAATATTTCCTCTATGGAAGGGATGTGAGGTATTTGAGATGTGACAGGTACCTCATTAAATATTGCATGAACCTCACGAGTATGGGTATCATGAGTGGATATCTCACCTATTTGATTAGATGAAGGGGCATGATTGGGAAAAGGATTTTTAAAGATTTGTAGATTTTGGTTAGAGGCAGCGTTGGGATTATCCACAATCAACTCACCTTTCTCTAGCATTTCTTAGAGAATATTCTTGAAAGTGATGCAGTTACGATCATTATGACCCTTCACTCAATGATAGTTATAGAAATCTTATTCCTTATACCATGCAGGCATGGGGCAAGTAGGGTCAAAACCAGTGTGTGGTTTTATGGGCGGAAGGGTGATTGTGCCAGCTTTGATAAGCTTTTCTAAGACAAAAGAGTAATAGATTGGGGTATGTTTTTGCTGCTCTTGTCTGAATTGAAAAGCTTGAACAAGTGATAAATTAGATGAGGGTGTAGCTTTATTGGTTGGATGAGCTAGGCCGGCCTTGAGTACCACTGTGTTAGTGGTACCTTTAGAATTTAAATAATTGGTTGGTGGTTTGGAAGAAGAAGAGGTTTCATTCAACTTGAATGCCAAATTTTTATTTTGCAACTGGATTTTCTTCTCTTCGATGGCCCGAATCTCTAACTTTCATGCCATAGTGAATGCCTCATCAAATGTTCAGAAATTTTTGACCTACAAGGTCGGGAGATATGTCTAGCACAAGCTTGAGTAAAGAGCTCGATGAGTTCAGTTTGTGGTAATTAAAAGGTAAGTTGATTGATCAAGCTATGCCAGCAAGTGACAAAATCTGCAATAGATTCATCCTCGTACTAACGTGTGGAATATAATTCGGTCATGGTAACTTTCTTGGCGATATTGATAGAGAAATGATGCAAAAAAAGCTTGGGCTACCTGATTGAATGAAAATATGGAGTGTTTGTGTAACCCACTATGCCAGTCTAATGCAAGTCTAGTGAGGGAAATGGGAAAAGTTCTCAAAAGTAAGGCATCATCATGAGCAATCAAATAACATTCATGTTTAAATGAGTGCAAATGTCTTTGTGGGTCTTCCTTACTATTGAAGCAGTTGAATTTGGGCATTTTCCAATGCACAGGGTATGAATGAATGGGAATGGATGGGTGAATAGGTTCATTGCAAATCTCATCGTAAGTGAGAGTGTTGTGGGAGCCAAAAATTGATGCCTCCAGTGTCTGCATCTTATCCATCATCAATTTAATTAGGTCATTGGTGGGTTGTGATGATTGGATGCCTCCTATAGCGTGAGGAGGTTAGTTTTGGGCATATAATGGGGGTGGCATTCTAGTGTATGGGGCTTCCATGTAAGGTGGTGGAGAAGAAGGTAATGAAATAGGGGCATGTACCCGACATGAATAATAGATGAAACAAGTAGTTGTTGGTAGTATGTATATGGGGAGGAAGGGTTGTGGTAACCCTAGTGGCAATAGGGGCTAATGATTGTGGAATGGAAAGAACTACATTCTGAAATGGGGTAGAGGTCATCAACACTAGGAGGTGGGAGCGTAGCTATAGGTATGTGTGAGACATGAGGGATGGATGAGGTTGCATTTGGGGTAATCGTTGAGGGTATGGTGGATGTAATGGGTGCCACAGAGGTAACAGATGTGAAAGTCATAATGGTTATAGGACCTAACTCATGAAACGACCGAGGGTAAGGTGGATGCGGTGTAGCACGGAGCCGATGATGGCCGATGCTTTGAAGTGGGTGCGAGATTCGGGGGGATAGATATGTGCATGTCATATATCAACCGACCCAAGGTGTCTCGAGTGGATGAATGGGAGAGGTAAAACTATAAGGTAGTAGGGTTCTGTCAAGGAGTCTGTGAACTCCTCATCTCTGGTAATGATATTAGTAGGTTTGGATAGGATCCGTGGCTGGTGATAAAATAGAAGGGGTGAAGGACTAGGTGGGAGAAGTTGGAAATTGGCATGGAACACGAGGGTTTCGCTTGTCTTCGAGTAAGTATCATATGAAATAGTACTAATCGATGGATGGGGCTACCTCTTTGTAAATGGTACAGAGAGCAATAAAAGCAGTGAATCGGTGATAAAAGAAAATGGATGACGTAACAAATGGTGGGTGGAATATGAAATAGGATAATCAATGTCGGTTAGGTAAAATCGACATCGATTAGGGGTAACCGATGCTTTAGTCACTTTGTAGAAAATAGGCAATGAGTAATCAATGAAGCAAAAGGCAAAACCCGACAAGTATGCCAAATGCGGGAATGTGTAAAATGAAAAAAAGAATAATGACAGTGATAGAGACTATGGAATGTGAAAAAAGTGAAGTGAGAATGTCCTTTTGAGTAGGTTAGCAAAAGGACTTGGAACCTACGTCGTTGAGTTTAACGATGATGATGGTCGAGGTAACCGATGTCGATTCTATGATGAGATTGAAACAGTGATGAGAAAAAGTGGTTGTGAATTAGAATTTGATGTGGAATCAGACCCATAATTCTAGGAATGATGGTGATATGGCCTAGGAAAACTCAGGTGAAGCTAGAATACACCAACTATGATGAGGAGCATGCAAGGATGAACAAAAATTGATGAACATGATCTTTCACCTCAAAACAAAAACCAAGCAGAAACACTAAGAAAATGTGATCCTAAGAGTGTTCTTTTCTATTATGTTTGTTTCGCTTATGCTATTTAAGGAATAACACATGAATTGTGAAATAGATTTTTTTGGTGAGGATGGATTCCTACAAAGAAGGATATCTAAAGGGTGAGGTTTCAGGTATGTTATGGTGGGGGGTCGGGCTACGCTTTGAATTATGACTCAACAGAGTAGTGAGCAAGTGCCCACTGTGCCATGATCATGTGATCACCTACAACTTCTTCTAGGTAAGATGTTGTTTAAGAATGTATGTATTTGAATTTTTGTGTGGTTTGATAAGACTCGAGAGAAAGAGAAAACAATAGAAGTGATTTTCTACGATTTGTTTATCAACCATCACCGGTAATGACTTCCAGTGTATAGGTTGCCCTCAATTAATGTGAGCTAATGCAGAAAATCAAAATTAAATGTAATTATTTTTAAACCCAAATTGAAAATATGAAATTGGATGACACAATAAGATGAATAGGAAGAGGGATGCTCTTTCACTAAAATGCAGAAAACATGAAGAAATGATTCTTTTTAAATACACCAAAAGAAAAGTTTCCTTTAGAGCAAATAGAAAGGAGGAGTGGATTACTAGGGAAGAAAATTAGTGTGTACACTTTTAGAAGGGAGACAAACACACAATTTTTTTTTCTAGGAATGAATGAAATGCAAGGAATCCTGATGGGTACCACCAGTGTGCCAAAATGTTTCACCTTTTTCTTAGATTGTTTCTTTGAATTTTTGACAAAATAGATAGGGTAATGGGTGTGGGAGGAATACCTGTTCAAATTTTAGTTGATGGTTTCTTGCACGCTTATGACTTCGAATCCATAGTTGATCGTGAGAGCTTCCTTTTGGCTAGGAGGAACTACCCGTAATGAAAGAAAGACCACCGAAAAGAATTAAACAATTTGGGCGGTGATTTGCCTACCGTGAGCTAGATCCGGAAGTATGATACTTCCTAGATGGTTGTCATCCATTGTTTTAAACAAATTAATGTTGTAAACAAAGTAAATCCTATTGCCATTTTGAAATGATTTAGGTATCTCACTTAAAAACACAATAAGAAAATAGATCTAATCTAAGAGGCTAATCTAGAATAGAATCCACGGGTCAAAGGGTTGGTTTTGGGTTCTGCAGTCTAATAAAGGTCTCAAGTAGGTCAAAAGTGAGTTAGGGTGAAGTAAAGTTAGGTGGATAGGTATTTGTTTAAGGCTATGTGGGCAAACATAGAGACCGACATCATTCGGGGTGGCCGACCACTGTTAGGTATAACCGGTGCCAATTACTATGAGATCTCGGAAATGTCACGAGACAGGGTTTTGGTCTCCTCAGTGATTACACAAAGGATTTAGTTGATCGGAGAAGGTATTAGGTGACTAGGATAGGTTTTTTACAAGGTTTTCATGGGTCTGATGGAGGTAAAAAATATTGGAGATGGTCAATAAGGAGCAAGATAAACAATGGGTGATAAAACAATGATGAAATGAAATAACCAGGAAAGTATGATATTGTACTTACTTGGATTTCATTCTTGAAGCCTTGTGTGTGATAAATAGAGATGATGATGATGGGTTTGAAGGCTGCAAGTGATCAACGACTAAAGAAAAAACCTTCGCATGGGTTGCATGCACACTCCTCTTTGCTTGGGTAGATCGAGAATGGGGCGGGATGGCTGTGGGAGAAGATGCTCAATCTCCTTCCTTGGATGTCAGTTCTTACTGGAATTGACTCTCTGAAGATGCGTTATCTCTCTGAGGTTTTTTCTTTCTCGTCAACTTTTCTTGCTTCCAACTTCCAATTTCAAATTCCCACCTTGAGAATAAAGTTGTTTTGGGGATAAAAGGGTAACGGACGGTGGTCAGCTTAACCGGCATTAGGGAAACGATGTTGGTCAAGGCGGGATTTCCTAGGTTTACCAAACTTAGGGAGATCCTCTTGATTTCCTCGGATCTTGTGTCATTATCCCGTGGATTGGACTGGGAGCTTTTGTGATCATGTGAGAATGTGGTTAGAGGGAGTGTAGGCATTGATTTTTAGGGTTTGGGTAAGTCTTAGTTAGTTATGGTAACTTGCTAAGAATAGGTCTTAAGTTGAGTTAGCTTGGTGAGGTGTCTAAGTGAACTATATGTGTAGGTATTATTTAAATAAGATATTTAAATAATAAATATAGTGAGGATAAAACATTAATCTAATTAAATTAATTTAATTAATATTAGTAGGTTGAAGGGGGTCATGGCTAGGTATATGTAATAAAGGGGGCTTATATGTCGAAGGACGAAGGGGAGTGTGACTTAATTTTAGTGTCTATAATATCTTTCCTTACAAGTTGCATATTTGTTTGATTTTTTTAGGAGGAGGAATTTCAGTAATGGTGGTAACTTTAGCTGGGTCTACCTCAATCCCTCTTCATGATACAATGAATCCAAGAAAATTTCTAGACAGTACGCCAAACACACTTCTTTGGATTCAATCTGACTTTGTATTCCCGTAGGCGTATGAAGCTACGCCAAAAAAACTCAAGGTAATATGATCTTGTCTTGGATTTCCCAAGGATATCATCCACATAGTCTTCCATGATGTCATGAATCATATCATGGAAAATCACAGTCATTTCCCTTTGATAGGTTGCACCTACATTTTTAAGGCCAAATGTAATTACCTGCTAACAAATATTAACCTGTGGTTGTGAAGGTCATCTTGTGTTGATCTTCATCTGTGATTTTGATTTGATTGTAGCCTAAAAATCCATCCATAAGAGATAAAATTTCATATCCTGCAGTTGAATCAACAATCATATCAATATTGGGCAACAGAAATCATCTTTTGGACATGCCTTATTAATGTCTCTAAAGTCCGTATAGATTCCGATCCCGAGTGGTTTCTTTTTGTATGCGTGGGATATATTTGATATCCATTATGAGTAATCAATAGGTCTAATTAAGCCCACTTTGCTAGCAATCTTTATAGCTCTTCTTTAACTAGAAGATCCACCAAAGGATGTAATTTTCTCGAGCTTTTGTTTTATGGGCTTGGTGTAGCATCCCCATTTTCGTACATTAGAACAAGATTTTTTTTTTGATAGAAGCATTCTAGTTCTAAATACATAATTTAGAACTCTCAGATCATAACAATCATTCTTATAACAGATAACCATATGCAGCTGTGATGACTCGGAGTACCTCCGATCTATTCATATCATGACTCGGTGATCTACCGATCTATTCATGAGTATTACAGAGTTGGCATTTTTATTTTAACACATCCCTCTTGCGGTTCTCTTCCCTAATCTGGGATTTAGAATGCTTTGTCCAAGGAACCTATCTGAATAATTGTTACCATTATTCATCGGCATCTCGTCCCTCAGACTAGGTGACATAGGACAACGCAATCAACAACTTGCGATACTTTGGCCAAAGATTTGAAACATACTGCTTATGTCTCGTATTCCTTGACGGCATACTCATCAATCTGGAATACATCCTTCACCCCATTCCTATGTTATGTAGAATGTCTTATACTGACTTCTGTCAGCCTCCCCTGTCCCAAGTTATTCACTCAGGAACGGATTAATAATATGACAATGATATAAGGATGTTCTCAAGAACTAGGGATACGCTGACATACTAGGTCAACCCTAGTTAACCCTGTGTGTCAAGGTACCCCGAGTCTCCAGGGCAGCCTCATATCATGACCACATTCCTAACCAGTCCTGGAGTAAAAACTTGTTCGAGTTTAAGGTGTAAATCTTAACGATCAATGCAAAGGGTGTCACCATAAGTCACCTGCATTGTTGTATCTTCGAGAAGATCCTAATCTTCTCGAAGGTACAACCTTGCAGTTGACTTGTGCCATCAACCTTCAAATCCACCTTGAAAAGATCTACTTAACTTTAAGGTGTTACTTACGTTGAGTTAAAGTTATACTTTAAGATGCTCCTTTTAGGGTAGTCTTTTCCCAACCCCTGGGTTCCTCACCTTAGAATTTCCTTTCTTATTAAGACCCATTTCACAAAGAGAAGTTAATAAGATTTGAGGTTTCATTAAGGAGTTCTTTGTTACACAATGATCTAAATCAACGAAATTGGGTAGTAGCCCTAAGTCTTCTCATAAGGTTGCTAACCATACCCTTATTAGGTTTATATCAGTTCTCAAAACTGAAATACATCTTACTTATTAGTATTAAGATATAGTGATTTAAAATCAAATTAAGGCGTTGTCTTGACTTAGATCAAGATTAGGGAGTAATAATTTATTCAGCCCGTTCAGCTTCCTGTTGAGGTTTATTTTAACCTTAGCTTCTCGAAAGACAGTGATCTAAATTCCAATTTAGCTTTAGATAGAACATAACAGAACTACTAAACATTTACAAGTATTCAGTCACATAATCTTTGCAAAGCTTACTTAGAGAATCCCAAATGTCTCCAAGGTATACAATAATAACAATGCTCTTAAAATCATTCAAACCGAAGAAGTTCAATCCATCAAGATACGAATGCAAACACATAAGTAACAAATACCTCATTTCATTCATTTCTAAGCTAATCAAATACATTTTATGCATTCAAAGATATTTGATACAATACTCAACAAAAAGAAAAGAACATCTTTCTTCAAGTAGTACATTTAGAGAATCAAGTTGGAATTCATCATAAAACCAAATTAAACAATCAACATCATATCGATCTGTGTGCCTTTACCACTTACGGTAAATCGTATGCAAAAATTGTCAACATGGGTCAGTTCGGTGAACTGAGCATGATAAGCACTAATTCTTAAAACAATTGCAATCCACCAATTGTTCTCATTAAACAACCTGTTTAAATGAAATCATTTCTTCAAATTCCAAACATAAATCAGGCTATTCATCTTATATGTTAGAGACTAAGAACAAATGAATACAACCATTCTAAAGACAAGAAACTCCTACAAGAATGTTTCTAACAATTACTCAAAGGCAGTTTATAACATTCAACAAGCTCAACTGTCATAATTTCCTTTCAATCATACATTATTTTAATGGTATTGACGAGTATACCTACTTATACAGCAACACACATTTTATACCAGTCTCTCCATACAATACCACAGTCTATTCTTGTTATGCCCTTACCGTAGAGATCGCATAAGGATACAAGAAGAAAGCACATAAAGTTTCCAGACTAGGAGAGAGAGTATTTTCTTATTCCTCTTATTACACATCAACATATAATTTACAACTCAGGAGAAGGAAACAGAGTAAATCAGATTCCCATTTCAATCATGTTCTGGACTGTACCGACTCCTCTAGAATAACGCAATTACTTTTACGCATGCGATTAAAACAGTCGAGATCACAAGAAGAAACTACAGTTTCATCTAAATTCATTAATAAAAATCACCTGTAGCTATTAAGCATTACAAGAGCTCTCGCGACAAAGCAAAGAAAATAATCCAACCATGAAAGACTCAACAAATATTTTCCATATCATTCATCAACATGAAAATACCCAACGCCATCGCCTGACATGGTACAACTAAGAGCTCTTTGTTTCAGTCAAACACGAGACAAGATAACATTAAAAACAAATAACGTTTCCATATGCAAATACAGTGACATTCACACTGAGTCAAAACACAAACATGCACAGCTTCATTCAACTTAAACAAATCCCTACGATTATACAACAAGGACTTATATTAGAAGCCGATTTCAAGAAGAATAATCACAACAAGGTCTTCACGTGGCGAATTCCATATCAATAATTTCCTCAAAGTTTCATCCGAAGTCGAGCTACTACGAAATACAACAGGGTCTCAAACAGAGTCAAGTTTGTAAAGAAAACCCATCCTTTAATTCCACAGACGAACTGAATATAACACAACAATGTTAAGAAAGAGTTTGTATGATATGCATGCACAGCGAGGACTTAATTTGAGAATCGAGCCAACTCGCAACATATCAAGGACTCCAACAGTGTCAAATACAACTAGTACTCACAACCAGGGCTTTGATTGAAGTCGAATTCATACGAAAACAATTCAAGGACTCCAACAGAGTCAAAACCAAAAAGTAAACACAACAAAGCTTCCACAGAGTCAAAAACATACTATCCAATTCAAGGATTCCAACAGTATGCACAACAAAACTTCTACAGAAGTTAAAAACATAAGTTACATTTCAAGGACTCCAACGGAGTCAATACCATATAGTATTTTCAACTATACTTCTACAGAAGTCGAAAACATATGTTACGTTTCAAGGACTCCAACAGTAATCACAACCAAGTTTAGACAGAAGACGAAAACATACGAAACATTAAAAGGACTCCCACTGAGTCATTTTCGTATATAATCCCTGAAAACTTTCAACGGAGACTAACCCAAAATTGCAAACACAGTAAGGATTTCTACAATAGTCACATTCAAGTAGTATAATCACAGCAAGCATTCCAACCAGAAGAAACTTAAAGTATTCTTAGCAAGATTCAACAGGATTCAACAACAATAAAAGCACAGCCGGTCTTCAATCGAAATGAAACCAAAAGGAAGAATAAATACAGTAAACATTCCAACAAAGTCTTTGAAAAACCCGAGATTCCTAATTCCACAGGAAAAGAAGAACCAATACATTGCTTCAAACCAACTGAACTGAAATCACCTGAACAGAGTTGTTTTAATGAAAGCATTTGGAGTAAAGCAAGATTTTTAAAAGTTAGGGCCTATCATGCCTGGTAATGTCGCTTAAAAATCCGAAGAAGACCTCTGAATGTGCTCGCACCTTCTCTTCTTCTTCCACGATAGATTCAACAACAATAATTTGTTACCCTCATGTCTTATAAACTTTCCCTGACAGAGAAAAGAGCTAGATATTCTCATAGTTGCCATGCAACACAAAGTAGACTGGTTCGAAGAACCGGTGATCAAATAGAGAGAAAACCGGAGCGTATGGAAAACCAAACAACCAACTAGTTTTCCATTTGCATGCCTTCCCAAGCAATCCGCGCTCGGGAACCGAAGTTCATCAATGACATTAACTCCAAGATTCCCGCCTATTTTCCATTGCCACCGACCACCAAGGTTGGCGATTGACAAATGAAAACAAACGACCATTCCCATTTGACAACTCTGCCACGTCAGGTCTCAATAGCCGTTTGAAATCTCCGCCAAATCCCTTATCCTTCATGCTTATCCACTTCATTTAATGCCATGGAAACCACCACCCATGGCTCACACCCCTTCATAGTTCCCCCTTCATCCATTATCATAAGTTAGGTTAGAAACATAGGTTAGATCTTACGGTAAGACATTAGTCTTACTTCCATAGAGCTTAGGTAGCTAACCTTAGGAGCATTAAACCTATAGTTTAGGGCTAGGTTATTTTAGTAATAATTCAACCCATAGGTTATAGTTTAGGTTAAGGTTATTAACCTTAATGAATCCATTCAAGGTCCCACAAGTAGGTTCGATCAGTATTAGAACCAACAGGTATAACATTCCCGAAATGGATCCTATCCGGCATTGATAATAAGCTTGCAGTATACACTAGAATTTATTACCTAGCTTAAGGTCTAGGCCTTCCTGATATTACGATATCGGGAACCAATTCATTTAACACGATTAGCCTGAGTTAGACTCCGGAATTGCTTATTCAACACATTCAGACCTTGCAACTTTCGTAAGGTCTATAATTTTTGTTCATCCAGAATAAACTTAAAACATCTCTTGGATCAATGCAACTGATCCAAGGCCGAGTCATAAAGATGGATAAATCCACAATTCCTCCCAAAATCATATTGAACTCAAAGCTAAAAAAGAAAGAAATAAAAGAGTCCAAGCATATCCCGACTCAATCAAAGATCATCAAGAGAAAAGAAGATACAATCCATATCAAGCATGACTTCACAATCAAAGGAACACATCCTTATACAAAAGAAATCATATATAAACACTTGAATGCTCGTGGAGGAAGTAACAATAGTTCGGGGTGTTACATGCTTCCTCTCTAAAAGATTCATCATCCCGATGATTACATGTTTGATTTACCTTCACGTCAACCAATTTATTAGTTCACAATACAATAAGACTATTTCTAACTTGAATAGTTCCGAAACCAATGTCATGATACATTTTATTCGGACTAAATAATGTTTGCCTCAATCAAGCTTTCATATAGACAGAAAAAAAGATAAGTTCATAAAAATGTTTTGTCAATGATTTCATTCTCATTGAAAAAGAAAAGGAAAAGCAATTTTCATCTCTTCCGATTTTCCCAAGTTGCACTTTCTTCGTTAAAATGGTCCCACTGGACCTTACATTCTTGTATTTCATGATTTCTCAAATGCAATTGGCGAGTTTCCAAAGACTTGTGTGGGTTTAACCATGATTATTCCTAGGTCTTGGACCTATAATGAATTCCAATTTAAAACATGTGACAAATCTGAAACGTATTTCTTAAGCAAAGAAATATGGAAAACATCATGCATGTGAGACAAAGAAGGTGGTAATGCTAATCGGTAAGATACAGGATTGATTATTTTGACAATTTCGAAAGGTCCCACGTAACGAGGTGACAACTTGGCAGCCTTGCCAAAAGTTATAGAACTCTTTCTGGGTTTAACACAAAGAAAAACCTTCTCACCAAGCTCAAACCTTCGATCAACCCACTTAAGGTCAGCATAGCTCTTCTGCCTATCTGTTACTTCCTTTAATCATTCACGAATCAACTTAACTTGCTGTTCCATTTCAGTGAGGATCTCTAGTCCAATTACCACTCTATCCTCAATACTATCCCAACTAACAGGGGTTCTGCACTTTCTTCCATAAAGTGCTTCAAAAGGTGCCATTTTAAGAGATGAGTGATAAGTGTTGTTGTATGCGAATTCAACTAGTGGAAGATACTCTTCCCATTTATACTGTTGATCCATGCAATACATTTGCAACATATCTTCCAACACTTGATTTACTCTCTCGGTTTGTCCATCTGTTTCCGGATGATATGCAGAACTGAAGTTTAGTTTCGTTCCAAGAGCTGTATTAAGCATTTGCCAAAATCTTGACGTCATTCTAGGATCCCTATCAGATATAATCAATTCCGGTACACCATGTAACCTGAAAATTTTGTGCACGAATCTTTTGGCCAACACCGGTGAATCATCCTTTAGATTTCTAGTGATGAAATGAGCTACCTTAGTTAGTTTATCTACAACTACCAGGATAACATCATGTTTATTCCTGGACATAGGTAACCCTTGTACAAAGTCCATGCTTATTACTTGCCATTTGTACTGTGGTATGCTATGGGGATATAATAGTCCAACAGGGTGCATGTGTTCTGCCTTAACCCGCTGACATTCCAAACAATGAGTCACAAAATCAATAACATCCTTTTTCATACCTTTCCAAAAGTATTGTTGTTTTAGATCAGCGAGTATTTTTGTGATACCCGGGTGTCCAGAGAAGGGCGAATTATGAAATTCAACTAACAACTTCTTTCTCAAATCATTCAGCATAGGTACGTATACCCTGTTTTCATAACGTAAGATTCCTTCATTATCAAAATGAAAACCTTTATACCTTTCATCATTAGGTTCTACAGCAAGCGCTGCTTTTACTTGCTGAAAGTATATATCAGATTCTGAGGCACTTTTTACCTCATCCTTAAACTAAGTTCTTAATGTTATAAGAGCAAAAATGTGCTTCCTACGACTTAGAGCATCTGCTACCCTATTCTCTTTCCCTTTGATGTAGCTAATATCAAAATCATATTGAGATAAAAACTCTAACCACCTTCTCTGTCTGGCATTTAGATTAGGCTGAGTGAAAATATATTTCAGTCCCAAGTGATCAGTTTTCAACTCAAAAGGTTTCCCAAGTAAATAGTGTCTCCAGACTTGAAGCGCATGAACAATGGCAGCAAGCTCCAAATCATGAGGAGCATAATTCAGCTCATGTAACTTAAGTTTTCTACTTTCATATGCTATGACTTGATCATTTTGTAACAAAACACCTCCAAGGCCTTCCCCAGAAGCATCCGTTACAACAGTAAAGCTCCCATTAGGGTCTGGTACAACTAATATAGGTGCGAATTCAACTTTTAAGACTTTTGAAAGCAGCTTTCACACTTATCATTCCAAATAAATTTCTTATCCTTCTTCTCGTAATGAAGTTATCGGTGCAGCCACTTTAGAAAAATCCTTAACGAATTTTCTATAATAACCAACAAGACCCATGAAGCTTCTTACTTCGCGTGCACATTCTTTAGTGCAGCCACTCGCTTATTGCGACTATTTTTGAAGGATCTACAACAATTCCTTATTTACTAATGACATGGCCCAAATAGTGAACTTCGTATCAAAGAAAGAACATTTGGATAACTTACCATATAACTTTCTTTTTCTCAAAATTCCCAAAACTATCTTCAAATGCTCATTGTGCTCTTCAACACTTTTAGAATAAATGAGAATATCGTCTAAGAATACAAGTACAAACTTGTCCAAATATTCTTGAAAGATATTATTCATTAAGTTTATAAAAGTCATGGGGGTGCATTAGTTAATCCAAAGGGTAGAACCGTGAATTCATAATGTCCATACCTTGTTCAGAAAGTTGTTTTATGAATATCTTCTTCTCTAATCCTTAATTGATGATAACCAAATCAAAGATCTATCTTGGAATAAACCGCCGCCCCACGCATCTGGTCAAATAGATCGTCAATCCTTGGAAGTGGGTATCTGTTCTTGATTGTTGCTTTGTTCAACATCTAATAATCGATACACAGCCTAAGTGTTCCATCCTTCTTTTTCACAAATATTATTGGCGCTCCCCAAGGTGAAACACTTGGTCTAATCAAACCTTTAGACAAAAGTTCTTGCAATTGTGCCTTAAGCTTGACTAACTCTGTAGTAGTCATCCGATAAGGTGCTTTGGAAATAGGTTTTGTTCCTGGTTTGATTTCGATGGTGAAGTCAAATTCCCTCTTGGGTGGTAAACCTGGTAATTCCTCCGGAAAAACATCCTTGAAACTTTGCAATAGTGGAAATCGTTTCATGGAATCACCATCTTCTTCTGAAAATTTAGATATCTTTACTGCATAAAGGGTACATCCTTTGTTTTTAGCCTTTTTAAGCTGCATAGCTGACAGTTTTCTAACTGAAATTTCCCGTTTCACACCTTGAATCTCTGTTGCCTTCAATGCGGATCATCTAAACATTTTATATTCTTTTCATAGCAATCTACTTTTGCTTTATGGTCAGCCTAACCAATTGACACCGATGACAATGTCATAAGATCCCAAGGGTGTAACATAGAGGTCAACTTCGTGGAAAATTTAGGTAAGTCGTGACTACCCCAAAAAGACACATACTTACTTGTATGAATAGAATTATTACCATACTTTGATACCCAAGATTTATCCATTTTTCCAGCCTTTTCTTTTAAGTTTAGAAGCAAGTTTACTAGAAATAAAACATTCAAGAGCTCTGTATCAAAAATAATAGTGACAGTATGCCAAATAACTTACCCAAAACTTCTATAGGTGTCACTTGCTTTTCAGCTTGCTTGTCTACTACTGCAGCATGTATCTTATGCTGCTGATTACGATCATCCTTCTTCAAATGGCACTGATTTATGTAGTGGTCTTTGCCACAATTTTAGTAGCCTCCTACAGGTCCCTTTTTAGGCTCAAAATTTCCTCCAGCCTTGTAATTATCATGTTGTCCTCCATAGGGCTTCTGCCCATTGTTATAATTTTTGGCAAAACTATCCCTTACATTTCCAGCAGGCTTATTCCCTATCGTTTTCTTACTATTATCCCCTGGAAACTTACTTTTGTTTCCAAAATTTTTCCATGGCCCCTTTTTGGGTGCAAGTGAAGTTGAAGAAGGGTTTGCAATCTTCTTCCGCACTTCCTCTTTATGAGCAGAAATAGCCTTTAATTTTTGTTCTTGTCTTATGGCCTTTTCAACAACTCCTTCCATAGTGGTTGGACTGTGAACATCGACCTCTCCCCCTATCACGAGATTCAGTCCCATGATGAATTTCCATATTCTAAACTTCTCGTCAGTTTGATACTGCGGTACATACTTGAGGAGTTTTGTAAACCGCTCCCAAAGTATTCGCCATGCGTTAGCTTCCTTGAGCTAAGTTCGAATTTTGTCATTTTCGATCATAGAAAAGTTATGGCAGCCAATGTTGCCTAAAATAGCCCTTAAATTGATCCCAAGTAATATTGGTCTCATCAATATTTAGCTCACTTTACGGCTATCCCACCACGAAGATGCTTCATGGGAAAGCTAATAGGCTCCCAAATAGATTTGGTTTCCTCCGAGAAGTTTCTTATTGTAAAGTGCTTCTCCATTTCGCTAAGCCGCTCGCTCCATTTCCTAATGTGGTGCCATCATATTTAGGTGGGCTTATCCTTTTATATCATTAGTGAGTTCTGCTGCTAACTGCCATTTTGTTTTCTCGGTTGGACATGTGCATTTCAGCGTATTATCAACACCCATATCGGGGTTGTCCTCGGGAGGTTTCGATTGTTATTACCAGCTTCATCTTCCTCCTCATTTCCCATTACTTGCTGTTCAAGTACATCCAAATGATCTCTTGTGTCCAATAGGGCAGCAAGGATCTCATCAAGATTTTGGGTTGTTGCCGCCCCTCCTTCAGGTGGAGCATTATTCGCAACATTCCCCCTTGTTCTAACCATTTTCTGTTACAAGAAAATTCAGGTTTTTAATCGATTATGGACATAATAGGTCCAAAATCTATAACCTTCAGCTCTGATACCAAGATGTAACATCCCCATTTTAGTACATTAGAACAAGATTTTTTTTTTTATAGAAGCATTCTAGTTCTAAATACATAATTTAGAACTCTCAGATCATAACAATCATTCTTATAACAGATAACCATATGCAGCTGTGATGACTCGGAGTACCTCCGATCTATTCATATCATGACTCGGTGATCTACCGATCTATTCATGAGTATCAAAGAGTTGGCGTTTTTATTTTAACACATCCCTCTTGCGGTTCTCTTCCCTAATCTGGGATTTAGAATGCTCTGTCCAAGGAACCTATCTGAATAATTGTTACCATTATTCATCGGCATCTTGTCCCTTAGACTAGGTGACATAGGACAACACAATCAAAGATCTTGCGATACTTTGGCCAAAGATTTGAAACATACTTGCTTATGTCTCCTATTCCTTGACGACATACTCGTCAATCTGAATACGTCCTTCACCCCATTCCTATGTTATGTAGAATGTCTTATACTGACTTCTTTAGCCTCCCCTGTCCCAAGTTATTCACTCAGAAACGGATTAATAATATGACAATGATATAAGGATGTTCTCAAGAACTAGGGATACGCCGACATACTGGGTCAACCCTAGTTAACCCTATGTGTCAAGGTACCCCAAGTCTCCAGGGCAGCCTCATATCATGACCACATTCCTAACCAATCCTGGAGTAAAAATTGTTCGAGTTTAAGGTGTAAATCTTAACGATCAATGCAAAGGGTGTTACCATAAGTCACCTGCATTGTTGTATCTTCGAGAAGATCCTAATCTTCTCAAAGGTACAACCCTACAGTTGACTTGTGCCATCAACCTTCAAATCTACCTCGAAAAGATCTACTTAACTTTAAGGTGTTACTTACGTTGAGTTAAAGTTATACTTTAAGACGCTCCTTTTAGGGTAGTCTTTTCCCAACCCCTAGGTTCCTCACCTTAGAATTGCCTTTCTTATTAAGACCCATTTCACAAGAGAAGTTAATAAGATTTGGGGTTTCATTAAGGAGTTCTTTGTTACACAATGATCTAAATCAACGAAATTGGGCAGTAGCCCTAAGTCTTCTCATAAGGTTGCTAACCATACCCTTATTAGGTTTATATCAGTTCTCAAAACTGAAATACATCTTACTTATTAGTATTAAGATATAGTGAATTAAAATCAAATTAAGGCGTTGTCTTGACTTAGATCAAGATTAGGGAGTAATAATTTATTCATCCCGTTCAGCTTCCTGTTGAGGTTTAATTTAACCTTAGCTTCTCGAAAGACAGTGATCTAAATTCCAATTTAGCTTTAGATAGAACATAACAGAACTACTAAACATTCACAAGTATTCAGTCACATAATCTTTGCAAAGCTTACATAGAGAATCCCAAATGTCTCCAAGGTATACAATAATAACAATGCTCTTAAAATCATTCGAACCAAAGAAGTTCAATCCATCAAGATACGAATGCAAACACATAAGTAACAAATACCTCATTTCATTCATTTCTAAGCTAATCAAATACATTTTATGCATTCAACATATTTGATACAATACTCAACAGAAAAAGAACATTTTTCTTCAAGTATTACATTTAGAGAATCAAGTTGGAATCCATCATAAAACCAAATTAAACAATCTAAACATCATATCGATCTGCGTGCCTTTACCACTTACGGTAACCATCTGCAAAAAATGTCAACACGGTCGGGCCGGTGAACCGAGCATGATAAGAACTAATTCTTAAAACAATTGCAATTCACCAATTGTTCTCATTAAACAACTCGTTTAAATGAAATCATTTCTTCAAATTCCAAACATAAATCGACTATTCATCTTATATGTTAGAGACTAAGAACAAATGAATACAACCATTCTAAAGACAGGAAAATCCTACAAGAATGTTTCTAACAATTACTCAAAGGCAGTTTATAACATTCAACAAGCTCAATTATCGTAATTTTCTTTCAATCATACATTATTTTAATGGTATTGACGAGTATACCTACTTATACAAAGAACACACATTTTATACCATTCTCTCCATACAATACCACAGTCTATTCTTGTTATGCCTTTACCATAGAGATCACATAAGGATACAAGAAGAAAGCACATAAAGTTTCCGTGACTAGGAGAGAGAGAGTATTTTCTTATTCCTCTTATTACACATCAACATATAATTTACAGCTCAGGAGAAGGAAACAGAGTAAATTAGATTCCCATTTCAATCATGTTCTGGACTGTACCGACTCCTCTAGAATAACACAATTACTTTTATGCATGTGATTAAAATAGTCGAGATCACAAGAAGAAACTACAGTTTCATCTAAATTCATTAATAAAAATCACATATAGCTATTAAGCATTACAAGAGCTCTCGCGACAAAGCAAAGAAAATAATCCAACCATGAAAGACTCAACAAATCTTTTCCATATCATTCATCAACATGAAAATACCCAACGCCATCGCCTGACATGGTACAGCTAAGAGCTCTTTGTTTCAGTCAAACTCGAGACAAGATAACATTAAAAACAAATAACGTTTCCATATGCAAATACAGTGACATTCACACTAAGTCGAAACACAAACATGCACAGCTTCATTCAACTTAAACAAATCCCTATGATTATACAGCAAGGACTTATATTAGAAGCCGAATTCCATATCAATAATTTCCTCAAAGTTTCATCCAAGTCGAGCTACTACGAAATACAACAGGGTCTCAAACAGAGTCAAGTTTGTAAAGAAAACCCATCCTTTAATTCCACAGAAGCAAACTGAATATAACACAACAATGTTAAGAAAGAGTCTGTACGATATGCATGCACAACGAGGACTTAATTCGAGAATCGAGCCAACTCGCAACATATCAAGGACTCCAACAGTGTCAAATACAACTAGTACTCACAACCAGGGCTTTGATTGAAGTTGAATTCATACGACAACAATTCAAGGACTCCAATAGAGTCAAAACCAAAAAGTAAACACAGCAAAGCTTCCACAGGAGTTGAAAACATACTATCCAATTCAAGGATTCCAATAGTATGCACAACAAAACTTCTACAGAAGTTAAAAACATAAGTTACATTTCAAGGACTCCAACGGAGTCAATACCATATAGTATTCTCAACTATACTTCTATAGAAGTTGAAAACATATGTTACGTTTCAAGGACTCCAACAGTAATCACAACCAAGTTTAGACAGAAGATGAAAACATACGAAACATTAAAAGGAATCCCACTGAGTCATTTTCGTATATAATCCCTGAAAAATTTCAATGGAGACTAACCCAAAATTGCAAACACAGTAAGGATTTCTACAATAGTCATATTCAAGTAGAATAATCACAGCAAGCATTTCAACTTAAGAAACTTAAAGTATTCTTAGCAAGATTCAACAGATTCAACAACAATAAAAGCACAAATGGTCTTCAATCGAAATGAAACCAAAAGGAAGAACCGAAGTTCATCAATGACATTAACTCCAAGATTCCCACCTATTTTCCATTGCCACCGACCGCTAAGGTTGGTGATTGAAAAATGAAAACAAACGACCATTCCCAGATTTGGCGACTCTGCCACGTCAGGTCTCAATAGCCATTTGAAATCTCCACCAAATCCCTTATCCTTCATGCTTATCCACTTCATTTAATGCCATGGAAACCACCGCCCATGGCTCGCACCCCTTCATAGTTCCCCCTTCATCCATTATCATAAGTTAGGTTAGAAACATAGGTTAGATCTTATGGTAAGACATTAGTCTTACTTCCATAGAGCTTAGGTAGCTAACCTTAGGAGCATTAAACCTATAGTTTAGGGCTAGGTTAGTTTAGCAATAATTCAACCCATAGGTTATAGTTTAGGTTAAGGTTATTAACCTTAACGAATCCATTCAAGGTCCCACAAGTAGGTTCGATCAAGATTAGAACCAAAGAGGTATAACATTCCCGAAATGGATCCTATCCGGCATTGATATTAAGCTTGGGTAAAGACACCAAATTTATTACCTAGCTTAAAATCTAGGCCTTCCGATATTATGATATCGGGAACCAATTCATTTAACATAATCAGCCCGAGTTAGACTCAAATTGCTTATTCAACACCTTCGCACCTTAACTTTCCTAAGGTCTATAATTTTTTTCATCCGAATAAACTTAAAACATCTCTTGGATCAATGCAACTAATCCAAGGCTGAGTCATAAAGACGGATAAATCCACAATTCCTCCCGAAATCATATTGAACTCAAGTGCTAAAAATGAAAGAAATAAAAGATTCCAAGCATATCCTGACTCAGTCAAAGATCTTCAAGAGCAAAGAAGATATAATCCATATCAAGCATGACTTCACAATCAAAGGAACACATCCTTATATAGAAGAAATCATATATCAACACTTGAATGCTCAGGAGGAAGTAACAATAGTTCAAGGTGTTACACTTGGCATCTACGTGCATCTCTAGGTTATGCACTACCAAATTTGGATCCAAGCCCAACATATCCTTATAGGACCATGTGAATACATCTACAAATTCCCACAGAAGCATGGTGAATGTTTTCTATTCCCGTGCTAAGAGTGAAGCTCCCAGTTTGACTATCTTTGGATTGTCTTTTGTTCCAATATTCACATCAATGGTTTCTTCCACTAGAATTTTTGACAAATCCTCCATACACATAAGATCGGGAGGAAGGTTGAGGTATTCTTTCAAGGGTGTCTCTACAAGATTTTCACCCTTGGTGTGGTCACTTTTCTTGTCCATTGATTTTTGCACTTGTTTGTTAGCCAACGCCTCAAAGAGGTTTTCAATGTGTGACTTGGACTTTTGTTTTTGCCAAGGATTTTTGTTGGAACTTTTTCCCTCACTTTTTCTTAAGTTTTTTTGACCACGAAGCTTAACTTCCTTTCCAAAGTACACACAGTATTTAAGTCAATGTAGAAACCTTTTTATGGTATCCAATCGAATTGTATCTCGAATGCATATGGATTTTCCAATGGCTTTTTCATTTTCAAATATATCCAGTGGTACGTGATGTTGTTGGTCCCATTAAATAAGGAAAAGGTAAATAAGGTCAATTTTAGGTTAAGTAGGGGTTATGGTAAGGACAATGGTATCTATGAATAGGTCCATGGAGGAAAGATCCTTATATTGGATATAGTGGGAATCTGTGTTGTTGTCTAAATAATCAGAGATCTCTTAATGCTCGTAATGTGGTGGCATCTTGATCATTGGGATGTGATCCATAGGGTTTAATATTAATGTCGTATCTTTCCATCTTGAAATGTGGAAGAGGAACTAGTTCTCTCGGTCCTTGCTCATTATTTCCACATCCTAGACCCTTGTAGCCCATGGAATACATCATTTGGCTAGACTTCTCATACTCAGGGATTTGGTAGCAAGTTGGTTGAGTATCTTCTAGGACCCAATTTGTAGGTGGGTCCAACAATTTCTCTTCAGTGAGTAACCCTCCAGGTAAAAATGACCCAATAGTTTGCTCATCTCTAGGCCATTTGAAATGATAGTTGGGTCGGCCTCTAGTTTTAGGTGACAACGATAGGTCTGAAACCAAAAGAGCTTGTTGCACATTATACTCTCCACAACCATATTCTAGAACCTTCATCTCCCATGAATCAAAATTATAAGTTGATGTAGAAGCCTCATGGGCACAAGAACTTAGGGAATTTGAATCTACTTGTGACTCCATGGCTATGAATTGAAGACTATATCAAAAAGGGCCACCTATAGGCACCCTTATATGTAAAACTATTGAGAGCTCTACAAAGTGAGTGAAAGGCTCTAAATCTCCTTGTATCATGACAGCTTTTCCCCTTGTGTTTCAATTTGATGCATTTATGGAATTTTGATGACATGGCTTGCATGGCATGAATCCATGGTCGGCCAAGAAGCATATTGTATGGGAGTTCCAAGTCCAACACATGAAACTTCGTCTGATGAAAAGTGAGTCCTAATTCCATGGGTAATGTGATTGTGCCAAGTTATTCCCACTTCGCGTTTCCATAAGTAGTTATGGTAATAATTTGGGAATCTAGATCTTCTTCTATATGTCCCAATTTCTTAATTAATTTCAGTGTGCATATATTTAGCCCCGATCTATTTTACACAAGCACCCATTTTATCTTTCAAAGCAGTAATGAGTACCTCAATATATAGGGGGATATTATGTGTTGGATCTTCAATAAGGATCTCCCTATGATTAAAAGAGATGTAATCAATTGGTACGATTTTGGACACCATAA
Organism: Taxus wallichiana var. yunnanensis; assembly: GCA_018340775.1. NCBI lineage: Eukaryota > Viridiplantae > Streptophyta > Pinopsida > Cupressales > Taxaceae > Taxus > Taxus wallichiana. Next base: position 690,161,781 of record CM031237.1, read on the forward strand.
TTTGAAGATGTGAATGGTGTACTTCCAAAGCACTCTTGACCTTTGAAGAGTTTTGTACAAGATGTCCTTATGTACATTTGATATTTTGAGAAGATCCAAGATTGAAATCTTGGTAGACGTCTTCTCAAGTTGTTCTAAGAGGTTGTACCTACCATCTTGCGGGGTCGATGGAGAGGGTTTGGGAATCATGAGGCGGGCATTCCTTGTTACCGCAACAAAATCATTTCCCTTAATCTAAATGGTGTTCGCATGGTCATTTGGACAAAAGATACATCTAATGAGCGAATCGTAATGATTATTATCCTTCTTGGTATATAGATAATTTTCCACTTTGTAACTCTGGGATGACTCTCCTTGATCTAGATTTTTCTCATCTAACTTACCATGTTTAGGGAATGGTTCTTTGAATATTCCCATCTTTTTGTTTGCATCTGATTTTTCTCTAGGGTGTTCACTTCTATCTCCTCATTGTCAATGAGATCTTGGATGTAGTGAGGAATTTTTAGACATTTTTCTATTTTTTGTCCCTTGACATGATGTAATTCACAATTCTCATGTTATTTGTACCATGATGGTTTCGAGCATTGTCATCAAAGGGTTGTGTCATGGAATAAGTCACCATGTGATCTGCATCCAATTTCTTCAATATGGCCAACAAAGGCTCATTGATAGGAGTGAACATTCTACGTTTAGGTGGTGGTTGCATAATCCCTTTGGTCAGTTTAAAAGGTTGACCAGTTTGTACCATTTGTACACATTTGGAATCTATGATTCCGTCTCCCACCATGTTCTTATTCTTGTTAAATATTTTCAAGTTTTCCGTGGGTTTTTCATTTTTGTTATCCTTAGAGTGTGATTTAATGGTTCCTTTGGCAATAATGGATTTCTCTATTTGAATTTCCTTTTCAATAACCTCTTCAAAGGTGTGAACACGATGCATTTGTAGATGTAAGGTGATGTCTAGGTTGAGATTTGGTACAAAGATACTCACTAGCTGTTTTCAGGGAATGCACAAGGGAAGCAATTGGCTATCCCTCTCCATCTTTACAAGAAGCTAGTGAATTTCTCGTTAGGATGTTGTTTAGTGCCACATAAGTCCGCCATGGTTATGTTGCTTTATATGTTGTATGATAAGTGTCATACAAACCTTTCTGCCAATTCAGGCCATGTGAAAATAGACCCATGAGGTAAGCGAGTGAACCATTCCAAGGCTTGGCCCCCTAGACTCTTTGGAAAGAGTCATATGAGGTAATTTTCATTGTAGGCCACTTCTTGACATGCCATGTAAAAATATTTTACATGGTCTCATGGGTCACCTTTCCCTCTATATTTGTCAATTTTGACATGTCAAACTTTCTAGGAAGGGTTGAAGTGTCATAGTTTTATCAAATGGATGGGGACATAGCTCTTTGTATTGATATTTCCTGCTATTCCCCATAGTACTCTCTTGGAGGATTGTAAGTTTCTCTTTCATAGATTGTATTTATTGTGCAAGTAATTTTTCTTTGGTAGGAGAAGTAGGGATATATATATGATTATATTCCATATTTTATCCTCCCTAATTTTCAATTTGAAGTTCACTAATTTGACCTTAGGTTTTGTCTTTTGTACATTCTTGTTTCTTTCTTTTTGTACACGATATGTTAAAAAGCTAATTATCGACTAAGGTTAGAAATTTGTTCTTGAATAGTGAATTATTCTTTGATAGGTTCCTCTTATTCTTCATGATGTGGAGGTTGTTCAACATTTTTTTGTTCTATTCTAACTTTACATGGTACCTTAAGGAAAGGTATTCTATATCCCACTACATTATCATTTCCCACATTAGAGGTAGAAGCATGTCCATGTGTTAATATATCCTCCATGTTAATAAGAGGTTTCTCCTCTTCATTAGAATCATTTGTATGTGGGATTATCTCTTGTTCAATAGGCATTCTAGATCCTAACTCCACAACTCATGCTAGTACCCAATCCTTGTTTCTAAAAAGGAATCCATATAACAAGGTGGGGTCAAAATAAAATTCCGCATGTGGTGATTCTAACTCATCATTGCTATGATCTATCATTTCTTATACTTCTTTCTTTTTGGAGAATAAATACTCAAGATCATGGCCAATAAAAGGGTTTGACCCTTGTTTGTTTAAGGCTTCCCAAGTTTACGTTTGTCTTGGTTCTAAAGCCTTCTTTTTTAGCCCTAATCTTGTTTGAGGGGCCATGACGTGTAATAGTTTCACTAAGGTATCTGCGAATGAGTTCAAAGATTTCTATCAAACCTAAGTGAAAAAATAATGGCAAAGAACCAACGTGACACACTGATTTGTGCTTAAATGAACTAGTTAAGTAAGATTAAATCACACAATGTTGAGTTTCAAACCAAATAATCAAATGAAGTACTTCCTAAATTTGTTTTTGGAAAGTTAGTTAGTTTCATATGATGACTAAAAAAATGGCCCTACTTATGTCGAGTTCAAAGAAATGAACAAGGTGTAAGTAATAACAAGAAGTTAATGCGACCTCTAAACAAAGTATACTAGAAGAAAGCCCAAATTCAATCAAGACCTATATTCCAAAAGGTGTCAGTTATGATTATGATTGACACAACAATTTCACCTAGATATGTTAACCAAAATTTGCGAGAAAGTAAGGTATCGATATCAAGATGATATTGATATAACACACACAAGTGGTAACACTTAACACTCTTCTAATCGAGGTAATAATTGAAATCAAACTAAAGCTATAGTATACCTAGGAATTTTTAAAGTGTATATAGTGTAACCTTACAATATAGGTATTTAGGTCAAGTTTACAAGAAACAAGACGTAAATACCAAAATTTTAGTGACATGATATAAAAAAGATAACCGTTCAAAGGAGAATCAAAGTGATGAACCAAGCCTAACTACGATGACAATCTTGACTTGGGTATCAAGATCAAAAAGTCTACCAATGATATAAAAACATCTCCACACACTTTAGACGTTTAACAACCCAACTGCAAACATGGATGGGCGTAAACAAACACAAAAGTGGTGAAAACAATCAATTGATAACGCAAATGTAGTCACTCTTCTTTTGATCAACAAAGTGTTAAAAGAAAGAGAAGGAAGTAGATCAAATGGGGTTGAAAAATGTTGGCCTTATTTTGGCAGAGTTTTGCCTCACCTTAGGAAATTGAAAAACTAAGTAAAAGTAATGCTTCACACATTTTTTGATGAACAATAACTCTCAACTCTCGAATTGGTTTTGATGTGGTCCAAGTTGGCTCTTGGTCAAAGATAGTTTCCTAGGTGGTTCTCAACTAGGTGTCACAAGTCATCTAAGAGTGAGCTCGATTTACCAAGAAAAATCATATTGACTAAATCTTGGAGTATCTCAGCTTTACTTTACCCCCTTTAAGCACAAAGTGATAATAAATTCCTCCATCTTGTACTCTCACCGGGGTTGCGATACAAACGACTTGTGACGCTAAATCTCACAAATGATAATACTAGTCAAGTAGGTTGTGCAGAGCACTTCCCATTTCATCTACAAGGTTACCTCTTGCGTAGAATACTTTGGGGTTCATACGACCACCCCTATTGTTTTAGGTTAAGGCTTATGCCAAAGGGGTTATGTCCTAGTTTTAAGCGGACGGGGTGTACCCTTATCCGAACCTACAAATCAAGTGATTTAAATGTAGTGTGTTTTTTTATCTTTTAGAATTAATGTGGTTTATTCATTCATAATTTGACAATATGCAACACACATTTAGTTAGAAAAGTTTATTTCAAACTCCTTTCTTTGATAAGCGTTTTAGATCCTACACTCAAGTGTTAGTAGTTTTCCAAGAAAATCACATTTTTAAAAGAGGATTAAGAGTTTCTTTTGATTCTCAAGATCATACAAGGATTCAAGAGAAGAGCATACACAACAAATAATTTTAATACAAATTATAGGAAAACTTTGCAAATAATTAACCATACAAAAAGCTTGATAAATGTTCATTCCCTTAAATCAAACATGAAAGATGAAGTTTCCAATTTACCAAATGTTATAAATGAAGACTAAAGTTGTTTTTATTCTCAAGATCACCCTAAGGTGCAAGATAAGATCATACACAAAATTTAATCCAACTATATAGAAATGGAAAACTTCAAATCAAAGGACCATTGAAAAAAGCTTTGTAAAAGGTTCATTCCCTTAAGCAAAATGAATAATCAAATTTCCAAGTTCAATAACAATGTTAAAAAGATAGACATAAAAGTTGTTTTTGATTCTCAAGATCACAAAAAGGTGCAAGAGAAGAGCATACACATTCTTTGGTCTAAATCAATTAAAGCATGGAAATACAACATTCATCAAAACATTAGACATGTTAGAAAATGACCAATTTTAAAATAATAGGAAAACCTTCAATTTCTATAAGTATAAATCCTGAATTTATGTTTTGATTGAATATTTAACTTAAATACCTTTCCAGCATAAAAAAAATGGATTCATTTATAGTTTGGGAGTAAATTTTATGGCATTCGGAAGATGGGTTACGCATATGCTCTTATGCTCATAGGTATGCACTTGTCATGCACTCAAAAAATGTAAAAAAATGTCCCTTAATCTGCAAAATGGTCAAATTTTTCCAACCAAGATTCAATTTTGACAACAACCCATCACATTAATATATGAATATAAGAATCAATGCTATCAAACATTAACATACATGCTCAAGAATTTAATATTTTCAAGAAATTAACAAAACTACCATGTAAAATGATGAAAAAGTAAGCTCTAAAAATGAAAAACATGATGAAATATTGAATTTTTATCATCAAGATTCACTTTTGACAGCAACCCACCATGTTAATATGGAAATAAAAGACTCAAAACTATCAAACACTAACCTACATGCTCAATAATTTAAGATTTTCAAGAAAATGACAAAACTAGCATGTAGAATGTTGAAAAAGTAAGATATAAAAATGAAAAACACGGAGAAATCTTGAAATTTTCCCATCAATTCCAATTTTGAAAGTACTTCACATCATTTATACCTATAAGGAATGCTCAACACATTCAAACTCAACAAAACAAGTTAAGAAAAACAAGTTATGTGAATATATGCAAAAAGAGGGTTAGTAACCAAAAATTGAAAATAAACTACAAAAACTTAAAATTAAGTGCAAAAGACAATGGAGTAAGTCCCACCGGGCATTCCAAATGTGTACGTGAATTTGTTAGCAATGAAAAATAATTAGAAGTAACACCTAGTAGTCCTAAAACAAAGCTAAATTGAAATCAATGCAAATCATGCTTAGAGCTTAAACAAGACTAATCTACCAACATCCTTGCATTAGAACATGAATAAATATTCAAACTAACATGTTAATTCATTAATATCTATCTCTATTTAATTATAATCAAATGAAATGAGATTGAACCTATATAGATCTCTAGCAATCAAAGAGTGGATTATGTGCTTGAAATCCCAAGGTTTCTAAGAATGGAGTCTTGTCAAATCATGGCTACAAGACCATTTGACATATCTCCATATGACTTCAAGAAATTGGGTGGATGAATTCAATAAATGGAGAAGGATAACTCTTCTAATGGAAGAATGATTCAAAGATGATAAAATGGCTATAGTGTATGCTCTAGGCTCATTTAAGAGTGTAGGTGTAAATAGAAAGGTAGGAGGAGGGCTCCTTATATAGCCCAATGGATAGAATAATTTCTACATCCCTCTTCATGTGGGATAAATCGAGAGGTTGTGTTAGTTGTGGATAAGTGAGGTTTAGAAAGGGTTGAGTCAACCTTAGGAGAGTATATTTTTTCCTTTAGTGACTCATGGGGTTTGAGGGGATTTATTAATTAACCAAAGTGATTAATTAATAGGTGTGTAAGCTTATAAAAGATTTTTAGAGGAATAATTATCATGATTTAAACTATGAGAGGGATTTAATCAAATAAGTGAAGATTTATTGATTAAATAGAAGAGAGAACTAATCAATTAATAATAATTAATTAATCTAGATAGAAAGGAGAGTTGATTAACGAAAGGTCATTAATTGGTGTCATTGTTTGATAGAAGATTTAATTAACTACCATAATCTAATTAATTAATGACGTTAGCAAAGAAAATGTGTCATATTGATGATATGTCGTCAATTTACGAGAAAGGGTATAATTAGCACAATTTATGCATTTAAATTGCTCAAGATAAATTATAGGTGTCTAAAATATCTATTCTAATGTCATCATCCACATCTAATGTCATCGAGAGAAGAAGATTTTGTTGTATTAACTGGAAGAGAAATAATAATGCCTAATGTTTAAATCCATTATCATCATCCATGAATCATGATTATCATCTATCACTATTATATTCATAACCATCACATCCATATAAAACATAAACACCATATACAATATAGAATTTCTATATATAAATATAACAAGATATAAAAATCCAGATTGCAACATAATACGTGTAAAAAATGAAATTACATGAAAAGTAAAACCATTGCATCAATGCATCGTATATTCAACTCCAAAAAATATTCAAATTAAATAAATATTCAATTTTCATTCTTCAATATATAAGTTCCCCACACCCACTGGACTAGTCACTATTTGATCAATCATTAACATTTTCCCTAGACCCAATGGAACTTTCATTCGAGTTTATGTAGCGTCTTGTGTGCCACTTTACCCAATGGATTTCCCTCCTATATTATTTTCTTGAATAATCCTAGAACTAATAAAATCCTCTCATACCAATGTCTATATTATTTACGATTGCTTCTTCTTCCTTTGTATGATCTCCATGGGATGCCAAAGAAGGATTTGTATCTGCCTTTTCCTTGAAAAAAATCTTAGGGTTGAAACCATACTCTTTAATTATCCGCTTAAGTGTATTGTTTTTTTGTTAACCAAAACAATATTTTCCTTCATCTTTATTGTTGTGGATAAACCATTTTTAGTGGTTTCCAAGTGAACTTGGAACACCTTTCCTTGACTCTTTAAATTTTCATATTTCAACTGCAACAAAAATAGTGAGCTCAATTAAACACATTACTAAAATAAGAAATTTTCAAATTAATACAAAATCTTGTTTCAAATTGATAATACTTACAACAGATCTATCTCTTTTAGCATTTGTAATTTCCACCAAATTTTTGTCCTTTGACCAATTTTTGAATCAGGCTTGGGCTTCAACACTAATATTTTGTAATTTATTCAAAATTTTATAAAAAATATTTTTCGTTATAATCTGTTGTTATATGTGACAGTCCCACCTTTTTCTTAGATGAGTAAGGCATCCATCTTAGTAGGTTGATTTTGTATTTCCGCATATAAACATTCCCTTTGCCAATGGTTATCATAATGAATTTTTATCTCGTTGATTAATACTTTCACCCTTCACTCCCATTATATGAATTGACTGATATGAGGCATAATAAACTCTTTGAAATGGGCTTCACAATCATAACCAATCAAACTCTCCAAAGGAAATGATGAAAATTGTTCACTATTTGTATCCAAAGAGGATAATGCCGATGAAGAGGTATGGGAGCGTTCAGGTCGAGAAATGTTTGTTTCCTCTTTTTTCCTTTGGGTTCCCTCATCCTATTTGTGATAAGATAAATTGAAATTGAAATGTATTAAAGTTAAATAAAGTACATCAAAATGGAAATATACATGTGGCCTTGAATCATATCACGTGTGTTGAAAAAACTTGTTGGGTCATTGCTATCAATGCCCAAATAATATTCATCTAAATTTATATTATTTAAAATTGATTGGCCCATTGCGCTAGGCCAACCACCGAGAGAGAGGGTTGGAATTAGAAATGAAGAGGCAATGTTTAGTGTCCCACTAGGGGCTAGAATTGGCACCATGCATTTACCAATGGTCTTTTCACTTAAACATTTTGTGGAAATTTTTAATTTTAATGATGTTGTTGGTGGAGCACATGGCGGTGGCGCTATTTGAATATACAAAAAAGGACTACTATGTATTGTAAATTCCAATAAAAATTAAAGAAATCATTACTAAATTATATGAAAAACCATTAAAAACTACATAAAAGAAATAAAATTATACCTTGTTAAGGGGTAACCTGTCATTGTACTAGAGGTGTTCGTGTCGGAGTTCGAATTGATTGTGTTGGAGATGTGGGTGGTAGGTATGGTGGAGCATGGTGTTCTAATTGCTTCGGTTGAGAATCCACAATTACACGTGATTGGACTAAGTGAGTTGGTGATACCTATTAAGAAGCACACAAATAGTCTTCATTCCCTACAAGTACAAAAACTACATGTCAATTCAATATGGTAAATGGTAAATTGTAAATACTAATTGGTAATTGTAAAAAACTCTATATTAAATATAAAGGGTATTACATCTCTATCATTTAACTAATGTAAACACTTAGGGATTAGGTGATGAGTGAGATTCCATTTCAGATTTGGAATCTCCCGACGCCTCAACGTGTTGTTGGCTTCTTCCTCTTGGTGCTTCTTTTTTTTGTGAAAGGGCCTCCAAAAATCCTCTCTGCATATGGTAAATATTCAATCAGAAGTATATAATGTTAGTAGAGAGAAGAATATTTGTCACACAATAACCTTGCTAACATCAAAATATAAACTATTAACCTTTTATTCTTCAAATAGAATTGAAAAATTCTTCATTGTGTCATTCGTACAAGTGGGAGTTGGTTCATATTTTAAATTAAAATACACCTCATAATAAAGACCAAGGACATAATTAGTGGAACGAATAACTGATTTTTAAATAAGTCTTGCATTTGTAACATCGATTTTACCTTATTATATAAAAATGTGCACCAATAATTTTTTTTCTTTCCAATCGATGTAAGAATGTATGTAATAGCCCAATTTGGAATATCTGTTTGCTAACCCTGCAGAAAAATTCTGGCTTGAAAAAAAAAAAAATCATGGCAAGTGCAAGAAAGTGGTGTATAACTCCTTACATATCCACACCTCATCTTGACTTGTTGACATGAGCTACAAAAATTCGCTGTAATTAATAACAATTTGAATTAATATCAAAATAAACATATTTTAAATGAAATCAGGTTACACGTAAAATCAACATGGAAACCAAAATAAGATTCGTGGTAAATCTTATCTTCTTCATGAGGAGGTTGCTTTTGTTGTTACTATGAGTGAATTTGTAAATGAAAGGCTTATCAATTGATGGATATCGGTTAGATCAACACTAAACCTGAATGTATGACCATCTTCCAAAGTAACAATAAAATGACCATCATATATATTAAATGATGAGATAAGGTAGTTAAGAATGTCATGATCTATCTCAAATTGGGGCATGTTAACGAGCCCTACGAATTCACATGCTTCTACACAATCCTTATAATTTTCATTCATTTGCAAAACATTATAAATGTGTGGGCACATCAAGCTCCTGTATTGAATCTTTCCCTTGGGTAGGACTTGGGGGTTGCAATGTCCGGCCGCTTTATTTTCTATTAGATCTTGAGCTTGAGCAACAACATCCATGAGTACTTAAGACCGATAGAAGTCTGGAGATGGAGTTTGTTTTGTGCTTGGCTCGCCGTGTTGACATATGGTACATGTAGCAGTAAGACAGGAGAAAGGATAAAAAATTGTGATCTCGAGAAGTGTGAATGTGAAAATGAGGGCCAAAGGGGTATTTTTAGGGAAAAAATAGGGTTTTTAAAGTTGCTAACGCACAACAACGATCCTTTTTTTCATGTGTCAACATTTCTTGTTGACGCACAAAAACATTAATTGTTGACATGCATCACAAAGAATTGTTGATGTGTGATAACAGGTTTTGTTGACACACGTCAATAATTCTTGTTGTCACATGTCAACAAAAATTGTTGACACACGACAAGGGTTGTTGACATTCATCAACAACCCTTACTGTTGTGTGACAACAAGACTTGTTGATGCGCATCAATAACCCTTATTTTCATATGATAGAAAAAGGTTGTTGATGTGTTTCAAAAGTCTCGTTGTCACATGACAGCAAGGGTTATTGATGTACGTCAACAAACCTTATTGTCATGTAAAAACTATCCGTCAAAAAAACCTTATTTTCCACATCTACTTAGATAAAACTTTCCCTTAAAAAATTAGGCAAATATTTTGTTCGAAAACCTAGGAAAATTCACCTTTCTAGGAAAAGTGGCTCCGATATATTCACCGAGGATTTTCCACCTACAATTTACCGTAGGCTTCTTAAAATAAACCCTAGTCATGATATTGTTGATACTTGATTTGGCCTCGATCATTTCCCTATGGGTAGTAATCTGATGAGTGGGATAGGGAAATTCCATAGCCATAGCAGAAATTCCATCAACTCCCTTGAATAAAAATAGGTAGCATTATCTACTATGATCTTTTGTGGGACTCTAAAACGGATGATGATATTATCTTTTATGAAGTAACACATTGTCTCAGTGTTAGCCTAGTTGATCGGTATTGCATCCACCCACTTCATGAAATAATATGTCATTGTGAGCACGTAGGTATGCCCTATGCTTGAGTGAGGATTTAGAGCACCAATGAAGTCCATTATACACTACTGAAATGGTTCTTCAATGACAACTGGCCTGAGTGGTAGTGCTGTGAGTTGTGGTCTCCCAACAATTTTTGACATGCTTCACACTTGGAAACCCATTCTTGAGTGTCTATGAAGAGGGTAGGCCAATAATATCTTCCTCAGAGAATCTTATGTGCAAGTGACCATTGCTGAAAAATTCCCACCACACGCTTGGTCATGATATGCTTTAAGAAAATTTTCTTTTTGTTCTTTGTCTATGCACCTATTGAGAAAACATCCATCAAGACCTCTTTTGTAGATCACGTTGTTATTGATCACAAAATTTATTTCCTTCATCTTGAGTGTTCTCTTTTTCTTGTAGTCAATATGAGGGGGAAATTCTCCATAGGTTAGATAATAGGTGATGTCTGCGTACCACTCATCGGTAGTAGTTACAAAGAGAACTTGTGGACTATCTTCAAAACAATTGGAGAAAGGACAGTTATCTTCACCATGTTGAGCCTTGAGAGCCTCATCTTCGGTGATCAATCTAAACAAACTATTTCCCTGCACCAAATTAGAGGGTTAAATCTCCAAGTCATACTCTTGAGTATTTGCAACCCAATTTCCTCTTTTAGCTCTGGGGTCTTGTTGTGTCAAGATGGACTTGATTGCACTTTGCCAGAGACTATCACCACCGTATGAGAGTTAAGTATGTAAAACCTAAAAAAATTACAGCCTTGATCACCGCATAGGTATATTTCTCCAATTGGCTTGAGTTTATCTCATGCTTCTTTAATGGATAACTCATGAAAGAAATAGGTGCTTCCACACCTTCATCATTCTTCTAGAAAAGAACAGAAAAGAGAGTATGTTCTGATGCATAACAATACATGATGAACTCTTTACTAAAGTCCAGAGATACGAGAGTTAGAGCTTTAACAATGGATTTCTTGATTTATTTAAAAAAATTATTTCCCTCATTATTCCACTTGAAGCTTGCTTGAGGTTTCATCATGGTGGTGATGTGCTTCATCAATTTTGTGAACTCTAGAATGAAGCGATGAAGAAATTTTACCTTGCCGAAGAAGGATTGAACTCCTTTCTTACTTGTGGGAAAAGATAGTGCTTGAATGGCTCTCACTCTTTCAAGATCAATGTGCACTCCATGTTTGTTCACAATTTCCCCAATAACTTACCTTCTATAACTCCAAAGATGCACTTTTTTATTTAAGGATATGTCATGCTTTTTACACCTTGTGAGTACCTGTTCTAAATGATGAATATGGTCTCCCCTCTTTTTTGAGAAGAATGTGAGATCATCCAGGTATATGACAATGCAATGCTTCAAATATTTGAATTAGATATCCATCGCCCTTTGAAATGTATCCCTTATATTGATTAGGCCAAAAGGAATTCTATTGTATGAAAAAGTGTCCCAAGGTGTCATGAAAGATTTCTTGGTGCAATGCTTCTCTATCACCTTAATTTAATTATACCCTAAGAATCCATTGATAAAAGAGATCATTTCATATCTGGTGACCGCCTACAAAATGTGATCCATGATGGGGAGGGGGTAATTATATTTTAGTGAATCCTAATTCAAATTGCGGAAATCCACACATATTCTTATTTTTCCATTCTTCTTCCACACTAGCACAATGTTCACCACCCATGTGGAATGATGGATGGGAAAGATGATCCTTACATTGAGAATTTTCATCACTTCCTCTTTGATGGTGTCTGCTATCTTCAGGTTGTATGGCCTCTATTTTTTCCTGAATGGCTTTACATTCAGCTTCAAGGGAATTGAGTGGTGCATTTACTTCGGTTGGAAGGATTTAATCTCGTTGTAATAATAGGCCAAAACATCTTAATATTTCTTAAGAAATGACACAAACCTTATCTTTATTTTAGGTGAACAACACTTTCCAATGTTGACCATTCTTGGGTTTTCTAGGGTGCTGATGTTTTCTTTCTCAAAATCAGTTGGGCACCAAGAATATTTCTTCACCTTCTCTTGAATGAATATATCATGCTTATCAAAGAGGTCTTCTAGAGAGACTAGGCCTTTAGGGATCTTGTTTCCTTTCAGTTTGATCACTACTCATTCATCAATTCCTTTAATTCATTCTTTATATTCTTTGGCTATGGCTTCCCTGTGTGGATTCTCACCTCCTTCAAAGAAGAGATTATTGAAATTATCTCTTTGTTCTAGGAAATCTAGGAGCTGATTATCATCGTTGAAGACTTTCCAGGTGGTTTAAACTATCGGAACACTAGGTATAAACACCATTTCCATAGTTATATTATCCTTATGGAATGATGATTGTGGTATCATAAGGGAAGCTAAAATTGCAAGGGATTCATCTCTTTCATTCTTTTCTCAAGGAACAGATTCAATGGAAAATGCATTGAAATATTCAATGTAGTCCCACACTCGGTTTTGTAATTTCGTGGTCTTCGATTCTTTACTTTGTACTACCTCAAGACCTACCTTACTATTACCTCTGTGTTACCCTATAATTTTAAATTATTGATACCCATATCTTCTGCTATGCCCATTCTCAAGAGGATAGCTTCATACTCCACCGTGTTATTGAATTGTAGGTTGTAGGTGAATAGGTACAATTCACTGGAAGGATAACACAACACCATACCTTCTCTTGAACCCATGCTGAAATGACTACCATCAAATTCCATTGTCCATATTTGATCTTCTTCCTCTTCCATAAGAAGTGGAAAATTCTCATCCTTCTCTGATGTGAGGAAGTATTTTCCTAGCCCACTATCCTAGAATAGGATGTTCGCCCTTGATCATCATGTTTTCGTACCGTGTACTTCATATTCCTTACTCGCAGTAATTTCTTCATCTCACCCTTTACTGGAATGTTTACAAATGATCAATCCATTTTGATTTATCTATAAAAATCTCTATAGAATATTCAACTCAATAGTATCCCAAAAGATTCCTGAATCTCTGCTACCAAGATATTAAGGAACACCTTCTTCTATAGAAAATCAGCTAGTGCCACTTATGCGTCCTAGATTCTTGCCACGAACGAGAATTATTTGGATTCCATTGAATAAAAGGATCCACTTGCTTGAGTCAAGGAGAGGCTTAGATAATTTATAACTTTGACTGGCATTACATTGTCAAAGGCTCTGGAATCTATGATGAAATTATTGAGTTGGAAACCTTTAATGAGGAGCGACAAGTAAAAAGGTTCACCTTTGTTTGTTTTGGAGGCACTGAGGGCTAACATGTTTTTTGAAGGTGGCATGGATCATGTGTGAAGTAGGATTTTAGAATTTGAGTTTGATACTATAGAACTACCACCACGTAATACATCAACAAACCTATCAAATTGGGTAGGGTGTGTTTATAAATATTTTAGTTCTCTTATTTGCACCTTAATTTTACTCATGTGTTTTGCATAATCAAATGGGGTCATGGTGGGTGAGGTTGAGGTTTTGGGGATGAATGAATATTTAATGGTTGGGAGTTAGATTTTATTCCACTAGTGTGGTAACTAGCTTGGAAGAAGATGGGGATGTGGGTTTTGGTGGTACTTTAGATGATTTTGTAGGAGTAAAATTTGAAGAAGAATTTTCCTTAGAAAATTTAGAACTAGGGGAAGGACTAGAAGAATTACTTGGTGTGGTAGTGTGATTTTTATAATCAATGGTTCTAGTTTTAATTCATCTTATTCCATTGAAGGTGGTAGCAATAATCCTCTATTGATAATATTATTTTGTGGAACTTCCGCAGGAGATCTTCCTTCCTTTTTTACCCTTCACCACAACTGTTGTGGATGAGGCACCTTTATTAGGGTGAATGAGTGAAAATACGACTTGAGAAAATTTAGGCTTCTTCATCATCATCATCTTCATCTCCATCAACATACTCAATTAGGCCATTGTGTGTATCACCATTAACTTCCTCGACTTTGAGATAGTTATCATCATCACCTACATCTTCCTCTTCAGGTTCTTCTATCTCCGCTTCTTCCTTTGGTTCATCGGTGACATAAGTGGCATTAACTCGGGGTGCATCGAGAGCAAGCCCACAAGGAGGTGGGGTAATCCCTGGTTTATTCAAATAATTTTTCTTCCTTGAGCATTCCTTATCAGTAACTGAGATGTTGTTTCCTCATGGAAACCAAGTCATTGGCCATTTTTAGAACATTGGGTCTATGGTAACTGAGCTCAAACTCGCCTTTTTGTTTTCCATTAGGAAATTTACTTTTTCTAGATAAGATCATATCATCTTTATTCTCTATTGCAAAGTCCTTTGCTTCCTTCAAATCCATAGGTTAGGCTCTCCTGAGGAAGAAACCAACTTCCGATGGCAAGGCATTAATGAAGAATATTTTTTAATTATTTTCAGGAGGCATGACATATTTAGGGATTCTTTTGATTATCATATTGTATTTTGCAATGAAGTCTCTCATTGATTTGGAAGTTTCTTTCTTCATTTACACCAACTGTACCAAGAGATCCTAGTAGTCTTCCGTAGATTTGAACCTATGTTCAAATCCACTTCTTATATCTTCCTAGCAAGTGATAGATGTCGGTGAAACATGTAGAACCATTCAAAATTTTTTTCCTAAAGTGACTCCAAAAAGAGTCAAACTGACACATCTTCATGTTCAATGCCCAACACACCGCAAGTGGTGATGAACGCTACTACATGCTCCTCGGGAAGTTGAGAACCATCCCCTCTAAATTTTGGGAAGTTTTTTCTTGAGCCTTTTGGTAGCTCATGGAGTGGTTGAGGAAGGGAAAGTGAGCCAATATTTCCACCCCATGGTACATTTTTTCTTAATTTTTCATGACCACAATCCACCATTTTCTTCCCAATTCTAGCTTCTAACCTTTCTAAGGATGTGACTTTAGATGCTTTGCTCTTGCGTCTGCTTTGGCCTAAGCTCTTTCAATCTCTTCAATTTGAGCTCTTATTTCTACTTCAACTCTTGCTTCTTCTTTGGTCTTTGTTAGAACTATAATATTAAGTGCATCATAATCTTGAGTTTATAGTTAAATAATATAGAATAGTTTATATTCTTATTATTTAAATATAAACTTTATATTAGGTTTGTTAGTTATTAGTTAACTAATTATTTATTAAATCGGGTGTGCCCCATCACTTAATATGGACATAACCCTTCGGGTTATTTAAATATGACTGTGGGTCATATTCTTTGGATAACATGAATCATTTGGATCACGGGTAAATGCATGGAGTAGAAGTGAGGGAGGAGTTACTGGAGTGGGTTGTAAAATGTTTCTCTATAGTGGATTATTCTTTGGTGGTTTTTTACCCATTTACAGTTTTCTACGGTGTCACCGTGTAATTTATTTTATGTTGTTATTTACTTTTATTATGGTGTGCACATTTATATTTCCAATTATTAATGCATGTTAACATAACATTTAATTTAGTTAGTAAATATGTCTTTTCACCCCTCATCCTGACATGGTACCAGAGTGAGATTAATAAATTAAATATAATCCTAATCTAACCTAAGGACATAATGGTTGGGAAGGTAGTTGAAATATTATTTACCTCCCCTTCCCATTCTACATAGTGGTTTGGATGATTATTGCACAAGTGAAAAGGTATTGTGGATTTTCAACTGCGTGCAACAAATTTTACCAGAGCTCAAACTAAGGTAAGTTTTTTAAATATTTGAAAAATTGTATATAGTTTATATGGTATGCAAGAATTCAAGAAAAAAGTAAAAAATTACAAGTGAAAAACAAGGGCATAGGAGACAAGATTCGGAAAATAGGCCATTTGAATTTTTCCATTGGTCGAGTAAAAACCTTTGTCTCCTGGTAATATTGTTTTTACAATTTGAAATGGAAAACCCTATTTTACTTTTGAAATTTTTTTGAAATATTTTTGTATCTATAATCTATAAAAATAATTTTATAGTTTTCATACTTTAAACATGTTTTTAATAAACCTAAAAGTATATGCTTTAAACCTATGTTAATTATGGCCTATACTTTAATCATGCCCTTTTTTATAAACCTTAAAAATTTAAAATATTTTCCTAACCGTATTTGGAAGCATAAATATATGCTTAACCTATATATAAATAATATAAATCTATTTTTAATTTTAATACATGCCTTACTCATATAAATAAATATAATTCCCCCACCTTATATTTGGTTATATTCCATGTGTTTGGCATATGTTTTAATCACCTTATCTGGCATGATTGGTGGAGGGCACATTTAGTTTATAAGTTTGTTTTAAAATAACACCCCTAAAGTTTTAATATATGTTATACCATTCATTTATACACTTACTTTAAAACCTCATCTCTTACCTTATTTTAAAACAAAAATTATTAAGTATATCACACGAATGGTCTTTAACCCCTTTTGAATTTATTTTTGGTATTTAATAAATGTGTTCCACATGGAATGTGTAGGTGGGCAGGTTAGATACTTTGAGCAAACATTAAAAATTGTAAGACAATAAAATGTACCCTCTTCTAAATGATTTGCATGCATTTTACACACCTTACCCTATGCGTTGTGGATATTAGGATGTGGCAAGACATTGGAGTGCATTTAGTATATAGGTTTTTTTGTCTTAAACTCCAACTATATATGTATAACTTGCAGCCACATGATCAAGAGAATAAGCTCCACCACTTGCAATGTATTTATTTTTTAAACAAATGGTGCGTATTTTCTATAGGAGGTTGCTTAGGTTCATATTATTTGACCATGTTTCATTTTTTTTGACCACTTCCCCTTCCTTATTTTGTCATGTGTTTGCCAATGTGTGGCCATGGATTTCTATGTTACTATGGCGGGTTAGGTTTTTTAATCCCACATCGCAGGTGTATAAGGCTTAAATGGAATTTAATAACCAATGTGGTTAAGATCATTACGTGTGGGTTGTATGCGGTCTCGTATATCATAAACTCATTAATATGATTTGGTTTTATCATATATAATCTCATTGAGTTGGTCAGATCGAGTTGATAGAAATTTTGAATAATAAAGGAGCAAGAGCTCCAATTTTTTTGTAAATAAATTTTATTTTTCAAAAATGTATATATAAATTATTTTTTAATTTTTTAAAATATAGGTAAATTATAAAAAATATTTGTGTAAAAATAATAAAATTATTATTTTTTATTTAAAAATGATATGATACGACAATTTTTTCGTCGTCATTTTGTTACAAAACTAAAAAAAAAATCTACTTACATTTTAATTTAAGCTTTTGATATCATTCTAATTCATTCCTGTATATAATATCCAATTGACATGACTTCCTTTTTTCGGTATAAACCGATCGGTGTTCAATTGCGATGATTAAAATATGACAGGGGGAATTTCTATAAAAACTATTATTTTAATCCTTGTTTATTAATTGTTTTTTATCTATATTTTATGCACAAATGGGGTCTAATAAATTTTCAATTGATAAATCTCAGATGTTGAATGGAAATAACTACAACATTTGGAAGATTAAATTGAAAGCAAAATTTATGGCTCGTAAATTTTGGGTAGTTATAAATGGAACAGAGAGAGCTCTATCGGAAGATAGGTAACTACTGATTACTTTGCCACATATCAACAGAAAAAGTACAAGAGGTGATGTCCATTATCTTGTGAAGCATACAAGATGATTTTCTGCTTCATATCAGAAATCTAGAGAGTCCTAGTGAAGCTTGGACACAATTAGAGTCGATGCATGAAGGTACACGTTTATAAAAAATATTAAATTGGTTTTAGAGCTTATGAAAAATCCCATGAAGGGAGATGAAAAAGTGATTAATTATTTAGAAAAAATAAAAAATATTAAGTCACAATTAGATGGATCTGGCAATAATTTGATTCATGATAAATTGCTCTATTTTATTATCCAATTAAATATTCATGAAAAATTTAGAAATTTCATTTCAATTTTGAATTTAAAGTATCAATCTGAACAAGACATTCCAAATTTCCAAACCCTTAGTAATCTCCTTGTTCATGAAGAGTAAGTTATGACTAATTTTGTTTCAAAATAAAATTCCACACAGGCACTTCTTGCTCAGAAATAAAAAGGTAAACCTTCTAGGATTAACAAGGTTTCACTATGACTATGTTTTCAAAGTGGTCCATGTGTCATGTCGATGAAATATTCAATATTCTCATTGATGTATGGAAACTCGACATCCGATGGATTGAAAACACTTGGAATTCTAATGGGACCAGCTTGTTTGTGAAGGGAAGACCTATGATTTACGAGTAGTTATTGTCTTCTTTGAACTTAGTTGTAGATGGGATCAGCTTTTCCTCCTTGTCTTTGTTTCGAGTGTACATTCTATCCGTTAGCTTGAAAATATGTACTCTTTTTTCGCAATTCTTGAATCACCGTTGTCTTTCTAATTTAACAACGCATTCTTCTTCAAGGTTAAGTATTCTCATGGTAATCAAGTATTAGATGAAAATTTTCCTGTTATGCAAAATAGCCTCTCACAAATCTGAATCACTATCCTCTTGAATGTGGAAATGTAATTCAGTCTTTCAATAGGAGGATCACCTGGAATAGCCACGGTTTTAAGACATAAGACTCGGGTGACTTTTCAAATTCAAATTTTTGGTTTTCTGATTTTTCAGTAATTTTTTGTATTTTTCTAGATCATTTTTTGGGTGCAAATGATATTAAATCTACCCCACAAGTGGGCACCAAAACTATTGGCGAAAAAAAAATTTCGGATGGAAAAATATGTGGATTTCTTGCCAACACTGGGATTCAAGTCCCTCTACTTAAATGATGCAACTTTTGTATTTTCATGCATGATTAAAGTGAGTTTTATATGTGGTGGCCTTGTGGCCAAGGATCCAACAGGGGCACTCCACTGACCCCTGTAGAAAATATAACCGTTGCTTGCAGAGAGGAATTTTTCAAGAGAGCGGAAACGGTAGTGATATTATGAAGTAGGGGAAACTAATGCTACAAGTAGAAAATCAGATTCTTACATACACTAGTTAGAAATTTCATCACATGCATTAAAGAGAAGAAAACCACAAGATTTTAATGCTACAGGCTAGAGGAAACCATGCATACAAAGATGCACACATTCATATGCCATGGAAAATAGAAACTTCTTCCTTAATTAGCATTGAAAATCTAGAGTTGTACATAGTATGAGAATGGAATAAATTAGAGAGTGAGGGAATGGAATAATTTTCTATCTCTCTCTCTCTTCAAGGATCTCTCTCTCATGAATTCAAAAAAATGACTAAGGAACTAATAAATTTTAGAAGAAGATCAAATGAGAAGCTCATTAAAATTTATAAAATAGGAACAACTCTTCATGATCCCGATGACACTTCATATGCCCTATTTTTGACTTTAGACTATTCACATTCCTATAAAATATTAAGTCCCTTTTATAAAAACAAGGCAACTTAATTTTACATCATGTTTCTAAAGTCACTTTTAATTGACTTAAAGGCATATTAAAAATTACAACCCCAACACAAAATTATAAAATTGAAGAGAGATAAAGTTGGGGAAGAAGAAGAGAGAGATAAAGAAGGGGAAAGAATCATTCAAAAGAGTAGGCTGCTTTAGTAGACTTGATCTCATTACTCGACCAGTCTCCATCCCACGTCGCCGAGAAGATCAACATTTCCTTGAATTACTTAATGAAATAAGTCATAGCAGGTGTCACTCTATCATCATGGGGAATACATACACAACTTACAGTCTTTGTCTAACCATCCAAAACACCGTTGATATCTTTGCATTTTCGAACCATGATGGGTGTTTTTCTGCAATGAGTGCAATGGAAAAACAAATATTTGATAGGGATTCTAGCATATCCTTATTGATTCATAATGGATTGTTCACCTCTTTTTTAACATGTTCTTTGAATGGCCTGATTAACTTGTCAAATTTTTTATTTGCTTCCATTGTAGGCACTCCGAGTTTACGGATTTGGCGATTGACAATGTCCTGTAAATTTTACGAGTGTTCCTCTTTTCATCTAACTCTCGTGATGAATCCGTTGATCACATCATATCTTATTTCTAATACATTTTCCCATACATGTGATAAGTCTTCATAAGGGGTGTCAAAATCCTTCTTGTCGATTAGCTCTCGGGAACTAGTGTTGGTCATTTCACTCATCAATGGACACAGAGGATCACAGTGATATTTTTCTTTCTCCAAATATTCTCTGATTGCTTGCACCCTATTTGTATTTACACACATGTAGGAGAAGAGTTTGACTTCCACTTGAGAACTGAATTTACCTTTTCGAAATTGTGTTGATCCATTCATTATTATCTCTTCCTTAACGACCGCAAGTCAGTTGTGTCCTCTTGACATATTCTAGGTTGAATTTGTTGATGGGTGAAAATTCCTTGATAGGAATTTTTGAGGAACTTGGATCCACCAGGTGTTATATATAAGATGAAGGATTTTACACCTTCTCTTCCATCTTGTCAATCATTTTCTTTTATTCTTTGTTACTTGGCACCAAACGGGTAGAAGACGATGATACATATGCCAATATCATTCTTAAGTACCGAACATAGTTAGATTGTACTCATTTCATAATTATATGATGTAATTTCATCCACTAGATTGATCACCTTACTCATGGCTTCCTCAATATACTAGTTACATGTTTCTCCACTATAGAACCATGAGGTCACGTGTGTAATATTTCTTTTTATTCCCTTGGCCAATGAGGAAAATATAGATAAATCGGGGATGTGACCTATTAGATAGTGCATGTATCAGGTGTTATTGTATCTTTCATCCATGAGAAAATTTCATCAGACTCAGGCTCTGTGACAAACATATGAATCATTCCCTACTTGGGTGGAAGAGGCATATCTTGGATGGGTGAGACAAGAGGTGTCGACTAGAGGTGATACCTCTTGTGGATGTTCAAATACTAGGTCCCGAATTGCTTTCTCTTCTTGTACTTGTCTTTTTACAATAAGGTATTCCTCTTGTGTTTCGCAACCGGTATTCCTTTGTCCTAGCTCTCTTAGGTAACTTTTTATGAGAAGAATTTTCCCATTCTACAAATTTTTGCTTTAAAATTACTCTAGAGTGTTTCAAACTTGAAGTAATTTCCACCACTTGTAATGGTGACTATTGTGAAGCTTGTTTCTAAATTTTTGGGGTTCTTCTTGATTGGATGGAAATGGATCTCTTCCTTTGGAACCAATCCCTCATTCTTTTGACCACTTTCTCGGTCTTCTCCTTGATATATCCTAACTCATGAACTAGAAAATTAACTTGAGGCAATGGGGAAACCTTTATCACCTCATATTCAAGACCATACATTTATATTCCATCGCATTGCAAAATATCTTCATACTAGGAGAATTAACACCTCCTCATCTCATCAATCATCATCCTCATGTGATCCTTCTCCCGTAATTTGAATTCATTGACATAGTTGAACTAATGGCTGTTGAGCCCCTAATATGACCAAGTACCCAGACACAAAGGAATGTAGTGTATAGGAACAAGTAGCAGAGGCACATACAGTAAGTAGATTTTGGGGATGTGTTAGGGCATGCACCTGCAAGCAGGATGGATCCGGTACTTAGTTGTTTTAGACTATGAATGAAGTCATGCTAAGGGAGCAAATGGAAAAGCAACTAGGTACAGTTATGGATAATGATAGGCTATGGAGGCTTGCGGCTCAAGAAAGCATATTCCAAGGCATCATTACGGTTATCATAACCAGATAAGGAGTCAAGGTTGTTATGGGCTAGCTGGCACTTGCATGCTAAGGATACTCGATTAGGGAAAGACATGATGACATTTGGCATGTTTTGTGGGTAATGATGATTCGGTTAGGGGATATTCCTTCCATGTTCTCTCTTATGTATTGATTTGCATGGCACCTAAGAGGGTAGATAGTAAGATGAGATAGATAGAATGTAATGAAAAATTGTAAGCTCTGTAATGAAGTTACTATGGAAGCATGGTGAGACTCTGTTGTTATATGATCTCCATTCATGGAATCTTTAATGTATCATTAGATACTGTATGTGATGAATATATAGAAAATGAAGGGGTTCTAAATATTAGTGTTATGGCCTTGATCTCTATAGTTTTCTTTCATGTTTATGGATCTAAACCCTTGTGTTCTTAGTAATGCTCATGGCTGAGATATGATTTTTCCTTGTTATAGTGATGTTCACATCTATAGTATGGTACATTTATACTTAGATCTAGTCTCCTTAATTCTATCTTAGAATGCATACAATCATATATGTGCATTGTCTCTCTCTAATGGTGATGAACATTCTTGCAAAGCTCATATAAAGGAGGGGCTCAATGCCTATGTGAGCCTCGGGTGATCTCCTAATCGGGATGGGTGATATATCGGTGCATTTGGAGTTTGAAGAGAAGCTACAGATGAATAGAGACTACATTTTGGTTCTGTTATTGGGACCTCTTTTGAAGTTTTTGCAAGAATGGTGAGGGATGGTAGAATGCTTGACCTTGGACTGCGTGGAAACTTGGATTAGAAACATGGAAGATGAGTTTTCTCATAGATTCAACACTAGACCTAAGTTTGATCCATGTAAATGGGTAGAGGAGCACTGTAAATGATCTATATGACACCTATTTTTTAACTTTCCGATGGATCTATATGAGTGGCTATCAAAGGCATATGCAATGAAGAAAATTTGGTCTATCAAACTTGTGTGTGGACTCAAGAAGACTATCAGTGGTTTCATGATGTTGATCTGGTATGGACTATCGTGAGGTTTGATGATGGGGGTGTGTGTTGACGATTTACATGTTAGAGTATGTAGTTTCCACTTATTATTGCCTAGAGGTTCCTAAGTTTGAGTTCTTGTGAGAACCTAGAGGATCTTTCTTGCATGCCTTACCTTTAGCCATTAATAGTTTTATCATGACCTTCGAGTTTAGAAGAATTTCCTATGGCTAGCTAAAATCCCACTAGGCGCGAGGTGCGAAGTATGTGTGGAAGGAGATTGCAGATCTTACAAAAGAAATGGAGTGAGACGAAAGATGGCTCAATTATAATGAGGCTCGGGAGAAGGAGTTGGTAAGAAAACATGAGATTGTAGGAGTAATGTATTTATGGAGGAAAATGTTACGAGAAGGATTTGAGGTTCACACGAGGATGTGGAACTTGTGTAGTCTATGCTACCCCATCTTGGAAAATGTGAGAGAACCCCTTGGCTTCTGATGAGATCTTGTCAGATGGAGGAAGAAGAAGGGCCGTAGGTGCACATCTTGACCCACCTAAAAACCAGACCCTTGCACTTAGTTTTCCAAGTCATGACAAAGGTATTTCTAGTTCAGTTAATATTGATAAACAAGAAGCATCAAGTGGTTACCATTTTTCCTTGAGTTCTATGGCCATGTAGACGTTTCCTGTATTTGGTGGTATCCTTTCTAGCACATCATTTCAGTAAGGTTTGGGCATGCAGAACGTGGGTATCATGTCTAGGAGTAGTTCCACTTCAAAAACCTGTGGGAGCTTAGTTTAGCTCGATGGTGGGTACACAAATTAGCACCACTTCAGGCCCTGTACCTACTACAAGAGGAGGATCTGGTGGATCGGGAAGTTCGGAGTGAGTGGATCAAGTGGATTTGGTGGTGGAAACACTAGGGGAAATCAAGGTTCTAGACCGGTGGACAAGGACCACAACCCCAAAAAAATGTGTTCTATGAGATGTCACTCCATTTTATAGATTATAAGGGTGTTGAGGATGTTGCAGAACATGTTCACAAGTTTGAATTGCTATGGTGTGTGAAGGGGATCACTTCCTGAGTAGAAGGTAAGTTAGTTTGCAACAACGTTACAAGGGCATATACATAGCTGGTACCGGAAGTATGAACCACATCAAACGGTGGTGGATTATACTTGTGTTACGTGATACGTTCTGATGAAATTTCACATTCCTGAGTTTGAGAAAAAGAGCATCAATGTGTTGAAGGAGATAAAAAAAGGTATGGAAGAGAGTGTGTGGGAGTATGACGTGCATTTTAAGACCCTCTTGTCTAAGCTATCTTACAACATCCATCTGTCATAGCATGCTCAGTGTATTATTGGAGGATTGATAACACCTTTCAAGAGGGTGCTTTCACATAAGACTTTCATGGACTGTGTGAGGCCTTGGAGGCTACTTTGCATGTTGAGGCTATCAAAAGTGTTGACACTGGAGTGAGTCCCTTTTTGGAAGCTCGATTTCTTCCATGGTGAAGAAACTTGAGAAGTTATCTATGAATTCAACACATGAGACTTGTAGTGGAATTTGGTGTATAGACTGTGAAGTAGAAGGACATACACAAAATATATTTTTCCTCAAAAATTTTTACTCGCCATAGCGTTGGACTTCACGATTTGTCATGGGGAGTATGATCTCGAGTAGATTCCCATTGCTACAATGCACACTCTATAAGAATGTTTCTTGTTATTATAAGATATGTACATCTACCACCCATGATACCAAGGACTATAGGTTGATAGACCAGATCCATGATGTCATTGACACTGGTGTGTGCTAGACCAGCATTGTGAGTGGTTCTAAGGATGAGGGTCATACCTATGAAGGGTGCACAGATGGTGGTGGAAGAGGATGAGGCTTTCATAGAGGATTTAGAGGCTATAATGGTCGTGGTAGAGGAAGAGGTGACTTCCCCCATGGAACTTGTTTTAATTGCAGATCTATAAATCATAATAAGTGATAACTCCCAAACCTATTGCAATGCTCATGGTGTAGAAAGAAGCATAAGTATGAATATTTCCTAGATTTTTATAGTCACATGATTCAAAATCATGAGAAACATGATAAGTGTGGGGATAGTGAGTGTAAAGCATGTTGAGCACTGTACATCCCTAAGGTGATGTCTAATATAGAGTTGGAGCCTGTTTCGGTAACCACTCACGTTGAGGCTACACATGCAAGGGAAATGACAAAGTAGAAGCCTACTATTAAAAGAGAGGAGGTATTGCATGGGAAATACCCTGATCCTACCTACTAGAAGGAGGTGTATAAAGAGACTATAGAGGTGATTAAGAGTCTTCAAGAGAGATTTAGTGGTTGAAGGAAATATCACAGAAGTTGGAGCAAGAAAAGAACTCTAAAACTCCTTAGAAGGACATAAATGATATTAAGGAGGTGTGTAAGATGTTTCACTAGGAGAACATCATTCCCATGTTAGGAGAATGGTTGAGAGAAAAATTACCATGCGCTAGTGGTGAATGTGATTGGAAGATCCTACATGCTAAATTACCCCCTCACAATCTGACTATGACAAGGATATTACACTGAATGTGGTAGTGGATGGATGGATCTTAAGTAATATTTTGATCGACATGGGTGCATAAGTTAATGTTCTCACCCTAGATGCATGGAATCAGATAGGGAGACCACCATTGCAGCCATCTTCAAATGTGATTTATATGAAAAATAGAACTCCCCTTGGAGTTTTTAAGAAAACTTAATAGTTATTTAGGGATTCAAGTTCGGTGGTGATTTTGAAGTCTTTTTGCTTTCCGAGGAAGATAGCTTGCCAAAATTACTTGGGCTTCCTTGGTGTTAGGTAAACAATGTTGACCTTCCCTTCAACAAAGGCTACATCAGTTTTGAGAACAAAGAGGAGCGCACGATCATTCAAATAAATGATGGATGGTCTACACCATATGCAGAACCATTGGGAGAAGAATATTTAAACAAGATATATGTATGCACCATCAGGGACCCAAAGTTTTTCCATCCATCAAAGGAGGGAGTCATTCAGTGGGATGACGCATAGTCTATGAGTGATACCACCATTATTTCTTGTGATAATTGGGTGCATGGTACATATGAATTTATTGGAGAGAAATGAATTATAATGCATCTCGAGTGGTCGGTGTGTTAGGTCAAGCACACGGAGGAAGACAATTACCAATATATACTAGCAAAGGTAACTCTAATACCCTTTTATGTGTAATGGATATGCATTGAATATTTGAGATATAGCGAAGGGATATGCTTGTTTATACCTTACGTGGACTAGCTGTGTATTGGTGGATGACACATCGTGATAATATTCTGGAGTGGCATGAGGTAAGGGTCATGTTCTCCATTAGATTTCTCATAAGTAATGTACCCACTAAGATACAAGACTATGATGGGAGGGGATCCACCTCATGTCATATTTAGGAATGTGAGAGGACCTAGAGGAAAGTCCTGGAAGCTTTACACCCTTTCTTATGGGTGCACAAGTTCTATTCCACCTTGCAAGGCTACATGCGTGCATGGTATGTTTATTCAGAGTTGGGAGACAAATAAAAAATATGCAAGAGATGACAAGAGGTTTTTTTCAAACCTTTGAGTACTTATCTTCTAAACCATTAGTAAATGAGGCCTTGTAGGTGATTAAGCACCTTACATTAGAAGATAGTGCCAAGGAGGAGGACATTGTTATTGAATTGTTGGGAGAACCTGATATGGGGGTGCGCCTTGAACAAGAGGAACTGAAAGAAGTGTAGTTCGAGTGCACCTACCTAGAAAAGGAAAAGGGTAAGTTGATATATGTTATTAATGATGAGGAATTGCAATATTTAGATGTTGATCATATAGAATATATGCATGAAGTATTAGATAGTGTAGATGAGAAGGCACACACCTACCATGAGCCCTTAAAAATAAAGAAGGTCAACATTGGTCTTTGAAGCGAGAATAAAAGGAGGCCATTATTCAAGATTATTGGTCATATTAGGAAGTGTCAAAGATTATTGAGCTATTGTTCGACTTCCAAGACTTGTTTCCATATAGTACCATGAGTTAAAAGGGGTCCATCACTCTCTTGGAGAAATGTGGATCAAGCTGAAGGAAGGGGCACAACTAGTCAGAAAGAGGCCCTATAGGATGAATCCTAACTTGCATGTGAAAGTGAAGGAAGAAATTGACAAGATGTTAGAGTTTGGGATTATTGAGGCCATTGAGGAATCTGAATGGGTTAGCCCCATGGTAATCAATATTAAGAAGTATGGAAGGATATAGATATGTGTAGACTAAAAATATTTGATTTCTTCTTGCGTTATACATCCATTTCCAATGCTCTTTATTGAAGAGATTCTAGAAGGATTTGCGGGGTACGAGATCTATTATTTCACAGATGGATTTTGGGTTATCACCAAGTAAGGATTGCAAAGGAAGACCAGGAGAAAAAGACTTTCACCACTGAATGGGGAAGTTTTGATTACATAGTTATGTCGTTCGGGCTAAAGAATGTTCTGTTGTCTTTTCACGCATCGTAGTACAAGCATTTCAGGATTTCATTCACAAGTTTCTTCAAGTCTACTTGGATGATTGGATGGTGTATGGGCTAGTAAAGGATCATTGTGAAAATATGAGGGTGATGTTCGAGAGGTGTAGGAAATTGAGCATCTCTCTTAATATTAAGAAGTGTATTTTTTCCACTCCTTTTGGCATGCTACTTGGTCATATCATTTACAAAGAAGGGTTATTGGTGGATCCTACCAAGGTTGCTGTAATTTTGGGCTTAAAGGAACCCACCAATCAAAGTGTAGTACATGGGTTTCTAGGGCATATGGGGTACTACAGAAAAATTCATTAGGGGGTATGCAAAAATTTCCATGCCATTAGAGGAGTTTTTGAAGCATAAAGGAACATTTCATTGGGGTGAGGTGCAATAGGTGGCATTTGACACTTTGAAGGAAAAACTTACTACTGTGCCCATCCTACACTTTCCCTCATGGGGTAAGCCATTTCATGTACACATGGATGCTTTAGGTATGGAGATTGGAGTAGTGTTAGCACATCCTAGAGAGGGAATTTTTGATCACCCCTTATGTTTTTCCAATAAGAATCTAACTCTGGTTTAATAGAATTATACTACCATAGAGCATGAAGCATTGTCCATGATCTACACGCTACATAAATTTAGACAGTATTTTCTAGCAATGCCTTTTATCTTCTACATAGACCATATGGCTTTGAATTATTTGTATAAACAAGCCCATTTTACAAGGGCATATATGTCATTGGGTATTATTGTTTCAGGAGTTTGAATTTATGGTTGTGGTAAAACTGGGAAGAGTAATTTAGGACCTAATCATTTGTCGAAGATTAATTCGGTGAGGATGTGTAGAGCATTGAGGACACAATGTTGGATGCTCAATTTTTAGACTACAATACATCCCTCGATTTGGAAGACATTGTTATTTTTTCACAAATGGGTGTGGCACCCGAAGGAATGAAGAGCATAGAGAAGAAACAACTTTCCATTCATATTGCACCCTACATGTTGATTAGTGGAGACTTGTATAAACTAGGCCGGGATGAAATTTTGTGTCGGTGTGTACTTGAACATGAGCATGGAGCTATTATGGAGGAAGCTCATGGCAGTATTGCAGGTGGAAATTATGTTGGGAGGGCCACCACGTGCAAGGTTTTAATGGCTGGCTTATGGTGGGAGACATTATATAAGGATTGCGCAGAGTATGCAAAGGTTGATGATCATTGTTAGGGCCTTAGAAAGCTCGGACATTGTGATGAAATTCCTTTGAGACCAATTGCTAGTGCGAAACCATTCAAGAAGTGGGAAATTAACTTTGTAGGCCCAATTTCCCCACCGACACAGAGAGACGGTGTTCGCACAATGTTATTACTTGTACTGATTATCTTACAAGGTGGGAAGAAGCGGTGCCTATGAAATATTGTACCATGGCTACAACAACAAGATTTCTATGGGAGAACATAATAACCAGGTATGGATGTCTGTTGAGCTTAACAAGTGATAGGGGCACACACTTCTTGAATGAAACTATTCGGATATTGTTAGCTAAATTTATGGTGGTGCATCATAAGACCACACCCTATCACCCATAAGCCAATGGGACTGCTTGAGGCCTTTAACAAAATTTTGAGTCACACATTGACCAAGATTTGTGATGTGGGAAGAAAATATTGGGATGATAAAGTCTTTTCTATGTTATAGTTGTATTAGACCACTTATAAGAGGTTGAAGAAAGCAACACCCTTTCAGTTGGTGTTTGGAACAAAGGAAGTATCATCCGTTGATTTCATGTTACCTTATTTGTGTATTGCACGTGTAGGCGGCGATTAGCTGATGAATAAGTTGTTGAGGAATGTATTGACATATTGATGAAATTGGATGAGAGGTAAGCCATTTTTCACTAGAGTCAAAAAATGGATAAATCCAGGTGAAGGCATGACATGATAGGAATATCAAAAATAAGAAGCTTGAGGTGGGGCAGATGATTCTCTTGTATGATTTAAAGTTTCAGCGCCACCCTAGGAATTTTTAATTCCATTGGTTAGTACCATATATTATCACTTATATACTTGATTCAGGTGCTTTCCAATTAGAATTGATAAATGGCACACAATTGCCTAGTTTCTATTACGGGAGTAGGTTGAAGCCATAAGATAAATAAGTCATCTTGGTGTTTGTAAATAAGGCAGTAGTGCTAATTAGCTTAGGATTTCCCTTCCTGCATTTTATTTTGTATGTGTTTCCTTTCCTCATCATTTTCTTTGTATTTTTGTTCAAGTTGTGTTGTGCATTGATGTGCCAATAGCTAATTTCATTATAAGTGATTCCATGCACATAGGACTGTACATAATTTTAGTGTGGGGTGGACTAGGAAGATATGTTTTGGATATGGTTGAAAAATTATTTGCAAAGATAAAATGTTGGAGAACTCATTTTGGGATGATGAGCACAAAGGTAGAAGATCAAGTGGTACGGTGTATAAGGTGTTCAAGTTCATGTGGGTATAAAGGTGTCTTGGGGAAGAAACAACTGAATTGAGAAAAGACCACGTAGAAGGGGAAAAATGATTGCATAGTGCAACATGAGGTAGGTGACACCATGGGGAACTACTTGGTGGATAGCACAGAGGTTATGTACTTCAGCATGGTGAGGTGCATAAAGGAGGTTTGTGGTAATAAAGTAATGTTGGTGCACTAGAAGGTTATGATTTTGGTATAAGGAGGGAAGTTGCAGAAGTTAACTTAAGTAAAAAAATTATTAAAAATATACATTAAGACACATGGTTGGAGGAACTTTAAGGTGTTGAAAAAGTATAAATAGAGGGTAAAGGTAGTCATTTTGACTACTTTCCTTAGATATTTTTTGTTCTCCCAAGCTTAAAGTGCAAAGAGGGTTTTGAGAATAAAGTGACGTAATTTTCATGAGCCAATCGAGTTGTGCAAGCTATGGTGTGATCTTATGGTAAAGTAAGAAGGAAAGAAGAAAACAAAGAAAGAAGGGTTTATGTGATAGAGAAGTGTGGAAGTATCCACATTCGGTAGACAAAGGAAAAGTAGAAATCACCTAGGGCACAAAGAGTGAAAGATAAAAATAGAAATGGCACTCACAAAAACTTGAACAAAGAGACCGGAGGTGGAGATAGAGGAACCCGTTGAGGTATAATCGGAGATGCAATACCCCCTGGGTGTGATTAAGAAAAAAATTGAGTTCAAATCTTTACAAGAACAAGATCGGTGAGTATAAATATAAAATGAGTGAGAACGTAAAGATGATGCAAGAGTATTTAGTTTCAGACACCCCCATAGTAGATGAGTTCAGAAACCTTAAGGTTGACGGCTTCGTAGAACAAGAATTGCAGAAAAATAGAGTCCTGCAACTATGGGAGCTACAATTCCTTGGAAAACCCACACTGTTGTTCAATTGGTTGATGTTGCAAGTACATGAGGACTTTTTCTACTTTGCGGGAAGAAGAATGATGATTATAGGCCATTTTATTAGAATAGTACCATTCTGCGAAACATTGGCAAGAATATGGCACTTGATTTATGTGCCACTACAAAAATTGAAGAGTTAGAAAAACAATTGAACTATGAGAAAGGGCTCAGGTGATTGTAGATATTCTAGACCTGAATTTAAGAGTTACTTCTTGACTCATTAGTTGCAAGTTGGGAGCATCAGAAAGATGGATGAACATCAATAGGAGATTCTTGTATGTGGCCTACAAAGTGTCAAAAAGGGCACATTACAATTTTGCAGAGTTTATTGCAAACAACATTATTGAGGAGGCACAAGTGTAGAATGAGGTTGGTGCAAAGATCACATGGGGCTCCATACTTCTATTAATCATATTATGGGAAATTGGTGTCCCAGATGGGCCAGATGGAAACATATGGGTTCACCCACCGGTGCACTCATCTCCTGCAGTATAATTTACAAAATTCACTTATGATGGGACCATCTCGAGTGAATTTATGGTATGAATGGTTGCATGAGGTCTTTGAGAATGAATGGAGTATCCCCCATGAACTACCATGAGTTGTTGGAGACTAGGTTGAATTCGTGGTACACAAAATTTATTATTAGTAAGATTTATGATATCCAAAGGAGATATGGTTCCGTGGTGCAAGCTCCCCTTTGTATTCACTGCTAGATACTTGAAATAATTCATCAATCAATTAAAGGACGTGTAGAAGATGACATTTGATGTAGATAAAGTGGATGTTGATGGCCATACCCTTCACACTACATATAAGTATGGTACCCAACCTACATATGTGGAGGTTTTGCATTTGGATTTCTTGGAATTATACCCGCAAGTCAATGTAACCATCAAAGCATATGTCTACAAGTATTTATGTAGTTACACGCCAAGACTAAAGGGGTATTGAAGTGGATATTACATACTCCCACTTTCCAAAACCATGAGAGGCATCGATCGCGCCAATGAAAATAGTACAGGGTGAAGAATAAGATGAAGAATGGGTTGGGGAGTTGGAAACTTCCAAGAAGAGGAATTATTACACATGCAACAATAGTAACAAGGGATCGAGTACTTCATAGAAAGGTAGCACCGAGGCTTTGTAACCAGAGTGCAAAAGAGAGGAGGAGAAGGAGGAAGAGGATATAGAACAAAAGAAATAGAAGGTACACAATGTATATCAAGTTCTACGACAGGATCGGAAGAAGAAGAACAAGACCACACTCGCTTTTAGGAAGGATCAAGAGGCGAGCTCAAGGATCAAGAGAAGAGAAGGGTTGAAGCAAAGGACAAGGCATCAGGAGACATGCGATGAAGAAAAGGAACATGCTACAGAAGGAATGGAAAATAGTCTAGCATGTGAAGCTTCACATGTCCAAAGCTACCACTGACATAGAGAAAGAGAAGGGGGATCCTTTGTCATAAAGGAGGATAAGGGGTTCACCCCGAGATCGAAGAAGCAATGATTGAAGCACAAGGAAACAAGGAGAAAGAGGAAACCCATGTCTCCTCATATGGATTTCATGGAAGATCCCTAAAAGGTGTTGTGCACAAGATTTCAAAGTACACTCTCTTTAGAGAAGCTACATAGTTGGGATCTTATGGAGGAGGAAGGAGGCATGCCTAAAACTAGAAAAATGCTAAGCTGGAACCTACATTGCCACTTTGAAGAACTTGAATTTGAGGTCAACAATCACGTGATCGAGACCATTCATTTGAAGAAGAAGGGAGGAGAGAAATATAAAGTGGTGGATCCTAGCCACCTAATGGATGAACAAGCATGTAGCATGCTTCAAAATATGTCCTCGGAGGTGATTCAATGTAGCTAAGATGAAAGGGCAACTATTTGGACCTTAGTCACAGTGAAGAAGGAAAAAGAAAAGGAAGTGGAAAGATTGCGCCAAATACTATAGGTCAAGAAAGTGCAAACCAAGGAGGCCTATGATTGAGCTAGTGCCCTCATTAAAGGAATCTTGGGATGATGTCGACCACGTAAACTAGGACAAGATAGTTTATGGGGACAAGATAAAGTATCTCGAGGACCTTCTAGGGATGTTTCTTACAAATGTCAAGGATTGAGTGAGACCAACAACTCGCAGAGATATCACCAAGGAAAAATAAGAGAAAATGTTTTCCGTTGAAGCCCGGATCACTAAGTTGGAGGATTTACTTACCTAACTCAAGGAATTAAACACATTGGCAGATAGGGGCTTTAATAGCTATAGGAAGTGTGAACCAATCATTAAGGTGCAACCGATAGAGGAAGAGGCTGGTCTTAAATATTTGTAGGAGAATATCCCTACTAGCAAGTCTCGAGCACACACACGCTGATTATTGATACCACATCTCAAAATCTAAGATAAAAATAAATTGTAAGAAAATGGATTATAGTATTGGTGAGCTTTAGGATTCCATCACTGAGTGGATGGACAAGTTTAAAGGTATCTACGTAGAGCTATTGGTGGCTATAAATGATATCAAGGGGAAAGTGAAGAAATTAACCCCGGATCAAGTGCCCAACATTGTAGGGGAAGCATCAGGGAAGGAATTAGTAGAGTTGAAGGCATGGGGGAAATTTAAGGTTGAAATAGACGTAGAGTTCCTTGAACTCTTCCAGTCAGCGTTTAGTGGTTGAACCATGTAGAAAATTTTTCCTTGATAGATTTTTGGTCACCAAAGTTTTGTTCGAGGATCACAGAGGATTTCTGTGTGTAAAAATAACATTAGTGTGGGGTGATGTTTAGCATCTAAAATGACCAAGTACCTACTACAGTGCGAAGGAATATGGCATACAGAACATGGCACGAGGCACACATGGAAGTAGATTTTGGGGATGCATGAGGACTCGAGCCCAAGCATGATGGATCCGATAATTAGTCATTTTAGAATATGAATGAAGTCGCACTAAGGGAGAAAATGGAAAATTGACTAGGTACAATTATGGATAAAGATAAGCTATGGAGGCTTGCAACTAAAAAATTATATTCGAGGGCATCATTATAGTTATCATAACAAGATAAGGATTCAAGGTTGTTATGGGCTAGCTAGCATTTACATGCTAAGGATACTTTATTAGGGAAATACATGATGAAATTTGGCATGTTTTGTGGGTAATGATGATTCAGTTAGGAGATATTCCTTCCATGTTATCTCTTAGGTATTGATTTGCATGACACTTGAGAGGGTAGATAGTAAGATGAGATAGATAGAATGTAATGCAAAAATTGTAAGCTCTGTAATGAAGTTACTATGGAAACATGGTGAGACTTTGTTGTTGTATGATCTCCATTCATGGAATCTTTAATGTATCGTTGGCTATTGTATGTGATGAATATATAGATAATGAAGAGGTTCTAAATATCTATGTTATGGTCTTGATCTATACATTTTTATTTCATGTTTATGGATCCAAACCCTTGTGTTCTTAGTAATGCTCATGGCTGAGATCTTATTCTTCCTTGTTATAGTGATGTTCACATCTATAGTATGGTGCATTTATACTTAGATCTAGTCTCCTAATTATTTCTTAGAATGCATACATTCATATCTATGCATTTTATCTCTCTAATGGTGATGAACATTCTTGCAATCTCATATAAAGGAGGGGCTCGACACCTACATGTGCCTTAGGAGAGTTCCTAGTCAAGTTGGGTGATATATCAATGTGTTTGGGGTTTGAAGAGAATTTAGAGGTGAATAGAGACTATAATAGTCCTCAATTTGTAGAACATGGTGTAACTTTAGGAGATGAAAGGCATTTGGATCAGATCACATGTCAAAGTTGGCTTTGGCAATGTAGGGATGCAAAGTCAAGTGTTCAAGGAAGCTTCCATATGGGATGAATCATTTTCATTTTTACACATGAACACCCCAAGAGTGATGGGAAATGAGATCAACTTATTTTTTCTTCTTCTGAGTTTGTTGTTCACCTACGTGAACTACCTAGACAGTTCAAATAACATAATTTGATCACTAAGGTACTTGGGCAACCTTATTGGAGCTTGGTAAAATCCAAAAAATTGCATGTAGGAGAAAGTTGAGAATTGAATGAAATAGGAACCATATTTTTTTATTAAGGACACCACTTATGGTGAAATCCTTGCTTCCACATCACCCTCAAAATTTATGACCACAAACATTGTGAACGTATCATTCACATGGGTGAAGTGTCTATGACTTTCCTCCATTACCAACCGAGGGATTTTATCGAATGCTACAACCTTTGTGGAAATGTTTTGGGTGAGATCCAATCCCTTGAATGACCTCGAGTTGGTGAGAAAATAAACCAAGTAATAAGTCATGTAGAAACTATTTGTCATGGAAAGTCAGTAGTAGCTATAGATGCAATTTTTCAATGATTATCTACCTCCAATCAATATTTTGCATTCCTTCATCCACCGTTAAGATGAAAAGAGTCATTCAATCCCGAAAGTCCATCATCCTTGCTTCTTGCATCACCCATCTTAGGAGGGTGATCCATGTGATCATAATCAAATAACCCTCAATAAATTCACATCTCAAAAGTATCTTTGGCATCCTTGAAGGATTTCTTATCTTCATTCATGATCCTAATGTGATCCCTTTCATTTATGCATCCATTTTTTCCCATTCGTGCACAACCTTCTCCTTCATGATGAGAACCATGTTACGTGATGTCGAAATTCCAAGGTGAGTTAGATGGTTCTTGGAGCTATGACTATCATTGTCATACCATTTTCAGCTCAAATTGTTCATGTGTCAGGATCATAGTGATGTGACCAGACAAGACCAAATCAGTGCTTTGTATGGACACAAGGTGTCCCGCATCTCATAAACAATCCTCTGTTGAAAAATTTATCTTCGACATTCCATCTTTCCTTTTCCATCATGTGAGATTTCAGATCATTGAAATCCATATAGGAAACATCATTGTCATCTATCTCATACTTAGAAGAGAAAGGTTGTGTTGGTTTCATTCCTGAAAACTTGAACTTCATGATTACTCAACACTTACTATGTCTGGGAAGGGTGACTTACTATTTTTAGTAAGTGATAGAAAATGCTTCTCCAAACTCTAACTGTAGCTACCAACTTGAATGTCCAACTCCCAATATGCTCCTTTTGTGAAATCCACCCTCTGGAATGACTTACTATTTTTAGTAAGTTCCTATGAGACAACTTACTATTTTTAGTAAGTGTGAAAATTTAGCTCTTTCAAACCTCAATTGGATATGACAACTTGGATTCCTTCTTCTCATTGTGTTCCTCTCTCCTTCTGAACCAATTTACTATTTTTAGCAGTGCTTATGAGACCACTTAATATTTTTAGTAAGTGTTAATTTTGGGCTGAGGTGACCTTTTTGATGATTTTTACATGCGATACTTCCTATGTGTTCACTACCTTTTTGTAGCTTCTTCAGGTGGTGACTTACCCGAAATAGCAGTCTCCCATGTAGAAAGGCCTACTATTTTTAGTAAGTATGTTTTTGTGATCAATCCACAATGGGATGAAGATTTTGATATGGGTTTTTTCCCAAACCAAACCTCTAAAATTTTGGATCTACCCAGTCGTCGGTTTATGAGATTTTAAAACTTGAAATTCTTCACTTGACAATGGCTATGTGCACGGTAGCCATTAATGGAGCTAGGAAATTGTATTTTTCTTCCCCTCCTTGGATCTTGATGAGAATTATATTTTTGATGTGGGTTTTTTCCTCTTGTTTCACCGGTGAAATTTCTTGGCAAACCTATCACCGGTTTAACAAGAGATGAGCTTTTTGTCTTCCTTGCACGGAAAAGATGATTTTTTTGTAAAAATCATTTCGTGTGTGAGAGATATGATGCTATGATTTTTATGGCCTCCTAAAATTATGAAGAGAGAGAAAAAATTAATCTTCGATCCGTGTCATGGGTTGTAAGTTATGATGATTTCTTTGTCGAGTGGCAATGAGGGTTTTTTCGGATGAAGATATTCATTTTATTTCCGTTCTTTGTTTCTTTCATCCAATTTTCTTCTGATATCTCTATTATTTTAGTGTAAATAATATTTTTGGAGCTGGTTGAGTGCAGCAATTGAGAGTGGGATATCTGAATAATTTTTTCCAAAGTTCGCAAGGTATGAAGGTGTGGGGGGATGAACTAGACTGAAAAATGGCTAAGTCTTGGCTTTTATTCATCCAAAGGAGCAAGCATAGGGGCTGGGAACATTTTTTTGTCCCCTATGTACCTTTTCTAAAGGGACTAAAGGGACATGAAATCCCCTCGTGTGCATGGTTGCGACATTTGGCAGAATTTTATTGGGCGTGCATTTGAGTGAGGGGGCTTGAGAGAAGCACCTGAGAGCTGAGTTTTGGGCATATGGGGGACCACAAGGCCTAAGTGGGGCTGGAATTTTTTTATTTCCCCTATGTAATTTTATAAAATGGATTAAAGGGACATCAATTTCCACTTTGTGCATGGTTGCGACACTTGGCAATCATCCGTGCAGGGAGAGGGGAGGCTCAAACTAGCTCCTGGGGCTTAATTGGCAATGTGGGAGGTCACGTTGGTGTTATGAGGGATAAAAAGGGCTGGAAATATTTATGTCCCTTATGTCCCTTTGATAAATGGCTGAAAGGGACATGAAATCCCTCCAGGCTCCTGGTGCTGACACATGTTCACTTGAAAAATTACTAACTGCGAGAACTCTTACCTTGGGGCCAACTTGCAATCGAGATATCTCAATCTCCCGAATGATTTTAGAGGTTAAATTGTATATTAATTTGACTTAAAACAACCAAATGAGATGAATGGAGATGGTTTTAAGCCTCAATTCTGAATTCATCACCTTAAAATGACCCCTTGTTTCTCGGGACCGCCAATTGTACGCCGGAAGAGTGAGTTGTCTATGAAAGTGCATGATATTTCACGATTTCTCATTTTTTCCACCATTTAAGGCTTGTAAAATACCTTTCATAGGTACTTTTATGGCCTCTTGAATCTTCATGAATCTCCCAGTTTTTTCTTCAATTCTAGGCACTCCCTCGTGGTGTTTATTCCTATAGGCCCGATAAGCCACTTTATTTGAATCGACTCCAAAACCTTTGGATCTTTCCAATATCTCCCAAAAAAAAAGATATTTTTTTGGCATTTGAATGCATCTCCATGTCAAATTTTTATCCCCTGTTCTACTCCGTGGATCGCATTAGTCTCAAGAAGGCCATTGGTAGCCCTTACCAAAAATGCTCAAAATTGGCATTCTCCTAAAGCTCCTAAAATCACGTAGGGGAGCTGACTTTGATTTCCTAAATCACCTAAAATAATTGAATGGACATCCAATTAGGGACCAATGTTAACCTAGTAGGGTTTGGTGTTAATAATGGATAGACCTGGGGTTTCTTGGAAAGGTAAAACTTGAAATTTTTGACATGAGGGGGTGTATTGTTG
The DNA here is from genome assembly GCA_018340775.1 of Taxus wallichiana var. yunnanensis. Classification (NCBI taxonomy): domain Eukaryota; kingdom Viridiplantae; phylum Streptophyta; class Pinopsida; order Cupressales; family Taxaceae; genus Taxus; species Taxus wallichiana. The sequence goes on from CM031237.1 coordinate 690,200,488, forward strand.
TCCTACTTTATAATTAATTTCTCCCCTACAAAAATCCATGAAAACACCTTGAAAGAGGTAGCTATAAATTTAACTACAAAATACATTTCATTGATCTCATGAATTGCACAAACATTTACAATGTCTTGCATATGATCAACAAGGGTTTTATGGTTTTCTCCAGCTAAGTAGGGTATTTTTTTCAATGGTACAACCGAGATTGGATCTTTTACATTGAGAGAAAGTGTACTACTGTTCGTGAAGTTAACAAAGGGGTTTGGTGGTGGTGTTTGATCCATTCTAATTAATCTAAGGACCTTGGTTAATAGAAGGAAATGTCTACTAGGTGGAGGTGTAGACAATGTTTTGTTTGGTGGAGATGGATACCTATGGAATTTTGTTCCTCTCCTTCCTCGACACGGAGATAGTTGTAGTAAAAAAAAATTCCTTCTTTTCTTGTCTTATATCTGGTTTGAATTATTCTCATGAATCTGGGACTTTGGCTACTATACCACTTGAGTTCAACTCCGGGAGTTTCAGATGTGTTGGGGATGATCTTACAAAGGCTAAAAATTTTCCAAGTCACACATCTAAACTTGAAAAAAATTAAAATGGAAACATTGAAAGGTATAGTTGTTGATTTCGGAGGTTAAAACGCGTTTTGCAATTTCCAATCTCGAATTTATGAAAAGAAAAAGATTTGAAATCAAGTACAAGTAATCTATCAAATCCAAAATACCTGAAACCTCTAAAGTCTAAATTTTGAAATGCAAGGGTACTTCCAAAATCCAAAATTTCTAAAATTTCAAAAGCTCCAAAATTCCTAAATGTCCGAATTCCCAAATCCCAAAATGTCTGAAATCTTGAAACCCAAAATTTTGAAATGCTAAAAATCCTAAAATCCCAAAATGCAAAATTTTAGATATTTAAGAATACCCTTTTGATCTTAAACCTCTGATCTATCTTTGGTGAAATTTGGACTTGTTTTTCTCATGAAAAACCTCTGAAAATTGATTTCAAAACTCTCGCTCTATAGTGCCAACTTTGAAGTCTGAATTCCTTACAAATGCCTCTAAAGGCATGAAACTAACTTCCTATACCATCAACCATGTTAAAACTGTTGGAAAAATCATAACACCCCTGAATTCTTGCAAGTGAATAAATGGGTACTCAGTGTGATTTTTCAAACATGGATCTATCTCAAAGTGTGGGACTTTGCAAATGGGATAGCTCTCTGGAGAAGGTTGGCTTCCTATTCCTAACCTAGTGCCAAACTACTCCAAAGTGCATAGAATGGATAATATAACCATACTCTAATGCTTTCCAAGGGGATAAGGATAGAATTATTGCATGAAAAATAAATCTACTCTAAGGGAAGGTGATGTACCAAGAATGAATGCAGAACAATCTACACTACACAAGAATGAAAACAAGTAAATTTGAGGATGGTAGTCTATAACCATAGATTGAAACACCATTGAAAACCTATTTACTAATAAACACAACACTACCAAAACCTTGCAATGAAAATATAATAATGCACAATAACCTTGCATGCAATGAAAAGACCGAAAAAATAAAATAAAAAAGAGGGTTGCAAACATCCACAAATTTATTTTTATTGCTGCAATAAGTTGATACAATTCATTATATTAGGTGTCCAAAGGCACAAATTTGTATTACAAGATATTTAAATAAGGAGGTTTAAAACTCCACATATTTCTTATAGAAAATAAAGAAGGGAGGATCAATTGCAAAGTGTCAAACATTTTGAAATGAGCCCCTCCTTACAATTTATAGGAAGAAATTTGAAGACAAAAAGAGAGAGAGAAGTCTAAAATTGTATCAATCACCCATAAAAATCATTATTTTTCCTAAAATGGGTATGGGGAGACCTATAAAATCCATTCTTGATGGTACCCTTCCTTGTGCAAGAAATAGACTTCATGATTACACTTGCTCCATCTCTGCACCTGGGTATATGTTCCAGCTCCAGAAACTACATCATTATTTTTCTCCAACCTAACCCCCCTAATCTCCAAATTTTAATCCTTCCATTAGATAGTGATCTGAATTTCCTTTCTAACAAGTATAATTTTACTTGAAATGGCTAAGGGATGCTCAAGATATGCTAATTTGAATTTAGGTCATATTTTGGGCTCTGCATCCACCTACCGGGCTTCAACATTGAATGAGCTCGCCCTCTACTAACATGCCACCAAGCAGGTTACACCTACCTACCTCGAATCTTGAGCCATGTTGATTCCCAATGCATTGTATCAGTGAGTTTTGAACTCGTCACTTCAAGATTTTTGGATTTTATTTGGGTAGGGTTTTGAATTTTCATGATTTCAAGCTTACACGCCCTCCCAAGTGTATCGACTATTTTCCATGTCCCTTCCCAAAGTATGATTAACTGACCTCCCTTAAAAATTTTAGATATTTATACTTTAGAGATTCCACATGCCCCACTTTGATATTTTCAACCACGAGCTCCAAAATAATGCCTCCCAATTTGATAAAAAACTTGCTCCATTGACCCTCGAACCGATGATCAAGTTAAACCCGAAAACCTAGAATTTCAGATTTTAGGGTTTTGAATTTTTAAGATTTTTTTCCAATGAGATGGATCACACATCATCAAGTTTCAAAGTGAAATTTCCCTAAATTCTGAAGTAATTCAGAACCAAATTGCCTTGACCAACGCACAACCCGCCAACCCGTCTATTTTCACTGATGAGCCAAAGTATTTTGCCGTGATCCTTGGCAAGCCAACCCTACCATGGAAGCTCACCCTTCACTAATCTTCCATGGCTGATTTTTCCCCCTCTAATTAGTTTGCATTTCTCCCAACTTATCCCATTTGGATGACCTATGACCTTATCATACAGGTCATTCATCCTTCCCGTTGGAGAGTTGGTTCGCCGCACAACCCCGATCCCCTCGCCCGGCTCATCCAATGAGCTCCTCAAACTAAGATCAGTTTCCCCAATATTATCATGAGGCCTTGAACCTTATCATCACTCCTTTTCATGTGAGTTATCCCCTGGTTCTTCTTGACTCACCATTGCTAAGCCGCCTCAATGTGCCTCGATCATAGCTCATCCCAAGATTTTTCCACCAAGCTTCACCTCAACTCCCCACACACTTAGGCATCAACTCGGATCTTCCAACCAATCTAAACCTCTAAACCAATATCACCACATACAAGATTCAACTTGCCACCTAGAAATGCAATTGAGGTCACCGAGCTCTAAACCTTCAACTTGCCCACAACACCAAGTGAGCTCCTCAAGCTACTCGGTGAGTTGTTTCAAAGTCGGTTCGTATTTAGGCTATTTTGATTATTTTAATCAATTTTTGGAGCCTTTTTTACTTTTACTTGAATCCTTGATTCAAGTGGGGTATACAGAACTAAGAAAACACCCTAGGGCTAATTTCTATTTTTTTCTATTTTACTCATTTTTGTTGGATGTGGGTCCACTGTGGCTCATTTCTAATTTTAAGACCAACCTGGTCTTCCAAAATGTAGAAGAGGAAAAACTTCTCGAATATGATTTCAAGCTCTTGAAATGTTCCCAAATTCTCTTGGAAACATGATTTTCACCTATAAAAACTTAGATTTCCTATGTGGGCCCCTCTCGCCTCGGGTCTAACACCCATGTTGTCCATTTTTTCCGAGGGACAAAACAGATAATAGGGACCTATAAAACAAAAGGATTAGTAGTTTTTTTATTTTATACCCCAATATTCTTGGACCATTTGAGCTACAAAACAAAGGGTTAGTAGTTTTTAATTAATCAATGTCCTACAACCACAAATGTTAGGCAAATACAGATCAAGTATTAAAATTGGACGAAGTTCCCCTTATCCGCATGATAACAATGCAAAAATAGAATATAAGACCCTGTAAGACACCACTAAAACACCAAAAAGTGTTATTAGATTGGTTAGTATTAACGTAAAATTATTCTAGAATAAAAGTGCTAATTGACATAACAAATGCGTTGTTTTAGGTCAAATACGTAGAAACTAAACAAAAAAGGTTATTTTAGAACAAAAGTGTTAATTTATTGAAAAAAATGTGAATATATTCTAAAAAGCATCAACATAGAAATAGACATGGTTATCAAAAATCAAATATTAAAATCTATAAAGAAGTGTTGCTATATCTGTAAATGTGTTGATACATTTGTAAACTCTCTAATATACAAAAGCGCTACTTTATCTACAAATGTGCCACTTTACTCTGCAAATGTGCCACTTTATCTACAAACACTCTAATATAAAAACACTTCTTTATCTCAGAATGCACCAATTTATCTAGAAATACACCACTTTATCTGCAAATATGCTACTCTCTTTGAAAAAATGGCAATTTTAGGTTTTTAAAGGTTGAACAAAAGCACCAAGTATTTATAAAAGCACCATGGGTTTTAGAAAAGTTCTAAAGTATATCCTATGCAACCACAAAAGTTATTATTTCATGTAAAAACATTTTTTCAGTCAAAAGTATTGTTTTTATGCATAAGTGCATATTGACAGTCAAAAGCATTGAAACAGATGATTGCCATGAGAATTGGAAATTTTTATGGTGTAAATCTCAACAATTATTTTTTCAAATTTGGACAGCTTTTTTATAATATGAAATGTTATCAAAAACAACAAAACTTTGGGGGGTAAGCCCCACGGTGGGCACCAAAATGTAAGCAAAAGTGGTGTTAGTGTGAAACTTACAAACTAGGAAATAAACTGATTCAAATCCTAAACTAACACAACTATCTACCTACCTCAGATTGAGCTAGATAGAAAGAGGGAGAAGATCATATACCTGCACTTACCTATGAGTGGAAATCCTCCTTCTTTGATAGCTTGGATTTGCTCAAATGGATGGATGTATTTACTTCAGATTTTGGAGTCACTTGGGCAACACCTTCCATTGATTGATTGATGATTCATTGATGAAGGATGAAGGATGAATGCTGCTATTTTGGATTGAATATGGATGATTTATTAATTGATAAAAATGGAAAATGTTTGATATTAATTTACAATATGTGCTCTCATGGAGGATGAGAGTTCAATTTATAATTTTTGGGTGGAGGGTTCAATGACTACGATGAAGCCATGTTGGATTTGGATCAATGGTGGAGAGTGCATGTGAGGATTGGAGAGATCTAGAATTGGATTATTCTATAATTTAGAAGAATCCTCCATTGAATTTTTAATTCAATGGAGGGAGGGAGATATATTTGAATTTTTAAATATGAAACATGGAAATTTAGAGAGGCTTCTAGAAATAGAATCCTTTAGATTTAGAGGTGAGGATGTGATTAGGATTATAATTAGATTGGGTTAATAAATGTTGATTAGGAGTGAGATTACATGGAAATCCTAGGTGTAGGGACATGTAGAGTAGGTGGTAGGTGAGATATAGGAATATTAAATTCCTATGAAGTTCTAATGGTGATTAATAGTGGGATGATATGATATATTAAAGGATTAATGATGAAATAATGGAATAAATGAAGAATGATTATAAAATTATTGATAAAATGAATATTGGATAAAGGTTAAATGTGATAAAATATATTAAATAATAATTAATCTTCGATTAATTATTATATAGATGTTGTTGGGATATTTGTGGGATAGTTTAATTTGAAATAACCATGTCGGGACATTTTAGATGTCTACACCTATCATCCTTGTAATTAAGGGGAACATATCGGAGGTGATCAATGAATTTATTGCATGGTCTTCCTCCTTAGTAGTGATGCTTTGAATCCTCTTTTGGTTCTCTTTGGCATTCATCTATTGGGTTGGTAAACATAGCACATCAACCTCTCACTGGCATAATTGGGGACTGATCACCCCTAATTCTTCATCATATTTCATCAAATTTAGAATCCCCAAGCCACAAAAATGGTATCTTATTCCCTCCACAAGAAAAATGGTATATTCCTTCCAAAATCTGCATCTATTTTTTAATTTCTTGTTGCAAATTTATTTACAATACTTATATTACATTTTTGAGTTAAAATTTAGTTTCCTATGTTAGGCATTCACTACACTCTATGTTACAAGTTTCATTTTAGAGCATGCTAACACTAACATAATAGGATACTTCAAACCAAATATGTTACGGGAAAGGACAAAGTATGTCTACACACTTAGGTATATTTTCCTTTAATAATTTAATTTTGAATTCATACTTAAAGGGGGTAAAATGTAGACTCTCAATTTTGAAAATCTATCCCTTAACATTGTTGGTCTTGACATTGCACAATTTCATACAAAAATACACCCTCCTCACTCTTTCTTAGCACACCTTGATAGATCTTTGAATACTTTATTATATTTTCATACCTTTTTTATCATTTCCTAAGGTTTGGTCAAAATTGTAGATTTCAAATCGAATTGACACATGTCAATCCTGACCCTACTATACTCTTTTCGACTGAAAATATTATGGGTCTAAAATTTTGATTCCATCATCTTCATATGGAATAATATTCCCTCTTGGTTGACCTTTCATGACATGACAAACATCGGAAGCCTATATAAGCAAGTTAGTCATACCTCATTTAAGGAACCGGTACTTTATGTTCTCCTCATCTTATATCAAGAACAAAAGAAAATTAACACTCCCTAGGAAGAAGAGTAACTGATGAAAATCCATTAGGGAAACCCTCTATAGGTTTTAAGTCTCCTCCCATATCTTGGAGTCTTCATCTTCTCTCCACAAGCAAGCAAGGTGACCCTTCCCATGTATTCAAGAAAGTGTGGAACTCAAGTAAGGCATTGTAAAAACATTGTTTCCAAGTTATGATTGCACTACAGTGGATATCAAATGCTATGAGAATGATGTGTAGTTTGATCCATCTTCATAGTAGTGGAAATTTCGATGATGCATAGGGGTTCCCACAACCCACCTAAATTTGTTTTGTAGGAACTCCATCTTGTACTATGAGGGTTTTATTGTTTGAGTAGAGTTTACGAGATCCATTTCGAAGGTGAGTGAAGAATACCAACATACAATTACAACCATTTCTAGGTAGGTTAAGAACTCATGAATTTATAGGTCAAGAATCCAAGTAGGGCCAAGACTGTATAGTAGGGACATAACCATATGGATGATCTTGACCTATCTATACAATTTCAACAAGATACAATATCAAGTTCCAGCTTCCTAAAATGAATCATTTTTAATTCCATATCATCTTGTTCTGTATTCGATCATTGATACTCATTCGAGATCCACATAGAATCAGCTAAGTGAAATCTCTCTTTTATTTTTTGATATTTGTTAGGTCAATAGTCACTTTATAAAGTGTTATTATAATTTGGGAAATTAATGTTGGAAGTTAATTAAATCATAATAGCCTCATGTAATAGTAGTTCATACTTTTTATGCATGTTATTTAGGAACATTCTAAAATATTAAAAAAATTGAGATTAATCACTCCTAAAAAGTGAAATCATGAGGAAGGACTAGACTACGAAGAAATGATGTGCTTTAATGTCTACCCTATTGTAGAATGTGAAGGGAGAAGATGAAATATTAGGGCCAAGACTGTATAGTAGGGACATAACCATATGGATGATCTTGACCTATCTATACAATTTCAACAATATACAATATCAAGTTCCAGTTCCTAAAATGAATCATTTTTAATTCCATATCATCTTGTTCCTGCATTCAAATCACTGATACTCATTTAGATCCACATAAAATCAGCTAAGTGCAATCTCTCTTTTATTTTTGATATTTGTTAGGTCAATAGTCACTTTATAAGTGTTATTATAATTTGGGAAATTAATGTTGGAAGTTAATTAAATCATAATAGCCTCATGTAATAGTAGTTCATACTTTTTATGCATGTTATTTAGGAACATTCTAAAATCTTAAAAAAAATTAGATTAATCACTCCTAAAAGGTGAAATCATGAGGAAGGACTAGACTACGAAGAACCGATGTGCTTTAATGTCTACCCCATTGTAGAATGTGAAGGGAGAAGATGAAATATCAATCTATGAAGCTCATATTTTTCTTTGCCACTTTCCCTATTTGAGAAACTAATGAGAGAAGGGGAAAGATTAATATATAAGCTTACAGTATTGATTTGATGTTTTTCACTATACCCATGGACTACATTGTTGGAAACAAATCTAGTCCCAATTTTATCCAACTTGAAAAAATAGACCTTAGAAGATGTGGACATTTACATGCCTCAATAAGGTGTATTATGCTTAAATTTATTATTTAAAATTATTTTAAAAAATGGGGAGAAGGAGGCCCATGCCCATGCCTCCAAACACACTTTGTAACTAAATCAATTGATAGTGTTGTGAATAAGGAATGATGTATTTATGCCCCTTATAACCTATTATAAATTGTGTCATATGTATTTATACCTATGCAAAAATCCTCTCAAATATAATATACTGAAAAAGTAGAAAGTTGAGTGAAACTACCCTCTATCTAGGAATGTATAAGGAGGTAAAAATTATACCATGGTCTTGATATATATATATTTGAATTTTTTTTGAATTCTACCATATTTAAATATTTTTGACCTTTTCAAAGGATTTGATCCATGTACCAATCCATTCCTATGCCCTATAATCTATATGTATAAATAGAAATACCTTGTTAAATTCCCCTTTTTTGAGGTACTTGTGATAAATCATTACAACATGTGGCTCAAAATAAAATGTGTGTACCCATGTACCATATGTATTATACTCTGTAGAATTATGTTCGAGGTTGAAGTGGTAGTCACTTCTAATAATATGTACATGCAAAGAGGTAGTGCATTATGGTAACCATGGTATAGAGAACAAGAAAGAAGCAATAAATAAGAGTATATGTGTAAATAAATTAGTAACAACATAGAATAATACCAATAATGTCATAATCCATTGTAAAATAAGTATATAATAATCATAGTAATCATGTTAGAATCCATAAAAATGTGATAGTGTAATAATTAGTGAAAGATAGAAATATAAGAGTAATAAAAACATAATTTTATAGTCAAATAAATAAGAGCATGTATAAACATATTCAAATATAGGCATGGAGCCACAAAATGAGGACACCCACGATGTCACAAAACAATCATAGCAGAGGGTATAATGTTCCACAATCGAGAAATAAGTACATACACAAAAATAGTCATGAAGCCAAAAATGTGGAACACCCACAATATAACAAGAAAATAAATGACATTAGGTTATATAAATAATATTTTCATAGCATCGTAATCAAATAAATCCACATAATAAGAAATAAAGGTATGAATCCACATAAATAAGTAGTGACAATAATATAGAAAGTAATTCTAACAACTAGTGATGGGTTTTTTCAATCCTCAATATTAATAATGTCAATCCAGGGATAGTGTCTAAAGGTAATATGCAATAGGAGAAAGAGATCTCTGGAAAACGATCCCTTCTACCAAACTCCAAATTTGCAGGAATGTAAAAGCACACTCACACAAGTATGCATTGAAAATCACACTTGCAGAAATTTAAATCACTCTTGCATAAAATTAAATATCACAGCTTTCTAAAATTGAATAGCACACTTAATCTAAATCACACTTGCATGAAATTACCAAAAAAATTGCTTGAAAGTAAACTGCTGAATTGAAAGGAATGATAAACAAATAAAAATATTTTTGGTTCACAAAGATATATACAACAAATGAATATTTACATGATATAAAGAAAAAGAAAAAAATTATCACAAATTGAAGAAATAAACATAAGCGCATGGATTCATCTTCCTTAGAATGAGTGTTTAGTTAATTCCTCAAAAGATTATTTTAACCAAAACTATTTACAAGCTTGATGTCACAAAGCCTCATAATGAATTATTCAAAATAATGGAGGTTACATTTAGTGGTATAGAAATTTGTACTTATAATTCCATGATTCCAACCAACTCCTTATTTTGGGGTATATATATAAATCTAATATTATCAACTAAGATCTCAATCTATCCAAAAATATAAATATCCTAAAAAAATGGAGAGATATTATCTAATTCTAATGGACAATTTGACTCTCTTAGTTTATTGTTGAGAATCAAAATAATCTTGATTCTTCCTTATTTTAAAAATAATAAAACATTTATAAAAATATCATTTTTTTAGAATGATTTCTAAAACTAGATAGAAATACATCTCAAACCACCATTGGATTTAGAAGAAACACTTATTAAAAATTATTCTCATCTTCAAAGCTCTAGTACTCATCTCCCGAGATCTAATATCCATCTCTCGAGCTCTAATATCCATCTCCGAGCTCTAGTATCCATTTCCAAAGCTTTAGTATCCATCTCTCAAGCTAAAATATCCATCTTCGAGAGAAATAATATCTATATATGAAGTTCTAATATCCATCTCTAGAGATATTGAAGGAAACTTCGGAGCTTGTGAAGGCATCTCTAGAGCTAGTCAAGGTCTCTATAGCTAGTCAAGGCATCTCCGAGCTACCTAGAATGGCTATAAATTTTTCATATGAACGTGGATCAAGATGTTTGTTTTGAACTTGCATAATTTTTCAAGATGAATTCAAATATGCAAATATATTTTGGTTTGGAGATATTATTGATATTTATTTTTCACGTTTCTCGAAACTTGTTTTAAGGAGCCATTTATTAAATTATTATACATTTTTAGAGCTATTACAGTGCTGAAATAACAATAGCTAGAGATAATATGAGAGATGTTGAAGAACCTCCAAGGTTGATTTTTATTGGTTCTTAGTTTTTGAAATCCTTTATTTGAAAATTATAGTAAAGTATGGACTGCATATGCACAAATTGAAATCTTTTTCCTGGTAATCATTAGAAATAGATAACAAAAATATAATAAGGAATTCTAAAGAAATAACCACGATATATACATTCTATTTTATTTTAAATAAACAATAAGTTCAAAAATTATACTTATATACGCCATTTATGAAGGAAAAAAAATAATATAATTTTTATATAATGGACCATTTTGGGGCTCATCATCTCCCACACTCCTAAGCTCATGCATATCCTCGTGCATGCCAATATTAATAATTATCTTTAATTTTATTGAACCGTATATACATGATTTTTATATTTCATGGTTGATCCCATCCTTTAAAGATTACTTTAAATTGACTAAGAGGATTGTCCCATTTTATAATATAGGATAGAAACTTTGAATTGATTGGCATAAATCAACATTGAAACTATTTAAAATAATTTCTCCTTAGTGTACCCTTTTCTATATGCCAAATTCTTGGGATAGGTTCTTGTGTGGAGCCCCTCCTACTATGTGTATTTATTTTTACAATGATTCTTAATCAATTTCTTGTGTGGAGGTTTTCCTATTTTACTTTCTTGCTTCTTCATTTCTCTCTCTCTTTTCTTTTGTAAGTTTTCTTGAACATGTTCTTGTGTGGAATTATCATACTTATCCATTTTTCTTTATTTTTTATCCTCATATTTTTATTTTTCTTTCTTTTCATGAGGTACGAGTAGGTTCTTGTGTGGATAACTTCTTGTGGTTCCTTTTGGTTTACAAAAAAACATAACTATTACTTTTACTTTTTCATTAAAACATGGAGTAAATCCATTTAAATAATTCTCTCTAAAAAAATTTGTTTTTATTTTCCACAATATTAAACTTAGAAAAAATTATCATCATTTCCCAAGTGATGTTTACTTTTTTTTTATCAAGGGTAAAAGAGGGTTAAGAGGTACCTTCCCCTTATAAAAATAAATCTCCCTTATAGAGAAGATATTTAGTTATACAAAAACTAGTAGGAAAGGTTAATCATTAAGCATATCCAGATACATCACATAGACCACAACACAACAAACTAATAAAGCAAAGTAATAGTAAAATAACAACAAACTAGAAAGATTCAAAAAGGGGGTAAGGAAAAAAATTCCATGGTAATTTAGAATATTTGTCAATGTATTTCAATAAAGGGGACCCTTCTTTGGCTAGATTTTCAATAAAAGTTTCCAAGTTAGCCGATCGTAACTAGTCAAATATCTCTTTCTTTTCTTGGAGGCCTCTTCATTTTCATTTTGTCTATAGGCACTAATGAGTTGAGATAGAAAGTGGATATTTTGAATGGTGGATTTTATGTGCAACATACTCCATTGAGTCACATGTTTTAGCATGTCCTTAAGGTGATCCACTTCCTTTTTCAAAGAATTGTATTTTTCATGTAATATCTTCACTTTGTTATTGTTCAAGATTTGGGCCATGTTGTATACCTTTCTTCTCATAGAGTTCCAATAATTAAATATGAATTGGATCATACTTTTATTAATGTTGGTTTCATTCCTTAGGCTCACCAGGATATCATGTTCCTTGGCCATCTCATTGTGTGTTACCTTACATCTACCCACTTTCCTCCACGATTGATTGATCATCCTTCTCCTACCCTCTTTCCTCGGTGAAAGGTTCAGATACAAGATTCTATTTTTTTAATTCTTGGAGGCCTTTCACTATGTCCTCATCATCCTTAGGTTCTTCACTCCCTTCCTTGGATGAAGGGATGTCACTAGAATCCTTCTCTTCTTCTCGTTAAACAACCTTGTCGAAATCATACCCACTCAAATCTTGAGCCAAAGGCCCCAGATAATCAACTAAATTAGAAACATGTCTCAAGTCCCTCTTAAACATTTAACCTTTATTTAAATGCACCTAAATTTCACCCTTTTTAAATTGTTTTATAGTGGCACATAAAGACCTAATTATATAATATGGAAGGCTATAGTTGTGTACATGTCAAATGTAGTTTAGAAAGGATAGATGATAAGAAAAATGGTCTCATGACATACCTCCAGTATAATGAAGTGAATTAGATTTAAGGAGACCTCATTAAATAGATCTGGTAATGACTCCCTAAGAAACCCAACAAAGTGAGTAGTAATATTTTCCTTACCTTTCAAAAACAACTTCAGCTCCTCTACACTCTCCTTCTTAGGTTTATAAATCTCATTGCCTTCTTTGTTCATATCCATAAGAGACACCATTGTGTCAATAGTTATTTTCATATTCACCCCTCTGAGAATCACCATGCCCCAAGTCCAAATAGTATAGGTTTTCAGGCTTTACCAAAGTCCTTGCTAATATTTTCATTGTATCCTTCAAAAATCTTGAAAAACACAACCATGCATATTTTAAAAAAATATCCCAATATTTTTCCTTAATGTTCTTGATGTCATTAGGCTCCGTTAAAACTAGATCACCTCCCATTATCCCTTTTCAATTGTGCAAGAGACCCGATCCAATTTTTTACCCAAATTTATAGCCCCAATCCCCTCTTTTCTATATGTAGAGCTATCTAATCCATCGAACAAATTATAAGCCCTCCACCTCACCTCCTTATAAATGTGAATGCTAGATGAAATTTTTAACATAACAAGATTAACCACGGGGTATATTTGAAGCCTATCTTTGTCATTATTACATGTATTACTCCCATATTTATGTAGATTCATTTGAGTCTTTCTATTCTCGACCCCATTACCAATGATTATCACCCCCACCCTATATCTTAACCAAGTTTTCATCCTTTTTATAGTCATTAATATCCTTTGATAATTGGGCCTTCATAGGGGGTTCTAAATCTTCATAATTGGTTGTGAATTTCATCCCATCCATATAGAATCCTTTATTTTCAAAGATATCAACTATGGAATTCACTTCTCTATTTATGTGTTTAAAAATAATACCTTCTATGGAGTCTTGTATGGAAATGGATGTGGTTTCGACAAAGAGTATGTTTTTATTATATTTAAAGATTCACCTCAATTTCAATTTTCATGATTTTCCTTTTAACAACAATGTTGATCCCCTAAAAGGTAGTTGTTACTTCAGCAATATGATTTGATTGAATTCTCAGATTATAACAATAACCCAATATGAATTTCCTGTTATGATATTTGAAAACACCTCCAACTCCATCTTTACCTAGGTTTCCCTTCGATGCCCCATCAAAATTAATATTAATCCATTCTTTTTCAAATTTTTTTCTAGCCCACCAACCTAGGGTTAGGTTTAGGAGGGATATTTTGGCCATTAGTGATTCCCCAATTCTTAGAGATTTTTCTTTCTGGTTCAATGAAACTCTTTTTCTTATTTGGGATTATGGAGAAATTAGCATTTATGGCATTATAACATCTTGCTACAATTTTTTTTTCTAGTTCCTTCTTCCCCTTGAATATTCTCTTATTTCTTTCCTTCCATATTTCCCAATAAAGATGCATACTTGCAAAAATCCATAAAAACTTAAGACCAAGGATTTTAAATGGGTAGATTCATTGGCTCCATACCAAATTTAATGTGGGAGGTAAAATATAATTGAGTTATAATAGGAAAGTAAGGAGTTCCTAACCTTGACCAAAAAGGGGCATTCAAGGAATAGATGAGAGGTGTTTTCCACTTCTTCTTCACATAACACACACTCTGTTTACCATATGAAAGCCCCTTTTGTTTAGGTTTTCCACCATTATAATTTTATCATGTAGTGCAAGCCACAAAAATATGTTGACTTTAGGAATGACCTCCTTGATCCACATGCTGTCCCATATGAAACTTTCCTCGATAGGAACTTCCTCAAAATGACCATTGTAAGCACTCTTAACCGAGAATATTCCATTCTCCTCTCTAAACCATATAATACTATCTTGCTCTTGTTTTCTAACCAAAAACATGCCACACAATAATTTATTAAGTGTTATTAGTTCCAATATATATTTTCCTTCTAAGTTAATAACTTTCCAAATTTTCTAGGGATTGTCCGTGTTAAAGTAGTCCTCAAGCAAAGAACCATACATTACAATGACAACCTATTGTAAGCTAGGGAAATTTTCCTTGAGCAGTAGGTCCAATATTCATTTTTCTTCCCAAAACTTCAGCATTCTTCCATTACCAATTTTTCAGTTGCAACCTTTTGAGAGTAATGCTTTTGCTCAATTAATAACCTTCTAAAAAGGGTACCTTTAAATTGAGGTAGACTAAAGCACCAATCAATAGTTGTATTTCTCCAATATTTTTTTATAATGGTAGTCTACACACTCACTTATTTTATCATTCTCCAATCCATTTGTGATAAGAGTGATTTTTTTATTTTCTACCAATCTCTAATACCTATACCACACCGGTTTTTAGACATACATATCTTATCCCATGTTAGAAGAGGAAGTCTATTTTTTTCTTGGTCCCACTCCATATAAATATTTTTTGGATACTTTCAAGTTTTTTTACAACACCAATATAAATTTTAAAAACATATATAGTGTAAACCGCTATATTTTGGATGGAACACTTAAGTAATATTTCTTTTCCCGCTTATGAATGGAGAGATCCTTTCTAACCATCTAACTTCTTTATAAATATGTCGATCAAGAAATTATAGTATGAGTTCTTTAGTCTCTCCATCAAAATCAACATACCCACATATCTAGTAGGGAAAGATTTCCTTTTGTAGCCCAAAATCGAGATATTTTTTGACTTATTTTTTCTAGGGTGTTAACAAAAATCCAATGTTTGACCCTAAAATATTGGCTAAGTACCAAGAGGCACACGCACACAGGACCAATAAGAAGAAGGGAGCTTATGGGAAAACACATAGGAAAAAGGGGTTTAAGAAGGGTTTTAGTAAAACTAGGGTGCACGGGAGGCAAAACATGGGTTTAAAGGAATTAGCCATACTTGGCATTTGAGAGGCACTTGAGGAAAAGTCAGAGGACCCTACTAGGAATGATAAGTGGATAAGACACCAACTTGGAGCCTAGGAGGCCAAGAAAATGATATTACATGTAGGGAATATTATTAGAGATATCATTACAGAGAGTGGAAGGTATGAAAAGGGATAAACATTAACCTATAAAGGACCACATCAAAACTTAGCACGCATCTTTGCTTGGAGAAGGCATGGCGGTGGTTGTCAATATTATATAAAGAAATGCTCAGGCTAGAAATAGAGATAGGTAAATTGATGTGTGTATGGAGATGCATAAAATAGAGGTGGGATATACATATGCATATATGGGTACCGGAAGAAGAAGGCAAGGAAATGAACTACTTTGTAGAAATGTTAGGATCCACTAGGGTTTAGGATTTAGGGTATTAGAGAGATATATAGAATGTCATTAAAAATTGGAATTTATGTTAGGGTTGAAATGTATTATAGTAATAATGGCATAGTTAAGAGCTCCGTTCGATCCTTTTGTATAATATGGACCTCTATCAATTAATGTATATGGTCTAAGATGACCCTTTTGATTTGTAATGTGTAGCTACAAGAACTCTTTTAAATCAAAACATAGATTATATATATATATATATATATATATATATATATATATATACGGGTTCGTTATGTATATTTTGTCTATGGGTGCAAACCATTCTGATATTTAGCATGTTATAGCTCATATCTATTTTCCTATGGTTCATTCGGTGTTTATCTACCTTCTCTGATGCATGGGTGTGTGTGTGGATCTGTTAGTTTTATGTTCTTCTTTTAGGATGCATGTATTTATATCTCTACAAATGAACCCCCATTAATGGAAGAACCTTCTCATAAATCTCACATAAAAGAGGGGCTTTAAACCCATGCATGCCTTGAGTGATCACCCATTTCCTGTTGGGTGATAGACCATGCGCTTGGGGTTAGAAAGAAGTATTAAGGGTAATATAATGACTACATCTTGGTTCCATTACGGGCATATATTCAAAGTTGTTGTGAGAATGGTATGTGATGATGGATTGCTTGATCTTGGACAAAGTGTCGAAGCATGGTTTAAAATCATGGAGGATGAGTTTGCTCGAGCTTTTATTAGACCTAAGTTTGATGTATGTAAATGAGTAGAAGAGAATTTGTATCATGACTTATATGAGACCTTATTTTTTTGTTTTCCGGTGGAGCTATATGAATGGATTTCGGCGTATGAATCTAGATCAAGATGGTCCTATAGGCCTCACATTTGGACCTAAGATGAGTATTAAAGGCTACACGATTTTGATCTAACTTGGAAACATGTTATTGATCATTGGTGGAGTAGACTGTGGCAAGATACAACTTGGAGTACGTGGTTTCTACGTATTCTTGTCCATAGGTTGTTGAGTTTGAGTTTTGAGGGATCCAAGGGGATCATTCTTGCATGTTATTTCTTTAGTTATAAAAATATAGATCATTACACTTTGAGTTTGGAAGCATTTCCTATGGATGGATAATATTCTTCTCGAGTCTTGAGGCAAGGAAGCTAGAGTGGAGGAAGATGGCAGACCTTGTGGCTAAAAAGGAAAGGGAAGAAAGATGGCTTAAGTATAATAAGGCTTGAGAGAGGGAGTTGAAAAGACACTATGAAGATGCAGGAGTGATGGATTTATGGAGGTTGACGTTGCGGGAAGGATTTGAGGTTCACGCGGAGGACATGGAACTCCGAGCGATTAGTTCTACCCCATCTTGGAAAGCACGGAAAAGAAACCCCCTCGGCTTCTGGAGAGAGCTTGTCATATGAAGAAAGGAGAAGAGTCATTGGTGCACATCTGAATCCACCTGGTGACTAACCCCTGGTGCTTATTTTTCCAAATCTAGAGATAAGTACTACTAATTGAGTTGGTATTGGTGGAAGTAACCAATCAGCACCTAGGAGGTATAACTTTTCATTTGGCACATCTATGGATGCACAATCATTTTCTGTGTTTAGAGGTATATTTTCTTGAATGATATTTTGGAAAAGTATGGGTGTAAAAAGCTTTGGTATCATGTTTGGAGGTGGTGCGGGACACACATCTGGTAGCGGTGCAATATCATAGACTTTTGGTGCATAGTTCAACGTGATAGTGGGGACATAAGGTACGACCACTTTAGGACCTTTACCAGCTATGGGAGGTGGATTTGGTGGTTTAGGTGGAATATGAACTAATAGAACTGGTGGACCTAGAAGATTTGATGGGTCAAAAGTGACATGCACTAGTGGATTGAGTGGATCTTGTGGTGGAGGCAACACCGGAGGGAATCCAAGTTCTAGATTAGGTGGACAAGGGCCTCAAACACCTTAACAATTGTTTTTTAAGATGTCTTTACATCTACTAAATTACAAAGGTGTAGATGATGTTTTTTTTTTTTATTATTGGCAAATAGTTTTTTGAAAGGGACTATACCCTTGAATACAAAAGAAGGCCTAAAAGCCAGGATGAGCAAGAAAACTAGAGCGAAAAGGATCAGAATCCAAATGTTACAATGATGCTCAAAGTAGCTAAAAATTGCTACCAAAACGAGACAACAACAAAAATACTACAAAAAATAAGTAAAGGATCCACAAAAAAATAGCAAAAAAGAAAACAAGGATAGCAGAATCAACTGCAGCTACTTCCTAGTAGCTTTGTCTAAGATGGTTTTGATATTCTTCCAGGAATTAAACATTCCCAAAGTAGTCATATGGGTAGCATCAGTAGAATCCAGCTGCTCCAAGGTCTTCTTTCTTTCTTTATCAGTTCCCCAAAGAGTTGTCGGCACTCCTCTTAGGTTGGAGACACTTCTGACGTGCTGTTCAATAAATTCCTCAATTGCCCTAAAGATGGCAATGTTGTAATCATGCCTAGTATTGGCCTTCCCTAAGTGAGAGTCCAAGGAGTGTAATTTCTTGTATATATATTCAATTTGGCTGCTGTCCACGTCCTCCTCCTCCTCCTCCTTCCTTTTTCCTTTCTGTTTTGTCAAGTTTTTAACTTCATCCTTTAACAATTTCATATCTCGCCTCTAAGGCTTCCACCTTTTAGTAGGGCTTTCAATTGCACTTCCTGGGATGGCACTTTGCTGATATGCAGGAGGTCATGAGCAATTTCAAAATCCTGAGAACCCTTCTCCACAGCAAGGGTCTCGAGGTTGAGCTTCCTAGAAGCCCTGGTAACCGGTCTCCGCGAGGTAGAGGCCAAATGGGGGCGGGAGCCTCGGAAGGGGAACGGGAGAAGAAGCACGAGCACGGCGGCATGGGGGTGACAAGCGGCGGTGGCGAGGACAGAGAAAGGAGAAACAGGGGTTGGCAGCAGCGCAGAGCTTGGCGAAGGAGGAATCGAGCTAGGGGAGGATGGGAGACCAGGAAACCTAAGAAGACAGCAGTTGTGTAGCAACAAAATGAGCCCCTGGTGCAAAGGAACCGCCTGGGAATGCTTTTGAAACTCAAGAATGGAGCGTTCAAGGAGTTCATAAGTAATGGGGAAACAAACCAGCCGATCCCTACGAAAATGATTAAGAAAAATAAGGTGCTTCGCAGGAACAGTGACAAACCTCCCTTCCAATGAGATGAACCGTATCATCATGCGGGTTACTTCATCATATGGTGGAGGGATCAAGCTGACAAGAAGGCCCGTTGTTAAGTGGGTCAGTTTCTCCTCTCCCTCAATAAATCTTCTTTCTTCCACATCTCTATCAACCCTTTTGTTAAAGAATCTGAAGCCCTCCAAGCCAAGGCCGGTCGCTTGAGCAGTCTTATAAGTGAGAGATAGACTCCCGGATGAAAACAATCTTTACTACTTGGCAAGTTTTATATGTCATCATATGTCACCTATGCAACAGATCTGGTATGAGAAATTATCCAGGGTTAGATGCAAAGGGAAATAGGGAAACAAAACATATATATCGGTATTTCCCTTAGCTGACAATGAAGGGGTTTGAGGATCAATTCAGAAGAGTGAATGATGCCTTCTTTTATGAAAACATCTGCATGCTGAACCCTAATTTAAGGAAGAGAAGAGTCTCTGATGAGGCATGGGCTAAAGTATCAAAATGGGGTTGTATCTTCTTGTAATTCAAGAAGTTCACATACCTTCGGGTGGTCATGTACCAGGTGATCCTTTCCATTTTCCTAGGTTCCCAGGTGATAAGCTGATCCTGATGGAGTTGGTTAGACAATTGTTGGATTTTCAAAAATTCCACCAAAGTAAGGACAAGGCCGCCATCTCCTTCCCTATCTCCATTAGAAGGTACACATGCTCAACAATGGTTAAAGCCAAGAACGTGGTGCACGAGCTGCAGGAGAAGTTGAAAAAGCCCATGAAGCACATAGTTGGGTTTGATTTCTAAGGAGTCCTTAAGTTGTATGGGACCTTATATCTACATGTGCCCAGTAGAAGACATTTGGGTTGATCTTCGGGATGAAGTTGCCATCCGAAGAAAGGACAATAGCAGGTTAAGACTTGAAGAGATTCAGATGTTAGATCTATCTGACATCCCAGAAGGCACCATGGAAAATGAAAGTGTCCTTGACACCTCGTATGATGGGTTGAATTAAGACCAGTATGTATTCCCAGCCATTGATTGGTCCATTACTAAGAAAGCTTCTATTACAGGAAGAACTACTCAAATTCTTGCCCATACTAAGGTGTGGCTCATTTCTTGGGGAATGAGTTATAAAGAAAATATTTTTCAAAGCTAGCTACTTTGGAAGTGGGACCCTCCAAGGGAAAAAAGGAAAAGGATAAGGACTCTTCTAAGAGGCCAATAAAGGTTAAGTTTTTCAGAAAGGGAGAAGAGCAAGTGACCACATCATTAGCCACTATCCCACAAATGGTTGAGATACTTGATTCACCTCCACCACCAGAATAAGGAAATATTCCTTCGGAGAAGAGGTTGGTCAACCTCTCATTCCCCTTTTGGTTGGTAGCTCATCAAAGGTAAGTCTTCCTCTTACCTCTCAAGCTTTAATTTCATAATCATTACCTCCTCCCATTCAACCTTCCTTGCTTCGATTTCTTCACCAAATTCCTCAGCCATGGCTAGCATCTTCTCTGACCTCTCACCTCTCCCCGCTGGACCCAAGTTAACCATGGATATGCCTCCTCCTTCTGTACCTTCATTCCCTAAGTCCATTCCCATGGACACTACACTCACAGTGATCACCACTCCATAAGCAAACCTTCCTCCACCTGAAGATGTGACTGTAACACCTACGATGGTAGCAACTTCTTCCAGTATGCCTCAATGGTTAATAGACCAGACCCCAAGGAAGAGCAAGGTGGTAGTTCCCCTACCAGCCTTTGATTTCAATTCCCTCAAGGTCACTCTTGCCAAGTCTGCCAAGAAACCCAAAATGGTTTCAAGAGTTTGATGGATGCTTTAGAGCATAAGTTTACGAAAATTTCCACTCCCATGGCTGAAAAAACCAAGAATGATATAATGGTCACCGATTATTAGATCACAAGGGTTGATCTAGGAAAAGTAACAATAGAGGGAGGAAAACAGGATGCATAAGATGCCATGAATGTGTTGTATCGGAAGCTGAAGGAAACAAAGGAAAGTAGAGATGAGCTAAAAGAGAAAGTAGAGTAGGCGTGAAGTACTATTCAAGCTCTCAAAGCCTCTTGAGTCAACATTGTCGTCCTCTACTCATATCAAGTTTGATTTCTCATCGATACCCATGATTGAGAAGATTAATGAGAAGGGGAGAACGGTCAATGAATGGATCTAGAGGCTACTCCTACAAGAAAAAGAGGTCATTGATGACACCATAGAATTCTACAAATCCTTGGAGGATATAAAGAAGGATGGTGAGAAAATGGATGATGAATTTTGAGAAGAATTTGGGAACCTAGATTTATGTTTTGAAGCTCTCAATACGATGAAACAGGTTTTGTCCCACATCTTGGTCAAAAAAGAATCATTCCACATGGGGACAAGAATTTTCAACTGACGAAATCCATTAGATTCGAATAAAGATTCTCAATGAAGCTTGCGAAAAATTGAGGAATCAAGAGATCAATTAGTTGATGGCACAAATAACATAGAAGAAGAGCTAATCAAGATCTACGCTAAATTGTTGAATGAAATCTTGAGTATTTTTCCCGCTTAAAATCTTTACAAGTAGATCCAAGAATCAATTCAGCACAAACCAACTTATGGCTTTAGCCTAGAAATCATTGATAGGTTCATGAATATTGAACATGGTTTGGAATCATTGAGGAAACTCAACAAGAGACTGAAGAAACTTCCTGGTAACATGAGCGATACTCAGGAAACATGAGAAGTCCTGAGTGACCATTCCACCACACCTGATGAAGATGAGATGCAGGGCATAATCCAAAAGTTCCAAGAATTTCAGGACAAGTAGGCTTTGCTGGAGGAAGACAAAGATGATGAAACAAAATAGGCATAATGTTTCATGTCATTTCAATCCTGAAATCGACATGTCTTTTTCATTTTTGTTTTGTCATGTAGGAAGAAAATTTTGACTTGGTCTCCTACGTGAGAGTCAAGCAAAATAGGACTCTCATTAATAGACTATTTCCTAGGATTTATCCTATTTTCTCTCAACTCTTTTTATTATAAATAAGGGATACTTATGCATTCCAAAGGGTTGATATTTTTGGAATATTGAGAACTATTGTAAAGAAGAAAAAAATTTGTGTTTTCTTTTAATCATTTGAGGAATAGAAACCGATGCTATTTTGTAAACTTTGTGTTATGAGATTCATCTCTCTTAAGATATTATTCTTATGTTTAGAATCTTAAGCTATTCTTTGTTTAGAATTCTCGATTATTTTAATTATTTCAAACATTACATTTGTTATCTAGAACTTGTATGATTATTTCGTGATCTGTGTTTGCTCGAAAGAAAATACGTTCCTCTCATTTCCTTTCCATTGTATTTCTTCCATAATAATAATTTCCTTTCCCACCCATTCCATTTATAAAAACAACAATATCTTCACCCCAATGGTTAGAATAGTGTGAATATTGTATATACTCTTTCTCCTATGTTTTAGATTAGTAATAAACAGGCAGCCTCACCTATTTTTGAGGAGGGATTTATTCCCATGTACTGTGGTTGAACCTGATATTTTGGCTTGACAAAATATCCAACCAACACAGTGGCCTATGGTGCATGGATTGTGAGGTAGAGAGGCATATGAAGGATAATTATCCTCAAAGATCGGTATGTGCCATGATGGTAGACTATGAATTTTTCTTCAAAGATCATGATGTAAGTAGGTGTTTACTGCTACAATGCGTGATCCACAAGAATGTGTCTTTCTATTGCAATATTTTCACCTCTACTACTCATGACACTAAGGATTGTATATTAATTGACTAGATACATGAAGTCATTGATATTGGTGTACACCAAACCAAAGTATTGCAAATAATTCCAAGGATGATGGTCATCACTATAAATAATGCACATATGGAGGAGCTCATGGAAGAGGATTTTGTGAAGGATTTAAAGGCCATGGTAATCATGGAGGTGGAAGAGGGGAATTCCCTCATGGAACTTGTAATAATTGTAGGTCCATAGAGCACTACAAGCATGAATGTCTTGACTCTGCTACATTGCTCATGGTATGGGAAGAAGCACAAGCATGAGTAGTTCCCGAGCTATTTGAACACATGGGAAAACAAAAATGGAAATAAAATGGCATCGGGATGGTAAGCGTTAAGAAATAAGACTCATAGTGGATGCCAAGGGTGGCGTGTGACTCGGAATTAAAAACTTTATTGGTGACGACACGGCCGAGGTTGTATGCGCTAGAAATACCAAAGTAGAGATCACGATTACAAGAGAAGAGGTGGTGTATGGGAAGTATCCAGACCCTACCCATTAAAAGGAAGTCTATCAAGAGACCATGGATGTAATTAAGAGTATTCAAGGGGAAATTATATATCTAAAGGAGAAATTAATTAAATTAACCATACCTTACCTATTCATATCCCATAGTGCACATGATTAATTGAATTAATTACCTTAATTAATTTAATTAACATCCTCACTTGACCACCTCACCCAACCAACTCACCTAGCCACCTCACTCCATGACCCACTCAAACCCCATTAATGACCTAAGACCAAGTCTAAGCCTATCCTAACCAACTAGGACTTAGTCTAAACCTAGACTTAACTCCTATTAACAAACCTAAGAGGAATCTTACTCATCCTTCCATGATCTATCACTCGAGACTCGGATGAAGATTGAAGACCACACCAAAAATAACAACAATCAAGGCTATTTTTGGCCAACCTAGATATTCCCACCTTAACCGATGCCGTTATACCTCAACCAACATGTCGGTCCCCTAACCATCATCAGTTAGGTTAAATACATTTCCAAAATCCTTTGCTTGAGGTTGGTCATTCGATTCAGATCTCACACGAATAGAGACTTGGAGCACTCAAATTTCTGAAGCACTCAGAAAAGGAAAGCACCCGAGCACTACCAACAACCATCGACATCCATCACCTTCTTCACGATCACAATTCACATAGAGAATATGAGGCTCAAACTTTTGTGGCACATACATGACATGTCCCTTCTCTCTAGATCTCTGCCATCATTGTTTTCATCACCTGCACTCTCTCAGACCCATTCTTCAGTAAGTACCTAACATCTCTTCAGTTATCTCTATTTTCTTTCAGTAAGATCATCATTCCTCTCAGTAATTTATTTTTCTATACATCCGTACACCTCCTTCCTCCCACCAACCTATCACCTTACCATATCTATCCCTTTCACCTATCTTCACCCTCTCCTAGTCATCCCTGAGTCACTAAGGCCATTTTACGACCTCACCTTCACCATTTCCAGCCTCTCTGCAATCACAGAGAGCTTGGAAACCAAGTTTCTAAGAGCCTTTTACTAACTACCCCTACCGACATCGTTAGCCAACCAACATCGGTCATCCTTGCCAAACCGGCATCGGTCACACAACCGACATCGGTTACTTATGTCTAAACATACCTCATACCAACAAGCTCATACCCATTCCCTAATAGCCCAGAATCACTCCTAATCTTTACCAGATCTTACCCAGAGCCTATACTAGACCTGCAACCCAATACCAATACCATCACATCACCTTTTTTTGACCTCAATCACCTTTTATCTTGACCTTTCTTATTTGTTTTGCATGAGATACCTAAATCATTTCAATTCCAATAAGATTTTTATTTCATGTTTATTTTGGATAACATTAATACTATTATATAAAAGTGGATTGACAACCTGTTCAGAAGCATCACGCTTCCTGATCTAGCTTCTTTGCTAGGTAGTCCACTCATTGTTTTATTTAACTCTATCTAGTGGTATTGTTTTTCATTTTATAGGTAGTTCCTCCTAGCCAAAAGGGAGCTCTCGCAATCAACATTGGATCAGGAAATCAAATGCATGCACAACCTTCAACCGACATCACAAACATGTATTCCTCCTTGCCTATCACCCTCTATCTATTTCATTAATTTGTTAAGAATCCGTGAAACATTTTGGCACACCCGGTGGGACCCATCCGGGTTCCTTGCATTTATTCATTCTTAGGGAATATTTTGTATGTTTTTTTTTTTTTTTCAAAAGGAAGTTAACATTAAATTTCTCCTTGGGAATCTTCTCTTTCTTCTATTTGTCTAAGTGACATTTGTATTTTGGGACTAAAAAGAATCATTCTTTTTCTTCTTGCATTTGCATTAGTGAAATTCATTCTCTTTCCTATTCACTCTCTATTTACATCGAATATCACATTTCGATTTGGGTTCTAAAATACTTGCATTTCATACTTCTATGCTTGCATTTTTAGCTCACATTAAAAATTGAGGGCAACCTATATGCTGGAAGTCATGCCCAACTGATGGTTGACATAATTGAATCATAGAGCACTTTCTCTTCTCTCTCTCTTTTCCAAACTACACAAATATAAATTCACACATCTTCTTAAACAACACCTTACCTAGAAGAAGTTGTCAATGATCACATGATCAGAGGATTGATAATGGGCACCCAACTGGTTTCTCTATCCATTCATTATCTCAGAGAAAGGACCACCCCACCAAAACATAACCTAAAACCACCCTTAGAATTTTACCTCTTCATAGGACACCTTCCCAACCAAAAACTTTGTTCTGAATTCACAAAGTCAGTCTTAAATAGCATAAGCTAAAACATAAAATTCACTTATAGGATTTCATGTTTTTCTTAGCTTTTTCTTGAGTTGTGTTTTGAGTTGTGAGGTTACATTCTTCATTTTCTTCTTCTTCCTTTCACACTCTACCATCATAGTTGGTGTATTTCAATTATTTCTGAGTGTGTCAGGATCCATTATTATCATACTCAGACTTTTTGGTTGATATTTCATCTAACTTAATTCACAAAAATCAATTTTTCTTCACTTTTTCAAATTTCACAATGATCGCATCGGTCCAATCCCATCATTGGTTTACATCTGACCATCATCAATTTACCTAACCATTGTCATTTCTAGCTCTTTTTGGTCATTCTACCAAAAATAGCATTCATCACATCTTCTATTCTTTTTTTGAAGTTCTCAAGACATCATCATACCCCAAAATTTTAAAATCACAATCAAATATAGACTTCTTTTTATTTCATTTTCATCAGTTTTTGCCTCATTTGCAAAACTATTGATTTCCCATAATAACCGGTATCAGTTTTCCTAACCATCATCGGTCACCCTATAACCATCATCGGTTAACCTAACCTTCATTGGTTCCTTTGTTTTAATTTTTAATTAAAACACCAACTAGTTTCACCTCCCAGAATCTATTCTCCTCCATTTTTGTTGTTTTTTGTGTCATTTACAGAGAACAGTTTACCCATGTCTACACTAATTCACATGGTTTTGACTCACAACCAAGCCAAGCCAACACCCTTTTGTTTCATGCTAGCCTTCAGCCTCTCCCACCTAGCCCATCACCACCTTCCATCTTATCTTCACCTATGGATCCAACTCATCCCATCACCATTAGTACCAAGATGAGGAGTTCACAAGACTCCTTGACTAGAATCTCATTTCCCTACAATATTATCTCACCCACTCATCTACCCAGACTCCTCGGGATAGTTGGTATATGATATGCCCATGTCTATCCCTCCTGCCCTCACCCCCACTTCCACATCATCTACCACTAGCTCTGGCATTTACCTTCATCCACCTTACCACCTGTGGTGTCTCAACTAGACCCCACATCCTCTATAACTACTACACCTACGACATCTATCACACCCATGGTGTCAACCATTCCTTCACCAACCACCTTAAGCATAGCCTCATCTTCACACCCTTTACCTCATATATACCATTACATCACAACCACCCATGGTGTCGGAAACCCATACCCCATTCCAAAACCTCATCCTTTCCATCCCATAGTCCTACCCCAATTACCACAAGAGTTCATTATGACTACCCCCACCTACTTATACATATCACCAACAACCCCCAATCTCATCTATCACCTATTCAGGATACCTTCCACCCGCATCTATTCCCCCTTCATAGTTCTCATACTCGCACCACCATATATATTGGGATGTCATCCACATCATACATCCATCATCAACCTCCTTATACTACAAGGGGGCCCATTCATCACAACCCACCAATGACCTCATTAAGATGATGATGGAAAAGATGCAAACATTAGAAGCATCAGTTTTTGGCTCTCACAACTCCTTAACTTATGATGAAATCTGTAATGAGCCTATTCATCCATCTATCCCCATTCCCATATACCCTGTACATTGGGAAATGCCCAAGTTCAACCATTTCAATAGTAAAGAAGACCCACAACAACACTTGCATGGTCATTCAAACATGGGTGTTATCTAATTTCCCATGATGATGCTTTACTCCTACGGACATTCCCCATGTCCTTGACAGACCCATTTAGATTGGTATAGTGGTTTACCCAGACATTCCATTTACTCATTTAACCAAGTGGCTCAAGCATTCTTGGACCATTTCTCAATCAATGTCATCAAAAAAAAGTCACCATGACTGACCTATACTCAACACGACAGTATGACGACGAAATCTATCATAGATTTTTTTCATTCACTGAAAAGCCTTATCAACCAATTAACATTCCAGTTACCTCAAGTTGAGCTTATAGAGTTGTTCACTAGAGCTTGTGCCAGCACATCTCACCAACTCTGTAAGTACAAACCTTCCATGTACCTTCAACGAAGCATTTACCATGGCATGAAAAACTAGAAATTCATGTCATTGAAGAGAAGAAAATTCAATTGTGAAAAAAAAATGCCACACATTCAAATCAAATGATGCCTCTTCATCTTCAAAGCCCCAAAATAATTATTCAAAAGCCAAAGGATCTTCCAACGTGGTAGTTCTCAAAGCTGGTCCATCTCATCCATCTAACCAAGAAAAACCTTCCTCCAATCTTTCTCCCATTCAAACTTTTCAGTTCAATGGGAACAACAAAAGTACACTCCAATTGGAGAGAGAACCTTATTCTTTAGTCTTAGAAAAGCTTCTTAAGGCTGAGCCATTACACTTCCACCTATAAAACCACATACTAGTTTTGACCCCACTCATCCTATGCCTACATGGTATAAGGAACATGATTATTGTAACTATCATCGTGTCAAAGGCCATAGCGATGGTAATTGCATAACCTTCAAGAACATTGTCCAGAAATGTTAGATAATGGAGATCTCATCCTGACAACCCAAACACACCGAAAAATCAAAACTTGCATATCTTTAAGAATCATTTCCTAACCATACACCATCATCTAATCAAAATGGTGAACCTTCAACCAACGATAACAATGTCCATGAAGTCCATGTTGTTTTTGAAGTCATACCAACCATTCCTCAATTTCCTCCTATCCCCTCTATCGAGGAGATTCTAGCATGAGCTCCTCTACCCATGGAGGAGCCTACCTCATCTACTCCTTCACCCATAGAGGAGTCCCCTTCATCTCCCCTTCACCCATGGAGGAGTCCATAATTTCTTCCATGATGTTATTTCACCATCTACCTCACAACCTAACGAAAAATCAATGGTATTAACTCTCCTACCCATGGGAGAATCATCATCACTTTCTTCTCCACCAAAAGAAGAATCTACCTCACCCCACCTGTCATCTCTCCTACCCATGGGGGATCCTTTAGATGTGCACTTCCTATTGGTGACAATTCCCCATTAGCATTCCAGGATCCCATTGATCTTCTCTCTGGCTCTTTTACCCACAGAGTCCAAGGCTAACTAGTTCCCTATCTCACAAACATATTTTATAGGGATTTCCACTAAACCAACAACATCTCCTCTTACAGTAGTACCATTTTCATGCCTGGCCGACCACTTGGATTACGTTGATAATTCCATGCTTTGGGGATGCCTTTCGGTTACCCTTTTCAACCCAAATGTAATGTCACTTACTAATACCTCCACGATCTATCCAAGGTATTTCAAGTGACCAAATCAACCATGACCATGCCTATTGAAATGGATTCTTCTTCATCACCCTTTCCTACATCCAAACCTTTAACCATAACCAAACCCATTCCTATGCCTAAGAACCTACCTACACCTAAATCTTCTCCCATATCTAGACCTATCACTACCTTGGGTGTCATGCCAACATCAAGCCTTGTCCATCCACCCATCAAATTGGACTTAGCCACATCTTCCCAAGCCCACATAAAAACCAATCCTCCACCTAAAAAGAAGACCCAATTTTAGGCCACATACACACCACCACCCACCACCTCTATCACCTTCACCCCTTCCATCTATCCTCGACCTCACCCATCTACCCTAGGTCAAGAAACCTCCTACCCAAAGCAAATCAAAAGTGCAAAGCATCCACCTCTTCATCACGATCCTTTATTACATCCCAATCAACCTACATAACCTTCACCATCACCCACAACTTTCTTACCACCTATACCCCCACCAACTACCATAACCCCATCACTACCTATGAGACTTTCTTCTCTTCAACCCATACCTTCCACCCGGCCTCTACCAACAACCTTTACCACACCTCCATTATCACCATGGCTAACCCATCCTCTGCCATCATCCACTTTCCCTTCTACATCACATACTCCTACCTCACCTTTACCCAAGAAGGTGCAATCCAAGGACAAGAACCCACTACCCTCCAAAAAGGTAGTTAAACCCACAACACCTTCTATTGCTAGTTCATCTACCACACCTTTACCCAAGTAAGGTACCATCAAAACCTAAGATAGTACCACCTACCAAACCGGTGGTCAAACCTATTCCACCTCCTATAACACCTCTTCCACCACAATCATCCACACCTTCACCCAAACCCACACTCACTTCACACTGTGATCCATTGGCAGGTCTTATGCCAACATTTTAGCCAACCTTTTAGAGACCTCGGTCATCACATTACCACCGCTTAGACCTTATGACCCACTCAAACCCAAACCAAAGGGGTTTGATGAAACTAAAATTTGTGCCTACCATCATGTGTTAGGACATGATGTAGAAAATTAAGGCTCTAAAAACCATTCTCCTCCAATTATGTCCTCTTGAAGAAAATTTTGATGATGATGATCTTCTTGATGAGGACCCTATTCCATCTTCACCTATCACCATACATCCTCACCCACTACCTATTCAATGACCCACATCACCACCTCCACAACCCTTTTATCCACCTCCAAAATTTGAGATCAACATGGTCCATAAGAGAGAGCTTGCCAAAACCCCACCAAAATGCCAGTGTGCCCTACTCATTTCACAAGGTTCTTACCCCACATTAGGTTTTTTCCATCATGTCATTATACTACTCATGACATACCTTCTCCATCCACCTCTCTTCCTCATATTAACATGATCCAAGTTGCCACTCACCCCAAAAGACAAAGGAAAAGAAAAGCAACCATCCCATCCACTAATCTTGTGCCTAACATACCATCTACACCCACACCCAAAATCACCATTCGAGGACCCACATACCCTATTTCTGATGGGGTCACCCATCGTACAATGATAAAACAATTACACCAATCCCCTCTAAAAATGTCTTTGTATGATCTCATCCAAACCTCTAAATCTCATCGACAAGCCCTCATGGAGGTTTTTAATCCATCAAGGTTTTACCTAACGACCCCACACCAATAGCCTCCATTATCACCCCTCACCATGTGGCCTCTCTTACCAAATCATCTCCTTCTTCTACCCCCCTCTCCCACTCATCAAGTGGCTGCCCTCATTTTCTCTATGAGGAGATCATACCTCTCCAATCAGATGACCTTGATCCCACTCTTTTCATCTCCATCTATATTGATAATATTCATGTTTGATACATTTATGATCGATGGTGGTGCCAACATCAACATCATCTCCTCCCACACATACAATCAAATGTGCATCCCTTCAAATTACATGCATAATAACCCAGTTATGTTGTGCTCCTTCAATGACACCATCACTTCCACCCTTGGCACCATTATTCTTCACATTTCATGTGGGCCCCATACTATGCCATAATTTATTCTACATTTTAGAAGGGGAATTCTAGTATAACTGTTTTTGGCCGACCTTGGATCCATGTCATGGGTTGTGTTCCTTCAACTTTACATCATTGTGTAAAATTTGAACATGAAGGACATAACTATACCATCCCAAATTGACCCTTCACCATTTAAAACTTAACATGTGTTGTACCGACCTAATGATGTCCTCATACCAGTTAAGGCATCTACCACTTCCACCACTTCTCCTTCACCCACAACCCCATCCACCGATGTTTCCGCTACCTCACCCATGCCTACCTCTTTATTCCCACTTTCTTTCCATGCCTCTGCCTACACCCCATCCACTAACCCATCTAGTTCCCAACCAACTCATCCTTCTTCTTCCCAATCACCTAGTAATTCATCTATTCTAGCTACACACATATCCACTACCGATCCCTTAGAAGGTGTTTTTCAATGCCTCACTCTAGGGGGAATACCACTTGTATAACATAAACACATTCCTTACTCCACAAGAGTATGGTAACCTACACCAACATCCTCATTATGACCATCACATAGGTGAGGTCTTCCCTTATGGTCCTCCCCACCTTCACACCAACTTAACATATGGGGGACTTGATACTTCCACCTATTCACCCAAGCCACCTTCCCAAACATGTGACCATTTTCATCTGACCTCCAATCTCTCACCAACCACCACTTTTCCCACACTTTCCTTCACCATTGTGCATGGAAAGGCTTTGGCTTTGGGTTCTATGAACAAGGCCATCATATTGTCATCCCGTGTACCACACATAAACACAAAGACCATAGTGGTATTGGATTTTCCAACCATCTTCCAAGAAGGCCCACATCGACCTCATCAAGGATGAAAAAACCTTCTCCACCCCATTCACCAACATCACCACCTTCACCCACGGAGTCTATAGATCCCAAATCTATTCCTCCTAACTTTTTTTTTTCATGAACACCATTTCCCTAGGGACCTCTGACTTATCAACGCATGGAGAGGCTCCCTCTTCTCTTCCCTTCCTATATCCTAACATGATCGATGATGATACACCATCCATTAACATGTCATTCAATGTCAGGATGATGAGTCTATCCTCACCTACCTTGGTGTGGAAGATTCTTATATTCACCGGTCATTTCCTTTTGAGACACAAACCATGTTAAATGAATCAACCATCAAAATCAATATTAACACTCAGATGAACACATTCTAAAGATAGGTCAATCTTTAGATGTTGCTGAACAAGAAGCTTTCACTTCTTTCCTCCTGGGATTATAACAATGCTTTTTCTTGGTCCTACACTGATATGCCTAGTATTGACCCAAACATTGTGGTCCACAATATCATCAATTATTCCTTGAAGCCAAACCCATAAAATAGAAGCTGCAAAAATGCATCCTCACATTTCCCTTCTTGTCAAAGAAGAACTTCAACACCTTCTCTTTGATTTCCTTCATCCTACCCATTGATTATCCCCAATGGATCTCTAACATCATTCCTATCACAAAAAAGTGATAGGGGACTCCACATTTGCATGGATTTTCCATGACCTTAATTTAGCTTTCCCCAAAGATGACTTTCCTCTACCTAGTATTGACCAACTAGTTGATCTTACCACTAGCCATGAGATGCTATCACTCATGGATGGTTTCTCGGTTATAACCAAATATTACTCACCCCATAAGATCAACATAAAAAAACCACCTTATCACTCCTTTGGGGACCTTTTTTATCATCGTCATGTCATGCCCTTTGGCCTTAAAAATGTTGGTGCTACATATCAGCGGGCTATGACTTATATCTTTCATGACATCATGCATCATATATTGGAAGATTATGTAGATGATAATCTTTTGCCAAATCAAACATCGGGCCAACACCTTACAGTCCTTAAGGTCATCTTTGACCATCTCATCAAATATTGTGTTCACCTTCAACCTAAGAAGTGTGTCTTCATTGTTCTCTCGGAAAGCTCCTTTGGTTTTATCATTTCTTTGTGTGGCATAGAAAGTTGATCCCACTAAAATCAAGGCTATTCTCAAAATTCCTCCACCTACTAACCTTCACCAACTTTGTAGTTTGCAAGGTAAGTTGCAATCTATTCATCATTTTATTTCACAGCTTTCTTACCACTTCCACCCATTTCATCATCTCCTCAAAAAGGATGTCTCCTTCAAATGGGATGATGAATGCCACAAAGCCTTTGAGGCCTTAAATATACCTTCTCCAACCACCTGTGCTCATTCCTCCTAAGGATGACCAACCATTTTACCTTTACATTTCTACTACTGATCATTCCTTGGGTGCCATGCTTTCTCATCATGATGATCAACATAGGGAACAAGCAAGTTTTATTATATAAGTCATACCTTT
Source organism: Taxus wallichiana var. yunnanensis (assembly GCA_018340775.1). Taxonomy (NCBI): domain Eukaryota; kingdom Viridiplantae; phylum Streptophyta; class Pinopsida; order Cupressales; family Taxaceae; genus Taxus; species Taxus wallichiana. The sequence continues at coordinate 690,234,139 of CM031237.1, forward strand.
TAGACTATGAAACTAGATACACCCATGCCAAAAAAATCTTCTTAGCCTTAGTTTTTGTTTCCACTAAACTTCAACATTACCTACTCAACCAAAAAAAAATTTTTCACCAATATTGACCCCTTACATTACATGTACACCAAACCCTACCAACATCAACATGTTTGCACATTGGCTCATGCTTCTTGCATAGACCTCGACCTCAAATTCATCCATCAAAAATCTATCAAAGGCCAAACTATCATCTGACCAACTTGTAGACGCACCCCTCTCCGAAAATCAATCCTTCTAACTTTGATTTCCCGAGATGAATCCATTACTACCCTCTCTTTGGATGATACCATTTACCAAATGACCTTATTCTTTGATGGTTCCAAATGTCAAATGTGGGGGGGTGTAGGTGTTATCCTCATCCTCTTGATAGTGAACCTATGCCATTATCTTTCAAACTAGATTTTGAATGTACTAATAATATCACCAATATGAAGCACTCATATTAGGTCTTCAAACCACCATCACCTTAGATGTTAAATCAATTAATATCTTTGGTGACTCTCAACTAGTTGTAAATCAAGTCAATGGTATATACCAATGTCATAATGAAATACTTCAAAAGTATAAGCATCATGTACATACTTTTGACTACCTTTGACCATTATGAACTTCAAACCACTCCACATTCCACTAACAAATTTGTGGATACCATGGCCTACCTTGCTTCTCAGATACCCACCTCACCCTCTGACTCAAAAATATTTGTCATAGTACAAAGGCTTACAATCACCTTCCTATCTATTTCGAGACGTCAACCTCATCGGAACCATTACACTTGACCTACCACGTGACCTTTGGTATAAGTAGTTTTTGACTACCTTTCCTTTCAATTCTACCTCCCGACCTTACTCGTAATGGGAAAATGCTCCTTTCTCAAAAGTGTCTCTCACTATGTCATCATGGGTGGCCTTCTTTATAAACATGGCTTTTGATGGTATCCTCTTACGATGCCTTACAAGTTCTGAAATTCCTTACACCATCAAGGAAGTTCATGATGGAATTTGTGGAGGTCACTTTAATGGCTTAGCTGTCACTAAAACACATCCTTCACCTAGGCTATTATTGGCCCACCCTCAACCATGATTGTTGTGACTATGTCAAACATTGTGTGAAATGCCAACAACATGCTAATCTTCATCACACACCTAGTCATGCCTTACAGGTCACACGAGATCTTTGGCCTTTCTCTCAATGGGGTTTGGATCTTGTCGAGAGATCAATCCTCATTCTTCACAACACCATCAATGGATTATTACCACAACCAAATACTACACTAAATGGGTAGAATCCATCCCCCTCATCTCTACAAAATCTGAGAAAATTTGTGAATTCATCAATCATCACATCATTTTTCACTTTGGTGTCCCTCACCTCATCCTCATCACTGATAATGGAAAACAATTCAAAAATAAAACCCTATACGGAAACTTTGTGATGCCTTTGGCATTCAACTTAGTTTTTCTTCACCTTACTACCCACAAAAAAATGGCCAAGCTGAATCAACCAACAAAACCTTGAAAAAATTCTTATGAAAGTGGTTGACGATATGGGAAAGGATTGGCACACACATTCCTTTTTCTTTATGGGCTTACCATACTAGTATTCATACTTCAACTATGGCCACACCTTTTTCTCTCTATATACATAGAGGTTGTCCTACCTCTTGAAGTCCATATTCCATCTCTTCTATATCTCACTCAAAGAGATGCTTAACGATGATGACTTTCACCAGGACCCATTTGGCACAACTTGAGTTATTAGATGAACATCATCTTAATGCTCTTGATCATCTCCAAATCTACCAAAAATGTATCAAACGTGCCTATGAAAAATGTGTCCATGAACGAACCTTCCAGGTCGGTGACCTCATCCTGAAGGAAAATCAACATGTAACCAAAGAGGAGAAAAGTAAATGGGGAAAATTTTCTCCTAATTGGCTTGGACCTTATATCATTACTCATACCTATGGATCATGTGCTTATCATTTGTCTTCACTCAATGGAAAACCCAAACCTGAGCCCTCAATGCCTTGCATCTTTGACTATTCTATTGTTGAATCAAGTCCTATATCACCTTCTGTCTATTTAATGCTCATCCCTTGAGCACCATTCACCTTCCATTTTAACTATTTTAAGGATCCACGACTCAACAAGAATCATGTGATTACCCATCACTTTTTCAGCCTATCTCTTCAATATGAGTACCATGGCCCTACTCATGGCATGATTCTCATGGATACTTTTCATCTTTTTCAAGATGGAATCCCATGGTCATTCATCACGTAAACTCTCTCTTGCATAGTTAGCCTCTGTGTGCTATGGTTTTTCCTTCAAACCAAGAGCCTATTTTTCTCTATAGTCTTGTCCATGACTTAATAGTCTAAAAGAAAATAATATCAAAATTCAAATGGGATTCAACTCCTTGAGTCAAACTTCTAGCAAAAAATGACTCCCTCAAAAAGGACATCTATTCTCTCTATCTCATCTATTATAAATAGACTTCTCCCTCGAAGGACAACTATACAAAGCTAGCCATATTGTACTTAGTCTCTCATCAAAAGAGGACTATTCTTGCAAAAAAAAAAAAAAATATTTAGAAGCTTCCCACATCGATCAACTTCACGAAGACCTCAAGGAGATAATATACTCATCCCACATAGACTTCCCACATCGATCAGTCTATCAAAACAAAAAAAAAAAAAAAAATGATAAATTTTTCATCATGGACTTGCCTATTTTGATCTTAGGTCTCTTACCAAGTAGGCATGTTGTCTTACACCAGGTTACGCTAAAAACCAACCATTTTCACCTCATTTCCTTTTCACCCTAATTTCCTACCTTCTCAAGGGACTTGCCACAAACATGACATTTCATGATCATGTGACTTTCTTCACCCTTAGCATAGTCAATCATGCAACACCTTCAGGGTCTTTTGTTCATAAGCCAATCTAAGGTATGGTGAACTCATTATGGTTCTTATCAATTAGGTGGCTCTTTTTTCTCCTCCTACCATTCACCTTCTTCATTACTTATTGATTATCCTATATAGAATAGACCATCGATACCTATGTTTTAAGGATTCCCCTTTCACCAAAATCAATCATGCCTAAATGACCTAAACTCAACCATACCTAAAATGACCTAAACCCAACCATACCTAAAATGACCTAAACCCAACCAGGCCTAAATGACCTAGACTCAATCATGCCTAAAACCTACCCACCCATTCCTCTACCTCATCTTATTTTTCCCTAGCTTATGGGAGAACTACATCGGCCTGAGGCCCCTTTTCCGGGGCTATGTAGGTAAAGACTCGAGGGCATGGGGCCCTTGGAGGTTAGCTCAACCACTCTTTTCCCTAACCAATTTTCCCCCATGTTTTCAATTAACATTTCACCTTACTTAGTTTCCATTTTTCACAAACACTTGGAAATTAAACAATTAACAAACGTAAATACCTACCATTTTCTTAACAACATCATATCATACATCCATCATTTCACATTTCCATGATATCAAATATTTTGGAAATCTACACCATAACATACATATACATCATCATTTATTTCCCATGTTACCAATAACTTGGAAATTAAATCAAAACCAACAAACCTTAACTCCACCATGCCTAACTCACCTAGACTCAATCATGCCTATACTTGACTCAACCATGCCTAAATGACCTAAACTTAACCATGCCTAAATGACCTAAACTCAACCATGCCTAACTGACCTAAACTCAACCATGCCTATACTTGACTAACTAACTCATGCCTAAATGACCTAAACCCCATGCCTAACTAACCTAAACTCAACCATGCCTAAATGACCTAAACTTAACCATGCCTATACCTAACTCAACCATGCCTAACCTAAACTCAACCATGCCTAACAAACCTCAAACTCCACCATGCCTAACCAACCTAACTCAACCATGCCTACATGACCTTGACTCAAACATGCCTAATTCACCTAGTTTCCATCACATACACAATAACAATGGAAATTAAAACCAAGTACATCATTAATACATACACATCACCATCAAATCATCATCTATATCAATGAAAAGATTTGTGTATCAATACATATGTACACAATACAAATAAATACAAGTATCTCAAGATGCTCAGATACAGTCTCACTATCTTCATGGCATGCAAGGCTGATATAATAATCAAAATCACAAAACTCTCATGTACATCCTCACTATCATCGGCACACAGGCTATATATATACAAAAAAAATACACCAATCATATCAGGTGACTAGTCATCACTCCATCTGATATCCATGCATGTCTCATCTGTCTCCTCCTCCTCACCTCCTCCCGACGACCTACCTACACCTCCCCACCTAGCATGGGTCTCGGTCTAATCTCTCCTGCCCCTCACCTGGGTCTAGCCTCCGTGAACTCATCACCTCACCCTGACCCTATCTCTGGCTCACCAACCCCCTGTGCTCTCTAAACTATGAGTGTGGGATCTAGTCCTCTCACTCACTTCCTATTGTGCTCTATACTCAGCATAAGAAGGGACATCTATCCTGGTGGTAGTCAAGATGATCTGGTAATACCATGCCTCATTCAGGGCATCCTTGAACCTCACCATCGACACCATCTAAGGTGGTGCCATAGGTCTCACAAAAACCTATGAGCTCTTCTGCTAATAGGGCTAGCCTCATGACCCTATGTGCTCCTGTCCTCCTCCTCCTATACCTAGGACCCTATCCTCATCATAGCTTCTATAGTATGGGACCCTGTCGAGCCTGTGGTGGTGCTCTGTGCTGTAACCTGGGCCTATAAGGCCACAACTTGAGCCTGTGTGGTGGCCAAATGGCCCTAAAACCTACTACTATGTATGCACTAAAGGTGGCCACCTACCCCCCATCTCCATCTCCACCCTATGTGGGTGCTTTGTCCCTATCCCTATGCAACCTAGGCCTGGCTATAGTGCCACTACATTGTGCTCGTAAAAATGGAACTCTATGCCTCTCGACCTAGTAAGTTTCCCCTATAAAATTGTAATTTTTCCTAAAGGGTAGCCACCTGACCTTGTAAGGTATCCTCTATACTATGATGGTGGCTAAGTCTAAGTTTGCTACCCTAGCCTCGGGGTGCCACTCATAGTTGTGTGCCCCCACTACACCTATATCTATCTATGACCCCCATCATCAATCCACTTGTCCATCCACCTACTCTCTCCTCCTCCTATAGGCACACTCGGTCATGGTGGAGACATAGGTCTCTCCACATCATCTCTCTCTATACTATGGGAAGGGTGGAGGCATCTCTGGGCAGCCCAAACTCATCTCACCCTATCTATAGTATCATCTCATGCTCACCGAACATGATGCCCCTAAATCCACCTCAGCAGTTGTAACTCCTCTAACTCCTCCTTCATGTCCCTATATGAGGGATAGCCAACATATGGCCTCCAAACAATATCCACACTAGATAATCCCTCCAACAACCACTTGTAATATGAAACATCATGTGTGGCCCTAGCCACCCTATGCTTTCCCACCAACTGTACCCACCATCTATATCTACTCTGACCAAGCCACCCCCTAAACCAATCAAGTCAGGGGAAAACCAACTAGACATACACATACAATGTGCTCATATGCCCAACAATGTAGAAGAAAAGTGCAACACAAACTAAACCACCACAATCTCCCATAGGCCCATAACTCCCTATATACTACACCAGGAATGTCGTGCCCATGCAAAAATAGATCCACTCCTCCACCATATCCTGGAGCACTCCCATCAATGCTCACGGGAATCTACCACCCTCGGCATCTGGTAAGGAAAACAACATACCACCTCCATCATCAAAACAACCAACCTCATCTCCTAAGGATGGGCTGCATACATCTCTCTTCGTAGCTAAGGCTCATGTTATGGTACCTCATCTCACCCATCACCTCCCCAAACACAACCACTATAGGCTCCACGGAGGCCTCTAAAGAAATAGAATACACTCACTCACCCACAATCGGTAGCCACATGATCCTTGTATACATCCTCCAGGTGACAAATCTCACCCATCGGTAAATGAAAAGTGTTGGTCATTGAATCCCATCTATCGATGAGTGTGACCATCAAAACTAGGATCTCGAGCTACATGCACTATAGCATCGATCCCAATCAATCCAACATCAGTCATATGCTCCCACTCCCTCACAATCACACTCAACCACATCTCTACCAACAACGGTGGTACTCTGTCTCGCATACATAGCTGGTCCCTAGCCTGCATCCACAAAACACAACATTGTTAAGACCTCACTACCTCCAATTACATCTTAACCCCAACACCATACCCAATCACACCAATCCTGCTTACCCCATTTACCTAATTCACATACCAACCTCCTACCCTTTACACTCATGACTCATTACCTTCACATTATTTCACCTACTCACCTATCCCATCTAGCCAAAGATCATATTTTACCCTTACCCCTCTACAACCAAGTCATTACTTTCCCCTTTTGACCTCTTTTTCCTTTCATACATAACCCTTCTTACCCATGTCCCTCTTTCACCCTAACCGGCACTCTGTCTCCTGACCATCACCGGTTCTCCTTGACCACATTGGTTTTCCTTAACCATCGGTTCAATTAACCAATGTCGGTCACCTTAGTCTTGACCATGTCGGCTATATTGACCAACGATTTCAAAAACCTTGACCAACGTCGGTCTCTTTTGTCGACCCCCAAAACCAAAACCCCCCTCTATTTCTTAAAATTGACAAAAACAACCTACAACCCTACTTAATCCCAACCACTTACACCCCACATTTATTTCTCCCCCTACTTAGCCTATATTTGACCTCATCCCCCCGATTTCATCTATTTTTCACCCACATTTCAAAATTAACATTCCCACCCAAAATTTCTTCATTGTAAAACACAATTGGAGCAAATCAACAAGTTAAGAAATTCCCCCTACCTCATCATGGTGTCACCTACGTGGTGGCACATCTGGCCACTATGCATGGTGGTCCACCCAAACCCTCTCCCACCTCTACCATGACAAAAAATCTACCTCAAATCTCTCTTCACCAATCACATGCCTCCAACTGACTCTCATGGACCCATCTACCTAGCTCCTCTCACCACTTAGAAACCTCCACCTCAGCTTAGAGTCTCATATTATTGCTTTCTATGGAAGCACTATCGCTCTGTCATTTTCCAAATCAACAACAAGATAAAAAATACGTATAAATATATTTTTTTTTTTTATACCCAAATGACATGACCGACATCGGTCATGTCATGCCCAAAACTAAACTCATTGATAACCTTCTTAACATCGATCGAATCACTACCAACATTTACCATTACCATTTACACCCCCTTTTACCCATTTTGACCAAACCTCATTACTACCACATACCTTTTGCAATACCAACACCCATTATACCCTACCCACAAGCCTAAACTACCCATATAATTCCTTAATTACATTTAGGGATTTGTTATTTTACCTATACCTTGGCCTTACCCATGCCACGACCTATTTACCTAGACCTGACCTACTTTTTGTGACCATTGAACTTGTGTACTCATTATACCTTGTGATGTTGTTACCTATGTTGTTTTAGCCTAACAACCATACCTTTCCTATTGTCATGTCATTTATCCCAACCAAACCTATGGTGTACCGGATCATACCTAAACATTCCTACACCTAACCTACATTTGTTTTCAGACCATATCCTATACCCTGATACCTGAATCACTTCAACCTTGTTTGGATAAACCTATCGACCTTGGATGATGTAGAGTTTGCAAGCTCTTCAACCTCGGTACCATGTTTCATAGTCTATACATGTGTGTGCATTTGATTTCCCTTACCCATTACCCATTTGACCCTTTCCCATTCCCTATTACCTGATTTGACCATTACCCTTTACCCAATGTGCCTATACCCTTACCCACAACCCACCTACCTTCACTTTCACCAACTACACATTTATCAAACCACTCACCGACTCTGTATACCACCTCATCAGTTCCTAGTTTGAGGGGGATCACCTTCACCCACACTTGGGGAACCCCACTCTCACCCATACATGGGGCAATCACTTCCTATTTTTTTCAGCAACATCACTTATCAATACAAGCTACGTGACAAAAAGGGGAAAATGTAGACACCAAAATTAGGTCATACTACCCTTATAAACATTTTTAATTAAATTAACCATACCTTACCTATTCATATCCCATAGTGCACATGATTAATTGAATTAATTACCTTAATTAATTTAATTAACATCCTCACTTGACCACCTCACCTAGCCAACTCACCTAGCCACCTCACTCCATGACCCACTCAAACCCCATTAATGACCTAAGACCAAGTCTAAGCCTATCCTAACCAACTAGGACTTAGTCTAAACCTAGACTTAACTCCTATTAACAAACCTAAGAGGAATCTTACTCATCCTTCCATGATCTATCACTTGAGACTCGATGAAGATTGAAGACCATGCCAAAATAGCAACAATCAGGCTATTTTTGGCCAACCTAGATATTCCCACCTTAACGACGCTGGTTATACCTCAACCGATGTCGGTCCCCTAACCATTTCGATTAGTTAGGTTAAATACATTTCCAAAATCCTTTTTGAGGTTGGTCATTCGATTCAGGATCTCACATGAATAGAGACTTGGAGCACTCAAATTTCTGAAGCACTCAGGAAAAGGAAAGCACCCAGAGCACTACCAACAACCATCGACATCCATCACCTTCTTCTTCACGATCATGGATTCACACAGAAGAAGCACAAAGGCTCAAACTACATGACACGTACATGATGACCCCTTCTCTCTGGATCTCTACCATCATTGTTTTCATCACCTGCACTCTCCAGACCCATTCTTTAGTAAGTACCTAACATCTCTTTAGTTATCTCTATTTTCTTTCAGTAAGATCATCATTCCTCTCAGTAATTTATTTTTCTGTACATCCATACACCTCCTTCCTCCCACCAACCTATCACCTTACCATATCTAGCCCTTTCACCTATCTTCACCCTCTCCTAGTCATCCTTGAGTCACTAAGGCCATTTTTGACCTCACCTTCACCATTTCCAACCTCTCAAGCAATCACAGAGAGCTTGGAAACCAGTTTCTAAGAGCCTTTTACTAACTTCCCCTACCGATGCCGGTTAGCCAACCGACATCGGTCATCCTACAAACCGGCATCGGTCACACAACCGACATCGGTTACTATGTTTGGAACATACCTCAGACCAACGAGCTCATACCCATTCCCTAATAGCCCAAATCACTCCTAATCTTTACTAGATCTTACCTAGAGCCTATACTAGACCTATAACCCAATACCAACCCATCACCTAACCCATTTTGACCTCAATCACCTTTTATCTGACCTTTCTTATTTTTTTTGCATGAGATACCTAAATCGTTTCAATTCCAATAAGATTGTTATTTCATGTTTATATATGGGTAATACTTTGAGAACAAATACAAATGTTGCCCTATATTGAGCCTTTATGAGAATAATACCTAGACAAAATTTACATGCACACTATCTGGGACCACGAAGTTGTGCAACCAATAAAAGAGGGCATTACTCAATGGGAAGATGCTCAATACATAAGTGATACAACTAGTGTGGCACATGACAATTGGGTACATGACACATATGATTTATTCATAAGGAAGTTAAAAGGTTCGTTAGGAGAGTAACACCGGTCAATCGGTCAAGAATCTAGGAGGAAAGAAGTTTCCAAGTTATTATGGGGGAGCCGAACCTTATGTTTTCCTATGAGAAATGAAGACCCAAAGTGGATATGTGAGATTGAAAGGATAAGGATACTTAGCTATAAATTTTTTTGGGACCATAGCAGGTTTGTGGGTGACCCATTGCAATAGCCTTCTAGAGTGGCGTGAAGTAAGAATCACGTTCTCTATTAGATTTGTCTAGAGCAATGCACCTACTATCATACAAGATTATCATGGGAAGGAACCCACCTCGTTTCATGTCCAAGCATGTGAGAAGGCCTAGATGGAATGCACGGAATCCTTGCCACCTTATTTATCAGCACATAAGCTCTACTCTACTTTACAATGCTATGTGCATGCATGGTACATTAACTTTGAAATGTGTTGTCGGATAGAAACTGGCAGGAGTTGACGGTTGACCTCCTTCAATATTTTGAATATCAAAGTACTAAGCCATCGATGGATGAGGTGTTGTAGGTTTTTAAGCACCTAACTATGGGAGATAGTGCAATAGTAGAGGATAAACTAATGGAATTATTGGGTGAACTTAGATTAGGAGAACGCTTTGATGAGGAAGTATTAGAGGAGATACAACTTAAGCATGCATGCATGGAAAAAGAGAAAGGAAAATTGGTCTATGTGATTGATGGTGAAGAAGTGGAAAATTTTGATGTTAACCATACTATGGGTACATGTGAGGTTATGGATAGTGCTGATGAGAAAGCACGTGCCTACCATGAACCCCTGAAAACTAATAAGGTTAAAATTGGTTTAGAGGCATAACTTAAGGAGGCCACTATTGGATATTCTTGGACAAAAATGAGGTTTCAAAGATAATCAATCTATTATATGAGTTTTAGGACTTATTTCCGCATGGGTACCATGAGCTTAAAGGAGTTCACCACTCCTTGGGAGAAATGAAGATCAAGTTAAAGGAATTTTCATGCCCAATTTAGAAAAGAACTTATCAAATTAATTTGAATCTACACATCGAGTCAAGGAGGATATTCAAAATATGATCACATCGGTAATCATTGAGGTTGTTGAAGGATTAGAATGGATAATTCGATGGTCATTAGAATTAAGAAGGATGGGAGGATATAATTTCTATTGATTATAGGGATCTAAATGCGGTATGTGTTATTAACCATTTTCCAACCCCCTTCACTAAGGAGATCTAGGAAGGAGTAGTTGGGTGCGAGATATATTCTTTCACAGATTGATTCTTCGGATATCATCAGGTTATAATTACAAAGGAGGATCAAGAAAAGATAAATTTTACCACTTAATGGGGAAGCGTTTCCTACATAGTCATGCCTTTTGGACTAAAGAATGTTCCTGTTGTGTTTTCAAACATTGTGGTGTAGGAATTTCAAGACTTCATCCATAAGTTTCTTCAATTCTACCTTGATGATTGGATGGTATATGGATTAGTGAGGGATCATTATCACAATATGAGCTTGACATTTGAAAGATGTCGGTAGTTGAGGATATCCCTCAACATTAAGAAATGTGTTTTTGCTACTCCATTCAGAACCCTTTTGGGGCATATAATATGTAAGGAAGGCTTGCTAGTGCATCCCGCCAAAGTTTACGTTATTATGGGATTGGGAAAACTTACCATCCAGAGCACGATACATGGATTCCTTGGGTATATAGGGTATTACTAGAAATTTATTAGGGGGTATACCAAGATTGCCATGCCATTGGAAAAGTTACTAAAACACAAAAGTATATTTAACTAGGTAGAGGCACAAAAATGGCATTTGATACATTAAACAATAAGTTTATCACTGTGCCCATATTATGCTTTCCTTCTTGGGATAAGCCATTCCATGTATATGTTGATGCTTCAGGAGTGGAGATTGGGGAAATCTTAGTACAACCCTGAGATGGAATTTTTGACCACCCCTTGGGTTTTTTAGTAGAAAGATAACACCAGTAGAATAGAACTATACTACTACTGAGCATGAAGCATTGTATATAATCTACATGTTTCACAAATTTAGGTAGTATATGTTGGAAACCCCCTTTATATTCTACATGAACCACATGACATTGAAGTACTTGGTAAACAAACTCATTTTACAAGGGCACATATGCCTGTGGGTCCTATTGTTTCAAGAGTTTAAGTTTATAGTTGTTGTGAAAATAGGTAAGAGTAGTTAAGGACTGACCTTTTATACATGTTTGACTCGGGGAGGACATGTATAATATTAAGGATATAATGCTAGATGTATAACTATTTAGATTGTGGCATGCCCCCTCTAACTTGGAAGATATTATTGTGTTTCTCAAGACGAGAGTGGCACCGGAGGGAGTTAAGACTTTAGAAAGGAAATAGTTAGCCATACGCACCCCAGGACTACATGTTAATTAGTGGAGACTTATACAAGCTAGGTTGTGATGAGATTTTTGCTAGTGTGTGTTAGAACATGAACACATTGCAATCATGGAGGAATCACATGGTGGAATTGTAGGAGGACACTATGCAGGGAATGCAACCACATGCAAGATCCTTCTAGCAGGGTTTTGGTGGGAAACGATTTATAAGGATTGTATCGAGTATTACAAGGCCTATGACCACTACTAACACCTTGGTAAACTAGGGAGAAGAGATGAAATTCCATTAAGACCGATTTTCAGTATAGAACTATTTGAGAAATGGGAAATTCACTTCATAGGCCCTACTTCCCTAGCCATGCGAAGGGCAAGTTCATGTTATATCATTACATACATAGGTTATCTTACAAGGTGGGTAGAAGTGGCGTCTACAAGGGATTACACAACGATAATATCAGCTAGGTTCTTATGGGAAAACATAATCAATAGATATGGATGCCCGCTGAGTTTAAAAAGTGATAGGGGTATTCATTTCTTGAATGGCATAGTTAGGATCTTGTTAGCAAAATTCATGGTAGCCCATTACAAGACTACCCCTTATCACCGAAAATCTAATGGGACTACTTTGAGGCATTTAACAAAATTATGAATCACACGTTAATTAATATTTATGATGTGGGAAGAAAGGATTAGGATTATAAAGTTTCTAATGTGTTATGGTCATACCAGACTACTTATAAAAGAGTGAACAATGCCAAACCTTTTCAATTAGTTTTGGTGTGGAAGCAAAGTGTTACCTATTGAATTCATGTAACTATCATTGTGTATAGAACACACATGAGGATTAGATGACAAAAAATACTTGAGGAGAGGATTGATAAGTTAATATAGCTAGATGAGATGTGGGATATTGCTCGTTGGATTCAGAAAATAGAAAAATCCAAGTAGAAGGCATGGCATGATAGACACATCAAAAACAAATAGTTTAAGGTTGGGTAGATGGTTCTATTATATGATTCCAAGTTTCTGCGCCATCCTGGGAAATTCAAATTCCATTGGATGGGCCCATACATTGTATCCTATATACTTGATTCAGTGCTTTCGATTCATGCTACTGGATAGAACACGGTTACCAAGCCATTTAAATGGGAGTAGGTTGGAGCCCTACTATAAATAAATATTTTTTTGTTTGTAAATAAGACAGTATTTCCAGTTAGCCTAGGATTTCCCTTAATGCATTTCCCTTCTCTGTGTTTCCCTTTCTCATTGCTTGTTCCCTTTCTTTTTGTTTGTTGTGTGCGGATTGTGCACCGTTAACCACTTACTATTTCAAAAAAATCTATGCACAGAGGACTGTGCATCTATTTTTGTGTGGGCTAAAGTGATGCAAAAATTAATGGAATTTATGTTTTGATGGCCCAGGTTGAAGGATCAAAATCATGTAGATTGGAAGAGCATGCATAGAAAAGGTGAACATGAGGAGTTTGGTGTCAAAAATGATTTACAAAAACCACATACAAGGGTGAGAAGCACGGAAAAAAATGAGGTAGGTGATGTCAAAAATTAGGATAAGGATAGAAGAAGTGCCTTTGGCACTAAAAGCATGTGTGTAAGGATCTTCGGTTAGTAAGGGTTTTTGTGCACCATAAGGTTGTAGAAGTTTTCACGTATGATTGAGCATGGGGTAAAAGTACTGAAGGTTGGAATTAGGAAAATCTACCTTTAATTCAAAATTACATTGGTAGGTGGCATGACATTTATTATGGAAAAAATAAAAATCTATAAGTAGAAGGTCGGGGTGCATTATTGTTTACCTTGTATTTGTGTTATCGAAGAGCTCTTGCAAACTAGGGCATCCTTGAAGAAAATTTGTGTGAAAAAGGGTTGTGAAGATTTGCATGCATAGCTAGTTTGATTAGTGAATCGAGTGGAAAAGGAGTATGGGTATGAATGGAGAAGTTCATGTGAGAGGATCCCGTGGGTGTTATTTCATCTTTTGGAAAATGGGTTTTTTTTTTTTGAGGTTAGGTTTTCGCAGCTAGGGCACAAGATTGAAAGGACTTTTGCAAAGGAGTGATTTTGTGATGTCAAGAAAAGATAGAAAAAGAGGAAAGGAAGAACTTTTAGTGAACCGAAGGAGGAATGACACCAAAGAAGGTACTAAAAATTTCAGCAAAGAAGGAAAAGGGAAAAGCTAAACAAGCCATTTCTACCTGTTTCAATGAAGAATGGTACGCAAAGATGAAATATCTAGATGGTATATTACTTGGTAAGGAATGGGTATCACATGTTAGAAATATGGTCATGAGTGACTACAACCATCAAACGAGCACCACAGAGAATGAGATGGCATTGGAACTAGTTCACCCTATAGAAAAGAGGACACTAGATGGAATGCCTATCTATGATGATGAGGTAAAGGTGAAAATGGAGAAGGCCGGATATTGAAACTCTATGAGTTTCCTATTTTGGATAACTCCGAGTGACTATACCAGGTGGTTAATGTCATACATGCATGAAGACCACTTCTACTTGCAGAACGAAGGATTGTAATAAATCCCTAGCTGATTTCTAAGTTTACCAGTCTTATCTATGAAGGATAATAATTAGATGATAACTTGGACAATAAGAAGGCCATTAAGAAGACCGTTGAAGCTTATGACTGCGCAATAAGGGTTCACGTTACTTTAACATTTCTGCAATTTTTACCCCGTAATGAGGATGGCTATGCGCTTGGTCACAAAGCTGAATGGGTAGGAGAGATGGACACATATCAACAATGCTTTGCTAAACGTTTGTTGTAAGATCTCAGAGGGGACCATATATAACCTATCAAATTTCATAGCGAGAAGAAATCATGTTTGGTAATGTCCTCCTTACCATTGTCTTTTTAGAGATAGGAGTCTTGTTGATGCAAAATCATAGCACCCACGGATGTTGACCATTTCTTTTGTTTTTGCCTTTGGAAAAAAGTTTCAAAATTTTCCCGCCGGGCCGATGAGGTGAGGACACGTGGTGAGATTTGATTCATTGGCGGATCTTTCGGCTTTTCACATCCCACGCGTCCCTCGCGTACCTTTGGCCCGGCTGTCCCAAACTACCTGGGACAAATATCTCCGAACCGCCCAATTTGGGCTTCCTTGTTCCTCTTTGCGGTGAAGACATGTGGCGAGATTCCATTGGCTCTCGGCTCCTTCGGCTTTTCGTGTCCCGCACGTACTTTTGGCTTGGATGTCCCAAATGAAAGTCCTCTATTTCGGCCGAACTGGCTGGTTTGCGTCCTCCGCGTACTATTGTCCCAAACCGTCCTGGATCGCCTGGGAATAATATCTCTGAACCACCCGAAATGGACTGACTTGCGCTAAATGGCCGATCTGCGTACTTTTGTCCCAAATTTGTCCCTGCACAAGACTTAAGGTAATTTTCTTCATTTTTCTAGCTGGTTCGGCTTTTCGTGCCCCCTGCGTCCTGACGTCCCAACTGTCCCAAATGCTGTGCAGATTACCTGACAGTGTTTTGGCTGATTCGGGCCCCAATGTACCAACTGTCCCTAGTGCTGCCTTAGTCGATTTTCTCTATATTTCGGCCTCAAGCCTAGCTCTTTGCAACTTTTTCACATACTTTTAAAATGTTGGGTTTTCTTCTTGGACAGGAGGGTTAGAAAGAAACCGAGGGGACCCCCAAAACATGATTTCAGGCCTTGAATCATTCTACTTGCTCGGGACTGACAATCTGATGCATGTTATCAAAATTACCTTGGGGGAATTTTGGATAACAATTTTGGCAAATTTTGGGGTCACCTGCCTGCTAGGTAGAAGATCAGTGGCCTTTTAACAATCCATTGGGCATGGAGTAATAACCTGAAGCCAACTTGATCTCTGATCCCGATCTTGATACCGCAACTCATTCCTCGAGAGCACTCTGAACTATAAAAATTCAACTTGAGAGTGAAAAAACCTGTGCCAAAGCAATTAGGGAAAAGAAACCTAACTACAACAAGACAATGTGCATACGCACTTAGAGGAATTGAAATCTAGGCTCATATTTACAAGGGTAAACCTTTTCCTTTTTACTAGCAATGTTTAAGATAGATCCCGTTAATGGAATCGGGAGTTCTTCTCCATCCAACGCAGAAAATTGGAAGGCATTACCACTTTTACATCTCGTGACCATGTAGGGGCCACTCCAGTGGCATCAAACTTGGAATGCCTTCCGTGTTTCACCCGATCTGCATCCCATTTCGAACTAGGTCCCCCTCATGGAAGGTCCTTGCTCGCCTTCTTGTCAAACCATCTTTTTACTATGGTCTCGATCCTTTTCAATCATCGAATCGTATGTTCTCTTATTTCCTCCAATTCCATCAACTCTACGTACCTAGCCTCCATTGGTTTGAACTCAGACAACTCCAACTGCTTCATGAGCTCCAATGCTGGAAATTCTAATGATATAGGCAATACTGCCTCTTTCCCATAGACCAATTTGTAGGGAGAACTACCTATAGACCTCTTTGGTGTCATCCTCGTCACCCATAATGCTGATTTTAGCTTGGTATGCCATGTCCTTTGGTTTTCATCCAGATTCCTTGATGATCCTTAGCAAATTCTTATTCATGGACTCTACTTGTCCATTACCCTGTGGGTAATAATTTGAAGAGGTGCTCAAATAGATTCCATTCTTGACAGCCCATTCTGTAATCTTGGAACCTATGAATGCTAATGCATTATCTGATATGATAGTGGCTGGCACACCGAACCTGGTCACTATTCCTTCATAAAAGTCTAGTATGTTAGACTCACTTGCCTCCTTGAGTGCCACTGCTTCGGTCCACTTGGTGAAATAGTCTGTTGCTGCAAGTATCCACTTGTGACCTTGACTCGAATTGGGATTGATGACTCCAATGAAGTCCAGTCCCCATTACATGAATGGCTGATCTACTGAAATTGGATGAAGGGGCAGTGCTGCTAACCTTCCTTTCCCTGTGAAGAATGCACATTTCTTGCATTTCTTAACCCATGAGTAGAAATCATTGAATATAGTAGGCCAATAGTAACCAACTTTCATGATTTTGAGAGCTGTTACTCATGGGGCAAAGTGGCCTCCTACTTCCCCATCATGGAACTCATGTAAGATCCTCTCAACTTGACCTGTTCCAATGCATCTTAATAGAACACCATGGATGTCTTTCTTGAACAAGATACCATTAATGAGTACATACAGGATAGCTTGTAATCTAAAGTATCTCCTCTTCGCCTTGCTCACTTCTAGAGGGCACAAGCCTGTTTGGAGGTAACGCACCAAGTCTTGAGTCCAACATGGAACGGGTGCATCATCAGTCGGTTGTTCTTGATCATTCTGTAGTAGCAAGACAACATCTTCTTCACCTTCTGAGCCATCTGGTTGTTTGGAAGTGAGCTGCTCACACAAACCTTTGCCATGAACCAGTTTGGTTACTCTGATTTCAATATCATATTCCATCACCCGAGTGATCCAACCTGCTCTCTTCTCGTTTAAATCCTTGTTTAGGAGAAATTCCTTGACACCAGCATGAGACACCAACAACTTGAATCTTATTGTTTAAGACCAAATTTTGAACTTCTTCAAGCTCCCATGACAAAGAAGGACATTCTTTTCGATGAAAGAGTACTTTATTTCGTAATCTTCCAAGGTTTGACTGAAGAACGCTATGGGTTATTTTGAACCTTCTCTATTCAGCTGTGTCAAGATAGCTGAGATTGTATCTGATCCTCCAAACACATACAACATGAAGTCCTTTGAAAAGTCTGGGTTGATAAGAGTTGGAGCTTGTGATATTGCATGCTTGATGTTTTCAAAACTCTCTTTTCCTTCTACTGTCCATTTGAATGCCAGATTCTTCTTCAACATCATTGTTAAAGGCTTTACAAGAGTGGCAAAATTAGGCACAAATCTGCGGACAAAGTTTATCCTTCCCAAGAAGCTTTGAAGAGATTTCTTGTGGTGTGGCAATGGAAGTGTTCGGATGGCTTCAACCCTTTCAGGATCAATTGTTATCCCTTCCCTAGAGACAATGTGACCCAAAAATTTGCCTTCATGTGCCAAGAATATACACTTCTTTGGTATCAATGATACTCCAAACTTTCTACACCTCTCGAAACACTTGTCGAGGTGAAAGAGATGGTCTCTTGCATTCTTTGAGAAGATAGTGATGTCATCAAGATATATCAGAACTATTTTATTGATCAACCCTTTGAATGCCATATCCATTGCCCTTTGGAAAGTGGCTCTAGCATTTGATAGGCCAAATGGCATCTTCTTGTAGGCATATGTGCCCCATTTGGTTGTGAAGGCTGTCTTGAACTGGTCTTCCTCCTTCACTATAAACTGATTGTAGCCTGAGTAGCCATCAAGCAATGAAAACCTTTCTGAACCAGCTACAACCTGCAATATTTGCTCCATGGAAGGGAGTCGGTAATGGTCCTTGAGAGAGGCTCTATTCAATTCTCTGAAGTCAACACACAATCTGATCTCTCCATTCTTCTTTCTTACTGGAACTAAGTTGGCAACCCAACTAGAATGCTTGATTGGGAATATGATTCTTGACTCAATCAGCTTGTCCAATTCTTTCCTCATGAGGGGCTCCATGTGTGGATTGACTGGTCTATGTTTCTACCTGACAGGCTTAGTATTTGGATCCAATTCAATGGTATGCTGAGCTAAATTGGGATTGAAACCTTTCAAGTCTTCATAGCTCCAAGCAAACATGTCAGGGAACTCTTGACATAGCTGTATGAACTCATACCTTTCTTGTTCAGGTTGTCATCTTTCCAATTTGCAATGGTTTTTTCTTCTACTAAGATGGATCTTTGAATCCTCTCTCTTGACTCAAATGTTTTCTTTCTCCTTTCTAAACTGATCATTGGGATTAAAAATGGACTCCAAAGTGATAAGTCCCTTGGGTAGCTTCTTAGTTCTCACTGTACCACTTGGTCACCATCTTGTTGTTCCATTTTTCTTGATTCTTTCTTGAGAGCTCACTTCTTCTTACAAGAAATGGATGATTTGCTGGTCATTTTCAAACACTTACCAACTAACATTGTTATTCGGCACCTTTGAAGGCCTCACAATCACGTGGATGCTTGGCTATACCTTGTCTTGTTGAATACTTTCCACAATGTCAAAGGCTGCCCCTATCTTTTGTAAGCCTATCGCCAGACTTGATTCTCTTTCCTAGGAATGGATTTGATGCCAAAACCTTCAAAATCTTCCATGAGGTCCCACACCCTGTTCTTGTAGCACTTGAGTAGATCATTCTTGGCAGCATGCTATCCCTTGACCTGATTTACAATCAATTCACTGTCCCCAAAGACTTGCAAGTTCTTTATTTTCTTCTTGATTGCCCAATGCATCCCTTGCACCAAGGCTTCATATTCGGCAGTGTTATTGGAGCATACAAACTGAAATCTAAAATTTGAATAGTACTTTACCCCTTGAGGTGAAACAAGCATGGCTCCACCTCTTGTGCCTTGTCTACTCCTTGATCCATCAAAAAAAATTGCCATACCTCATTGTCATCCTTGTGGTTTGGCTCGGTGATGCTAGGAATAGGTTGATTTTCTTCATGTATACAATAGACTCCCACTCGATTCTTCTATTTCTTGATAAGGATCAAAATCATGCACCTTGCTTGCCCATTCATCAAGAGTTAGATCCGGGATGCTTCCAACCTTAGTGTCAGCTTCATCAGAGCTTGGGTGATCTTCTTGATCAAATGCTGAGCAATTGGCATTAATCTGACTTGGAGTGTAAGGCTCAATATGGAAGTTTGCAATAGGTTCTGACTTGATTGTGGATTTGGTTCCATACCTCATTCTGAACAGCATGTGTGACCAATCAGCAGACAAATATCCTCCAATCCTAGCATGAAGTCCCTTGACAAGCAAAGGGCAAAGAGTGGTGGAAGGTCTATGACTGATACATCTTGTAAAACAACAACATTTGGACATGCATGCAAGGTAAGACTCAAGTTTTTAATCACTCCAACTGTTGCTACTGCTGTCCCATCTAGCTACACTACCCCTTTGGATATTGTTTCATACTAGAGCCCTAGCTGATCAGCTATTTGTTTAGGCATTACTGAGCTACTTGCCCCGGAGTCTATCATGTAATTGTGCACTAGCTGATTTCCAATGATCAATGAAACATAGAAAGGAGGGGGTTTCAACATTTTACCTTGCTGTCCTCCATGATTTCCCTCAGGCTGGGCAACATTTGTAAGCACTTTGTCTTGCATTTGCTGATTCGAAGTTGGCCAGTCCTTCATGGCAGCTTGCAGCAGATCTCTTTGGCCTGGGATGGATAGGGATTCCCACATTGATATATTGACGTTTGTCTTCTTCATCTGATCAATGATAATGAATGGTGATGAAGGATCTCTTTGTTGTCCCTTTGTTTGTACATTCACTCCTTGCACGTGGGTAGCAACAACTGGTATTTGAGTTGGCCTAGGGGCTGTTCTTGGCTACCCTTGTGCATTTGAAATTGGACTTTGCTTGCCAACCATTTGTGGAACCATGGAAGGTTGTGGATTGGTTGGGGCTAATGGCTGTTCTTCACCCAAATTCCTCCTTTTTGACCTTGTGTTGGCTGCAACACCTTGAGAAATTGCCTGGTTCATGCCACAAAAATCTTCTGCTTGCCAATTTACCAATGTGGTGTCATTTGGGGCTGATTGCTGTTGGAATGTTTCTTGTTGTTGGCTGTTTCCTTGACTGCCCTCACCCTCCACACCAGTAGTTGTCACCATTAATTCTTGATTCAAAGCACCATTGAAGCACATGGATTGGTTATGAGGCTCATTGCATGGAAAACACCAATCATACTCCTGGGCAATGTTGTTTTGTGTTGGCACCAATGCCTTAGAGGTAGATATGGCATTTGGATTATAGGGCTGAAATGGTCTATTGGCAGGAGGCCTTGTTTGATTTATATTTGCAGCTAGATTAGGAGGTCTTTGTGGTTGGTATGGCTTCCTGTTAGGCTGAGCTTGGGGTTGATAAGAAGGTCTCAAACCTTGGGCTTGCTGCCTTTTGAGAGTAACCAGCTCGTTGCCTAGGTGTTGCAATTGCTTCATGACTTCTTGAAGCTCATTTGGGGCACTTAGAGATGAAGTGGAAGCTTCATTTGAACTCTAATTTCTAGGAGTGGGAGAAGGAGCCAAATTAGGTGCTTGATTGGTGTTAGGATTCTCTAAACTTGGAAACAATGGCATCGGAGGTCTAGGGGCAAGTTTGCCAGCTTGGATCAAACAATTTTCAGCCCTAATGGTAATGCTATAAGCCATAGGGATAGTTATGCCTCCCATGGACTGAATCAACATAGAAATATCAAAATTTAGAGCTTTGAGATAGTAGAGAAAAGCACCTTCATTGTTGGCCTGACTACCACTAGAATTCTCTCCCAAGTCTTTTGAAATATGAAGTTAAAATCGGTCAGTTGTTCATTGGGAGCTCTCTTGATGGTTGTCAGCTGCTCCAAAAGAGACAAGTTGTCTCCCTTTTCTCCAAATTACTCATGAAGTGCTATACACAGCTGATTCCAATTTGTGATAGAACCAGCTCCAAGGCTCCTAAACCATTGCAATGCTTTACCCTTGAATGAAGATGCCAGTAACTTGACAGCCACTTGCATCTCATTGATTTCATGGATTGCACAAAGGTTGGCAATGTCTTTAACATGATCACCTAGAGTAGTCTGATTTTCTCCAGTGAAGTAGGGAATGTTTTTCAAATCTACAATGGGAATTGGATGTTGTGCATTAAGGGCCGGTGGGCATTGCCTATGAAGTTGACATAGGGGTTGTTTTGTGCCATTCTAATTGGTCTTAAAACCCTTGTTGATGAATGAAAGGCCTACCAGTGGAGGAGTTGAGAGAGTTCTTTTGGTGGAGATGGAGACCTTTGAATCCTTCTTCCTCTTTTCCTTCTTCTTGGAGATAATTTTAGGTATTCAAACAAAGACCTCTTCTTCTCCAACTCTTGACCTTGTGGTTACTCTTCTCATGAGTTTTCGGGCTGCTGCACTTCTGAAACCAGTTGATTCTTCCCCTTGGATTCGCTAGATATGCAAATAATAGCTCTTTTTCAAGCAAGAAAATTGCAGCGAGATGCACATCAACTTCGTTGCAATAAAAATGAGACCTCTAGTGTCCCACCGGGCGTGCCAAAATTGTTGATGTAAAATCACAACACCCCCGGATGTTGACCAGATTTCTTTTGTTTTTTGCCTTTGGAAAAAAAATTCAAAATTTTCCCACCGGGCCGATGAGGTGAGGACACGTGGTGAGATTTGATTCGTTGGCGGCTCTTTCAGATTTTCACGTCCCATGCATCCCTTGCATACCTTTGGCCCAGCTATCCAAAACTACAGGGACAAATATCTCCAAACCGCCTGATTCGGGCTTCCTTGTTCCTCTTTGTGGTGAAGACACGTGGCGAGATTCCATTGGCTCTCGGCTCCTTCGGCTTTTCGCGTCCCGCGCGTACTTTTGGCCCGGATGTCCCAAACGAAAGTCCTCTGTTTCGGCCGAACCGGCCGGTTTGCGTCCTCCACGTACTCTTGTCCCAACTGTCCCGGACTACCTGGGACAAATATCTCTGAACCGCCCGAAATGGACTGACTTGCGTTAAACTAGCCGATCTGCGTACTTTTTTCCAACTGTCCCAGACAAGACTTAGGCAATTTTCTTCATTTTTTCGACCGGTTCGGCTTTTCACGCCCCGCGCGTCCCGACGCGTCCCAATGCTCGAAATGCTACGCAGACCGCTGGCAAGAGCCACCGATTCGGGCCCCGACGTCCCAACTGTCCCTAGTGCTGCCTTAGTTGAATTTCTCTATATTTCGGCCTCAAGCCTGGCTCTTTACAACTTTTTCACATACTTTTAAAACGTTGGGTTTTCTTCTTAGATAGGAGGGTTAGAAAGAAACCGAGGGGACCCCTAAAACATGATTTTAGGCCTTGAATCATTCTACTTGCTCGGGACTGACAATCTGATGCATGTTATCAAAATTACCTTGGGGGGGAATTTTGGATAACAAGTACCCAATGGGCTAGATAATTTTTTTGGGAAATACCCGGATGAGAACCCTTCCCCACTAAAACATTTGAGCAATATACTTGTGACACCATGACAAATGCACCCACAAGGAGTGCCTAGAAAAATGGTATCGATAGATGTGTGACACATTCGGTGTTGAATGGAGAATACCTGAGCAATTACCTTCTTTACCTAAACCGAGGCTAAATTTACCGTATACCAACATTTTTATATTATCATGTTTACTCGACAGAGATGGTGCTAAGGGTCCCTGGTGAAAATTACCATTCTCTTTCACAACACAATACTTCCAGTCAATCAATTGATTCAAAGAGGAAAATAAGCTAAGTTTTTATCTTAGTACATTAGACCAAGATTATTGTGATCTACGCAGAAAATTGATATATCCCAAGAAGTACACCTATGTGGAGAAGTATGTCTCCCATGACATACATATTTTGAAATCACTAACATTTATTGTTCTTTGAGAGGACCATAACAAGGGTATACTTGTGTATAAGGCCTAATTATGAGAAAGGCAATTATATTGAAAATGAGATCTCTATCTCGGAAGACCCCACCGTAAGGAAGAAGGTTGCACCAAAGAAAAGGGAGAGAGAGGAGGCTCTTGAGAAAAAGAAACCAAACACACATACGGTGTAGTCCATAGGCATGCAGGAGTCAGTGCAAGACAAAGCATCTATGCACAAAGGAAGAAGTCCTCCGCAGAAGAAAAAGAGAAGACACCTGAGGAAGAGGCACTAAAGAAAGAGAAGTACCCTATAAAAAAGAATAAATAGAGAGAAAGGATTCACCTAGGGAATAAGAAATTGAAAACTATCCTATATTGGAACCACCAGTTAGGAAGAAGAAAATTGTAACAAAAAGGTAGAATCGGAAGAAACAGAGAGCATTGAGGCCAACAAGGATGAAAAGGACAATGAAGAGCATGGTGAGTCTCAAAATCACCCTATGTATGATGTATAAAATCTAGATGAGGAGGGAAATGAAGAAAGGGATGAGGACGAGGAAGGTGCCCATAACCATGAAGGAAGTGAAGAAGTAAACATGAAGTACCAAAAGACTCCAAGCCCCACTAAGGTGCGAGATAGAGGATGTTGTGGAAAGGGAGGTAGCAGGAATTATAAAGGGATTAGTGGATCAAGAGGTGGAGCACAATGCTTGAGGAAGTATTAAAGGAGACAGAGGAGAGTGTGAAAATTGGGAAGCAGTATGGAAGCATGGGTGGGGATCCCACTGGTAGTTAGTGTTCCCAAACCAAAGTGTGCACGGGAGGAAACAAGATGGTAACAACACAAGAAAAAGAATTGATTTATGTAGATGATCGCAGTAAGGTGTTACACACATGCTTCCAAAGCTCGGTGCCCAAAGAAAAACTCCTCTATTCGTCCTCCTTTGATGAATAAAGTGTCTATGCATGCAAAATAAAGATTTAATCCTCAGAATTCGGATCCCATGTTGATGATCCCAAGTTTGAGGTAAATAAGGATGCATTGGTAAATGTATCGATTACCAATGCGATAAACCCTCTTGTGGATGCCCAATAATTATCAAATGAGTAGGTTTGTAATGCACTCAATAAGGTGTTGGTATAATTTTAGGTGAGTCTCTTTGGGATAAATGATAGGATAAGAGTCTTTGCCGAGGAAAAATTAAGAAGAAAAATGAAGAGATCATTGAAAGAGATAAGGAGATAAAGCGAGATAGATTTGATCAGCGTGCAATTATGACATGAGTTAAGGGATGAAAAGGATAAAGTACGGGAGGTTTACAAGAAGTTAGAGGAGATTATAGGTTCCATCATTCTAGTGCATCCAAATCTAACTCCTCCATATCAGAAGTGGGAGTCAACCTTGCATTACTTGGAAGACTTAACCTGCATCCTCACCATGGAAAGGTGGCCACTCATATTAGATTCGAAAGAAGAGGTGATGGCGTGCCAGAAGGAGGAACAAAAAAGGAAGATTGGGGAGATGGTTACTCAGTATTTCGAACTCCTTTCCTCTGTAAAGATCATTACGCAAATGCCCGAGGTTGTATATGAAAATTACGCTGACAGAGATAGGGTAGTGAACATATTGGTTACTACACATGAGGTGGATCTAAAGGAATTTCAATAACATAAATAGGGAAATAGGGAGGAGTGAGATAAGATCCTAGACAAGCTTGAGAAAACGTTGGAAGCAATCTAAACCTTATGCACTTTGGTTAAGAATCATCTTAAGGATCTATGTCCCTAGGTCACTCACATAATGGACACATTGGATGATCTTAGCAAGAAACTAGAAGGAATTGTAGATAAACTAAATTGTAGAGAAATGAATTTATTGTTGATTAAGTAAGCACTCTAGTAGGTGACCTACTTCGGATGCGTAGAGTGAGGTAGATGCCTAGGAGAAGATTGAGGCAAGCATGAAGAAGGAATTCCCACTCCTCCTATAGCAATAGTAGATTCTTCTATTATTTTGTTCTTTATTCAGATTGTCCTAGTTCCACTATTATTTATTCTTTGAAGAATCAGGTTGTTTCCGATGACATAGAACACACGTAGTGTGGGGTGATGTTGGAACATTAAATATTGCATAAGTACCAAGAGACACATGCATGCATGAATCATAAGAAGAAGGTTTATCAGGGGAAAGCACATAGGAAAAAGGGGTTTAAGAAGGGTTTTAGTAAAACTAGGGCGTATGGGAGGTAGAACATGGGTTTAAAGGACTTAGCCATATTTGGCATTCTAGAGACACTTGAGGAAAAGTGTGAGGATCCGATTAGGTGTGATAAGTGGATAAGGTGCCACCTGAAGCCTTGAGGCCAAGAAAAGGATATTCCATGTAGGGAATATTCCTAGAGACATCATTACAGAGAGTGGAAGGTTTGCAAAGGGATAAGAATTCACCTATGAAGGACCACATTGACACTTGGCACGTGATCTACGCTTGGAGAAGGCATGGCGGTGGGTGTTGATCTTATACAAAGATAGGCTTGGGATAGAAACAGAGAAAGGTAGATTGATGTGTGTATGGAGAGGCATAAAAGAGAGGTAAGATATACATATGCATATATGGGTACCAGGAAGTAGAAGGTAGGGTAATGAAATACTGCAAGAATGTTAGGTTGCACTAGGGTTTAGGATTCAGGGTACTAGAGAGCTATATATAATGTCATTAAGCATTGGCATTGATGTTAGGGTCTGTAAATGGGTTATAGTAAGAAGGGCATAGCCAGGAGCTCTGTTCAGAGCTTGTTGTATAGGCTAGACCTCTATCACTTACGTATATGGTCTGAGATGACCCTTTTGACTATAATGTGGCTACTAGAACTCTTTTAAATATATATATATATATATATATATGGGTTCATTCTATATATATTGTTGATGGGTTCAAACCCTTCTAATATTTAGCATGTTATATCTTAGATATGTTTTCCTATGGTTCATTTGATGTTTATCTACCTTCTCCGATGCATGGGTGTGTGTGTGGATCTGCTAGTTTTATGTTCTTCTTTTAGGATGCATGTATTTATATCTTTTCAAATAAACCCCATTAATGGCATAACCTTCTTAGAAATCTCACATAAAATATGGGCTCATCACCCGCACGTGCCTTGAGTGAGCGCCTAGTGCGTCTTTGGGTGATAGATCGGCGCGCTTGGGGTTAGAAAGAAGTATTAAGGGTAAAATAATGACTACAAAGAATTTTTTTTTGAAATTTATTAATTCATCTTAGAACTCATCATAATCCATCAAATCATTTTTAAATTCTCGACTTTGGGGACCGTGGCTTCACCAACCAATATCATGTCGTCAACGAAATGTTGATGGACCACTATATCATAATTATGAGCGGGAGTAATCCCTCTCATTATTCCTTCAACATTAGCATTATTTAGAGATATGATAAGTAATTATGCCATACGTATGAAAAGAAAGGGTAATATGGGGTCTCCTATCTTAAACATCTTGAGATGCTAAAGAAACTACATGGTGTCTTGATAAAAATTACCAAGAAATTAGCAGAGATATGCGACCATGAATCATGTTGTTGAAATCAGATATAAAACCCAATATTTCCATAATCTGTTTAAAGGAATTTCTAAGACACTCTTTCATAGGCATTCTCCATGTCAAGATTGATGACCATGGTTTCATTTTTATTTAGCTACATACAATAAAGGGTCTCCTATATAGTCACAATGTTGTCTTGGATTGTCTACCAATAAAAATAAGCTTTGTTGGTCTTAAATCAAAGTTGGATGAAGTAGCTATAATCTCATGGCCAAGATCTTGGAACACATTTTATAGATGAAATTGCATAAGCTTATAGGTCTAAAATTCTTAAAATATTCAGCATTTTGGTTCTTAGGAATTAGAGCTAGAAAGGTGCAATTCAGGTCCTTTACCAAATTTTTGTTTTTTAAGAATAATTGAATGGATAAGTAAACATCTCTTTTAACCACATACCAAAAATGGAAGAAGAGGGTAGGAAAACCATCCAACCTAGGGGATTTGTCTAGACTCATGGGTTTAAACATAAATTTAATTTATTCAATGGAAGGAACCTTGACCACTATATGGTTATCATCTTCCGTAACCAACCTAGGAATGTAATCTAAGAAATACCTCTCCTTGCCATTATTATAAACATGATGAGAAGAGAGGATGTTGCTATCAAATGAAACAACAACTCTTTAGATTTCTTTTGAATTGGTCAAGGACAAATTAGCCTCCCCTTTACTGCTTGTACTCTTATTAGAAGACCTTCTTTTTAAGGATACAATATGGAAAAACATAGTATTCTTTTCCCCTTCTTTAGCCATTGTATCCTCAATTTCTATTTCCAAAATGTTTCTTCCTTGGCCAAGATATTTTTGGTACTCGATAGAAGCTTTTTCTCTATGATCTAATTTTCATCTGTGCTTTTATAATTTGCCTCTTCCATGGATGTTTGAAGAGTTGATAATTATTGTTCTAGAGAGATTTTGTATTTGAATATGTTCTCAAAACAAGATTTATTCCATCTGCTCAAACTTGATTCTTAACATTAGCAATATTTTTGTTACTCTGAACATTATTGTTCCTTGAATCTTATTGGTCCACATTCTTTAACTAGGTCTTTGATATTCTCATGTTGGAGCCACATTTTTTTGAATCTGAAAGGGGTTCTTATTCTTTCATTTTATTTCACCATAAATATGATAGGGTTATGGTCTGAACCTATTTATGGAAGGGAAAAGAGGAAAGCCTCTTGTTTAAGCCATCCCCATATGGTTAAATCTCTATCCAACCTTACTTGAATCAACTAATCACCCATTATGTATTTCGAATAGGTATATTTTCCCCTTTTAGCTCTATATCCATAAGGTTGTTGGAAGAAATGAAATCTTGTAAAGCCTTCATACCTTCATTCAATTCAACATTACCATGCTTCTTATCACATGGAATTAAAGGAGTGTTTTAGTCTACCCATAATAATCCATTCGGTTTCTAAAATGATTTTATGAAAATTAGACAACTCATTCCAAAACAAAATTATGTCCCCTTTATGATTAGGTGCATAGATATTGGACAACACCCATAAAGCTTTAGATCTAATATCTTGGAAAAGAATAGCAATATGATTATCCTTTCTCAAAATATCCATACATTTAAACCTTTCAAGATCCCACATAACAATGAGTCCTCCCGGGTGCCACAACAACTAACAACCACATAATATTCCTTACTCCAAAAACTATCTTTAATCGGCGTGAACTTATCTTCACTCATTTTGGTTTGCTGAAGAGAAAATATGTCCACCTTATGTTTCTATCTTAAGTCCTTTATTACTATATATTTAGTGGGATTTTTAAACCCTTGATATTCCATGATATGTCATTCATTTGAAAACCTGATTCTTTGGTCTTCTAAAAATCCTTAGATCAAGCTTTGATTGAGTTCCATCATCTATTTCCTTATGGTTATTCTTTTTCTAGATTGCAAGCCTATTTTTCCTTCCCGATCGATTTTCTTTTCCTAAGATTTGGATTCGATTTTACTTGATTCTTCTACCTTTCTAGGTGTACTAATACCATCAATTGCAATGTTTTATTTTCTTGTCTATGAATTAGCACCTTCAATAGACATATGTTTTGAATTAGATTTTTTTCTTTTTCTATTGGTGACCTTGCATTTTGAATGATAGTCTTGATTCTGTTGGCTTCCACCTTCTCCCCTATTTTATCTCCCTTTTCCACTTATACTTATTCATAATCAATATGTTTGTTAAAAATATTGGAGAACTATCATAAATCTGCTTCTATATTATTTACATCTATATTTCCCCTTTTGAGAATGTTCATATTGTTTTCCTTCAACACCTCTTTCTGCAATAAGGGTTCCAAATTTTTTTTATACCTTAAATATTTGAATCGGGTGTGAGCCTTGGCGATTGAAATTTTAGTTCAAATAGGGATTTTTTTCTATTTCTATTTATATGACTTCAATAAGTCCTTATACATATATAGATGGTGAGTCATTAGATTGATTTTCTCCTCCTTTCTACTATTGTTGGGATGATTAGAAGGATTCTCCATTTTTATATTTTCCTTGATCAATATCCCTTAGTTTGGGAAAATATTTCTAGCAAAAGATTTGAGTTCGGGACTAGAGAATCAATTCCCTTACCTGTATCTACATTTCTTTTAGATTTACGTACTTCTCTATAATCCATTGAGACTTTCAATTTACACTTTGTTGTTTGGAGTGACCCCAACCTTGATATTTGTCACACTTCGTGGACGGTTTTCAAAATATATATTTTGTATCCATTTTCCCACTTGGTTTTAAGGATGATAGGTTTAGGTATGGATGTTCCCATAAGAGAATAAATACACAACCTAGCACAAACCAACCTAGTTTTGTTAATGGTACCATTATCCACCGAGACAAAGGAACCCAAGGTACCACTAATGCTTTAATGAAATCAATTTCTAACATTTCTAAGGGTAAACTAGGAAGACAAACTCATATGCAAAACTAATTGATGTTTTCCTTATCATGGTTGAATAGGAGAGACCATTTCCTAAGGACTAAACCCATACGACCCGAAAACCATGGCCCCTCATTTAAAAACCTTTGAGGATCTACTTAGTTATTAAAGTTTAATATAAATAATCCATTTGGAAGGAAAAATAATTCCAAATCCCTCTCATTTTTCATCTCTGGAGTGACCAAACCCTTATAGAATAAGTATTTAGGTGTCCTCCAATAAGCTTTCTGCAATCAAGTAATTCTCCATTTTACCAACAGCTTCTATCCACTATGATATCAAGGATCTATAGAAACATACTTAAATCATCCTTCTTGGGTTGAGGGATGACCCTTGCTCCTTGATCATTCCTAGACATCAAAATTCTAACCCATGTGAAAGGATCCTTGGGGCCCCATTTTGTTTGGAATTTTCTAGCGGGGACCATCATCACCTACCATTAGAGGAGTATGTTTCAAATCTACATCTACAGGTAGAATATACCTTCTATTAGTTTCCCACCCATTATCATTTGAAATTCCTCCTTTTACTCCATCTCTCTCATTCCCATAGATACACACTCAAAACAACATTGATTTTTACTTTTGGATAGGCCAAATTTCCTTATTTATTTTTCATCCCCAATCCTTCAATATTATGCATGATATATGAAGAGTGGATCTTCATGTAATAAAAAAAAACTTATAAGTAAATTCAAAAATAAAATACTAAAGTAAAATACTTTGGCATACTTCAAGTATTCTCTTCCTCTTCCATGTCGAAAAAATTCAAAAATACTGGGAAAATGTTTATAAAATTATAGTCCTATTATGTTGAGAAAAAGAACAAAAAAGTAAGCAACCATGTACCCTATTTCTTATTTGGAAAAGTCATCATTTGCTGGTTTTCAAATTTTCATTTTTATTTTTTATTTTTATTTTTTAACATTTCTCTTTAATTAATTAAATAAGCTATTTTTCTAATGAAGGATATTTTCCAAGATTTCGTCTTCGCCATCAAGATGGTTTTCAAACCAAGAACACCAACAACACTTGAGGTTTTTCATTGTTAGGTTTTTTCTTTTTATTTTTATATTTTTTTATTCTGGAATTTTTGAGAAATGATGACATGGAAAACTTTAGTAATAGATCGTATACATCATTATACTACTTTCATTTCCTTATGTGCAATAAAATTGTTGACATTTATTCATCACATGTTGTCTTCTTCTTACTTTTTGTCAAATATAAATCATAATAAGTTATCACTTCTTGATTAAACTATGGACATAAATTTGTCCATCACAATCTATAAAATCATTCCTTGTCATGAGGTTACCCCCGCAAAAACATGAAACAAAAACCTTTCCATATAATCCTACCATCATCGGTGTAGAAGAATCATAAATGCTAACAATATGATTATCAAAAGGAAATGTTGAACATATATGAAGGAAACTATTTCAGCATACTCAAGAATAAGATTGTTCAAGAATTAATATTATTTACAATGGAATTTAATTGTGAACAATAATAATCCCTTAGATAGGTTATATTATTATGATGAGTATATATGATTTCAATTAATTCTGAATATGTATGGAACGGAATTTCGTCAATTCACTTTATTGATTAACTGTGTAGAAAATATTTTTGTATGGAAGGTACATCTATATTTATAAGAATTTTTGGAAAATTATTAAAAATCTAACAATTATGGATGTTAATTTTGGGTGATAGTTTCTAATAATAAATCTAAAATTTAAGAATTTGAATAGATGGTTGGTGGAAATAATAACTAATGCCAAAAAATTAACATAATGTAATAAAGAGTTGGAAAACATACGGATAACTAAATTTTAAAAGCCATTGTTTTCCTTGAGCTGCAAATAAAATTTGTATGGTTATTATTACATATATAAAATTGATGTGTTCTTTATCAACCATTTGTCATTATGTTTCTTACAGTAGTAGTAAAAATCAGCTTGATATTTTCCCATTCTTCTTGTAAAATTTATTCTCTTGCTAAAAATGTTGATATTAGGTTTTCTTGCTTAATAAATACTAATAATAATGATAGCTGAGAATATTTTAGCATGAGAGTTAAGAAAAAAACACTCCTATTTTCTCTGTTCTCTCCACCATCTTCTACTTTTTTTGGGAAATTAAAAGTAGAGATCTGGAAGCGTGCCCCTTGTATGCTTTTCCTCCAAGGAAACCCAAAATTACCAATTTTGTAACTACAAATCACTTATTCTTGAAGATAAATCTCCAATTTTATGTCATTTTAAAAACTTGATGAAAATGTTAGTTCCTATTAATTTTCAGCATCTACATCACTCAAAAATAATTAGATACATAGCCTTATATGATTATATGTAAATTTTGTGTTCTATTTTGCATGTCGGTCTTGCTTGAGGTGTAAAACTGATTATTTTAATAATTTCACTATATTTTAAAAACTCCATCATCCCAAACTAACAAGAAACATGGAAATAGATTTTCCACAAACAACAACTAGCATAGTACGAAAAATCTAAACTTTGCATGTAAATACATATATTTATATTTTTCTTCTAGGATAATATTTACGAATCCCTAAATATTTGCATGAAATCCAAAATTATCTAGAATTAAAATAGTATGAAATTGACTTATTTTCTACGTTTAGACCATGTGAGGTGTTGCATGCTTTTACGAGAAAAAGACAACTTAGAGTTAGTGTAGAATCATGCATATTAAATATTTAATAACTAGAAATCAATGACTGTGGAGTGAAAAGTAGGACTTACAAAAATTATGTTTGGAGTATGATTCATTTACCCATACCCATGAAAAAAATTTAAGTTGTTTATGTGTCATGCAATACCTTTGACTAGTTTAGATCATGTTTCCCTCTTGATTTTCTCGCATGAAATGATACATCTATTTTGAGTGTTTTATCTAAAAATATTGAATACCTAATATTACTTCACACAAGAACTTTATTGTAGGAACATATCTCTTGAATTTGGACAGAGTAACACAAATTATTTCTTCAATATTAATTCACCCAACAAATTACAATTATATAGGAGCAATATCTCCTAGTTTATAGGGAAGATGTAAAATCTCTTATTAAAAATCTTCCCTATTACAAGATTGTCACTACTCATGTAAAATATTAATCTCTAATTATATTTATTCATTACTAAAAAAATGGATCACTAACAAATTTTATTCCTAAGATTCCCCCATTAATGCAAACATGGGGA
Organism: Taxus wallichiana var. yunnanensis; assembly: GCA_018340775.1. NCBI lineage: Eukaryota > Viridiplantae > Streptophyta > Pinopsida > Cupressales > Taxaceae > Taxus > Taxus wallichiana. The sequence goes on from CM031237.1 coordinate 690,267,649, forward strand.
AAACTCCGCCTTTATACTTGCACCTACTCATGATCAAGTTATTTTCACAGGATGATCACAAAACCGACATATGGCTTTTAAACGATTGACCATAAACCAAAAATGGTGGTTTTACATTCGGAGTACCAAAATCACAAGGTGATGGTTTTTATATGGTTTACCAATAACCAAGAATGGTGGTTTTGCAATTGGTTTACCATAAACCACAAATGAAGGTTTTTAGGTTTTTACCTACAACTACATCATTATGTTCCAAGTACTATTATCAGCCCTCATAACATTGCACTACAACGAATAATATAGGAAAAATAGCTCACTTATAATCAAAAATTGCTTATTAAAATCTTGGAGAATATAACACATACTAGAAAGAGATTTCACATTACTTTGTATAATAATTGCAATGTTCTTAATTACAACCACTGTTGTTGATCATTGCCACTCGATCTCAAACAACATAGAAACTACCACTACCACTGGAAGTTTCCTTTGAATTTATTCATTTTGGTCATGGACTGGAAATGGAACATTGGTGTCATGTTCCCCCACAATGTGAAATTTCCACATATGAAAACTGAGTAGAAAACTGTATCGAAGACATACAACTGATTGGATCTTGCTAGTTATATCTTGTTACATATGGTCACCATTGCAAGTGAATGTATTCACAAGTGGACCATCTTCCAACAAAGTATGGAAGTTAAAGGATCACGTCAATCAGAGAATCACTAAGAGTCATCTGTGCTCCAACACAACTCTTTTTCCATCATCCAAAACCATACAAAATAGGAACACTGAAAACACATTACAAAAATTGAAAGAAAATACTCACACCACAAAAGTGCCACCAAATCAAAATTTATCCCCATCATTGGTGACTCGACGAGAGGTATCATATCGGCCTCCTACCTCCAATGTCTTCGTCCTCCAAAGATGACGTTGTTAACTCAATGAAATGTGATTTTGAATAACATTGGTCTCCACATTGTTATTATTCTTTTCTCCCCCAATGTGAAACTTTATTTTATTGGATGCCATATTACACCGAAAATTCTTCTATAAGATAATTTTTTTCATTTTTTAATTTTTTTACAATGATGTGCATGTAGACAAAACAACTTATGATTTGACAAAGACCCACTATTAAATCTTAAAAATAAACTTCTTGGGCATGCTAGATAAATACTATATTTTAACACCTTTTGACATTAACATGAATAGATATTAGTTAGACCACTATTAAATAAACTTAAAAACAAAACTTTGACTCACAATGGTAAATATGTCCACGTGGGGTCAATGATAGACTAGCGCAAAGAAATTTGATTAATTCAATTTGAACTGCAACCACGTCAATATGAGCTCCACTCAGAATTTGATCACCTTGGAGGCAAATTTTTTTGTAAAATATCAAATATCCTTTCCTTGACATATGACACAATGCATGTAGAAAATTGAATGACACTCGATGAAAATATTATCCAATATTCTTCCATTAATAACTCGCCTCATGCACGGTGGTGAGTATAATGTGTGTAGGAGGATTGAATGATTAATCACAACCCAATGATCTAATACAAAATTGGATCTTTCTTTGAATCCTCACAGAGTCATCCAATGCGAAGGATCTTGAGACACAACTAGATTCCTAAAGAATAAGTTTGGGCTTGATTACTATAAATGCCACATGCTTTCTTAAAACCACAAAGATTGTACCAAACCACGTTGCATTGAAGAGTTTTCATGAAAATTAGATGAAGAGATACATATCTCATAAATTTGAATGCCAAATTAACAATTCACGAACCCATGAACAATTACTCGATATGGTAATAATTCATATATGGATAGATATGTAATCAACACAAACACTTGATGTTACAACAAATTGATCTTTTCTGTTGGATCGATCTTGAAGTTTCCACTCCTCCACATCTTCAATTTAGACCAAAATAAACACATAGGTGGAAATTTTTTGGGGATGTGGTTGAGCCGTATCCAAAGATCCAATACATAGGAAAACCTTAGATATACTTAAAAATAACCTAATCTAAATCAGAATAAATGTTCCTCATATGCGAGGCTAATAATTAATTCCCGAGATTTGACATTCACAAAGACATATGTTGAGAAGATGTACCGAGCACTAAATATTTGTAAAATTCAAAACAAGACTACCACTTATTCTCCTAGTCTTCACTCACAGGCATAGAATGATTATCGCTCTGATACTAAATCTTGAATTTTGATAGAGTTAACAAAACATATTTCTTCGTTATTCATTCACCCAACATATTACAATTATATACGAGTAATATATCCTATTTTATAGGGAAGTTATAATAGCTCCTATAACAACTCTTCCCTATTACAAGATTGTTGTTACTCACGTAACAAATCAATCTCTAATGAACTTTATTCTTTACTAACCAAATGGAGCACTAAAAATATTATTCCTAACACTATCTTATTCTCCTTTTCATTTATCTCAAGTACATATCAACAAATTGGTTGTAGATTGATTTCCTTTTCCTTTCTTTTTTCTACAAAAAAATGAGCAGCTTTTAGATTTTTATCATTGTAATGCCATCTCCTTGTAAACTTCATTTATCCTATAATTTTTACCAACCTGCAACAATAACCAAATTTCCCTTCCGATGATAGCAGTTATATTCTCTACACAATAGTGTTAGCATAATATGCGGGGTTTGTTTCTAAAATCTAAAAGAAATCCTAATTGCAAAAAAGTAAATTATAATCTACTTTGCAGAAAAGTAAATTCTAATCTATTTTTAGAAAAATAAATCTAAAGAAACCATCAACTAAGTATCTCATGTCACAAAATTTTCTAAGAGAGAGTCAAAAATATTTTTGACTATATATATATATATATATATATTTCAGCACATTCCCTTTCATTGAGAGATTTTTTATTTATTGTCACTAGACAATTCTCTTAGAAAATTATGAAACCCCTAATAACATTGTGTTCTCTAGTAATGGTGGAAAAATTATGACATTTTTCAATCCTTAACATTAATAATGTCAATACATGGTTGGTGTCTGAAGGAAATATATAATAAGGGAAAGAGATATCCGGAAAACGGTCCTCTTGTACAAAACTCAAACTCACACTTGCAAGAATTGAAAATAACACTTGCTGAAATTTAAATCACTCTTCCATGAAATTAAATATCAAACTTGTTGAAATTAAATATCACACTTAATCTAAATCAAAATTGCATAATATTAAAGCAAACTTACATGAAAGTAAATTGTTAAATTGCAAGGAATGATAAACACATAAAGCACTTGCAGGTTCACAACAATATATACAACAAATGAATGTTTACATAATACAAATACAAATACAACAATTACCAAAACAAAAGGAATATCACATATTGAAGAAATAAACACAAGCACATGGATCCGTATTCTTTTGAGTGAATGGCAAGTTCATTCCTTGGAAAAGGATTTTAATGAGCATTATTTACAAGCTTGATGCCAAAAAACCTCTTAATTAATTATTCATAATAATGAAGGATAAATTTAGTGGTATAAGAGGTTACATTTGTAATTCCATTCTTCCAACCAAGTCCTTATTTTATGGTAGACATATAAATCCAATCTTGTCAACTAAGATCTTAATTTATCCACAAACCATCAATCTCCACAAAATATGGAGAGAGCTTATCTAACTCTAACTAACAATCCAACTCTCTTATTTTATTGTTGAGAATCAAAATGAATATTGATTCTTCCTTATTTTACAAATAATAAAACACTTATGAAAATATCTATTTTTAGAATGATTTCAAAAATAGATAGCAATACATCTCAAACTACCCTTAAAGTTAGAATAAAAATTCTAAAACTAGTATGATCATCTCTATAGCTCTAGTATTCATCTCTCGAAGCTCTAATATCTATCTCTAGAGCTCTAATATCCATCTCCATAGCTCTAGTATCCATCTTCAAAGCTCTAATATTCATCTCCGAGCTCTAATATCCATCTATAGAGCTCTAGTATTCATTTGTTGACCCCTAATATACATCTACAAAGATCTAATATCCATTTTCGTAGTTAGTAAAGGAATATCCAAAGCTTTTGAAGACATGTCCGAAGCTATTAAAGGCATCTGTAGAGCTAGTGAAAAAATCTTCAGAGCTAGTGAAGACATCTCAAGAACTATCTAAAATGGCTATAACTTTTGCATATGAACTCAGATCAAGATGGTTTTTTTAGAAATTACATAATTTTTTGAGAGGAGTTAAAATATGAAAATATATTTGGGTTTGGTAATATTCTTGATACCTATTTTTAGCTTTTCCCAAAACTTGTATTAAGGAGATTTTCATGGAGCTAGTGTACATTTTCGTAGCTAGTGCGGTGCTAAAATAAAAATCTATAAAGTTGATATGAGAGATGTTTAATATTGTTCAAGGCTATTTATGGCTGGTGCTTTGTGCTCAAAATTCTTTGTTTGACCATTATAGTAAATTATGGACTACATATGCACAAATTGACATTTTCTTAGTGATCATTAGACATAGCTAACAAAATGATAACAATGAATTCTAAATAAATAACCATGATATATACTCTCTATTTTATTATAAATAAACTATAATTTTATAACTTACACATAGATTCACCATTTATGATGAAAACATATGCTATATTTTGTATATGATTGGCCATTTTGGGAGCTCGTCAACTAGTAATAATAACAATAGAGATAAGAGAAGTTAGCACTTTGCCTGAGAACATATGTGTTAGTTCCATTTATCTATTAGATAGAAATAAACACTATGTATGTAAATAAACATGATTGGGAAGGTTTAAGTAATATATAATTAAAAATCACCTATAAAGATTGGAGGGATGACCTCAAGAGAGTAGTGTAAGGAACTAAGTTTCCTCTTATTATTATGCAAACCGATATGTTAAAGACACGCATCAAGCTCAAGATGACTCATGAGTGTATATGTGTAAATAATAGATGTATTATGTATCAAATTAATGTAGCAAACATCATGTATAAAGTACAAAGATAGCCAAGAAATCTAGAATAGGTCTTGATTTTTTTTTCTCATATTTGAATATTTTGCAGTGTTTCTAAGGTAGCTATATATACAAAAAAGGGGATAGAAAAAAGCTTAACATTAATTGAGAAGATCATAGGTGTTGAGGTAAAAAATAATTATATTTAATGGGGAAATACCCTTAGGGGTAGTGATTTGTATGTATCAATCACTTATTTTCTAAGTAACAATGAACATGATTCTGGTGTGATTGTTTGTTTAAAGGGGTGGTGTCCAACGATCATGTACATATTGAATGTGGGGAATATTTTGATAATATGGTGATAACACCCTCGGTATTTATCATAATAATATTTTTGATAACAACTTTATAATGACTAGTTTCGTGTACATATAAGTAATGATATTCATAAAAGGGGTATCCTAGGTGTTTAAATAGCTTGTGATACCATTGATGTCGAGAGAGGGTAAAGGTAGTAAGTAAATATACAAGTGGATGGATAGAAACATATTTGGAGTATCCAAGATAGCTAAATGGGGATGAAATAAAAATTGGTACATGATTGATTGTGTTAATAGCATGTTGTAGTGGATCAAAAGGAGATATATGAATATATCATTACTAGATAAAATAGAAAAAGGAGATATTTTTATGAGGTATCTTTGATATTATAATGGCTAGGAATAATAGAAGCGACGAACAATGAGTAAAACATACATTCATCTTTGATGATAGGATTAAAATTTAATTGTTAAAGATTATCATCGGTAATTTCAATGGTTTCAATATCGTTGTCAAAGGAAACATCATCATTATCTTGGGGAGGTGTATTTGTATTGAGTTGAATAAGTGGTTATAATTGATTATAATTTTTGGTGTCATGAAAAGATTCACCGATAACATGTATGGGTAGCTAATCCATAGGTACAGTTTTGTGGGGAGTGATATTAGGGGCTTATGAAGTAGAAGTGTCAATTTACCAATATTTGAAAGTTTGGGGTAAGAAACCACAATGCACTCACATATGTTATGTATAAATTTGATACATTGGGAACCTTGGATGGATCCCCATGTATAGCATGGATCCGGGATGGCCTAGAAGGATATTTTAATAAAAATATATGTCCATTATATGAAAGATGGTGGGAAACATTTTGGGGACCACAAATATATCAAGAGTAATAGTTCTTAATGTATAACAAGTAATTCTATCAAACCGCTATACACTAGTATCTATTGTGTGAACCAAATACATAGAATGATCATTTTCTTAACATGATAACTAGTTAAAATATGAGACCATAGCTATTGTCAATTAAGACTCGCTTGATGAGCATGGACCTGGTGAGAGTGATGGTAACCCATAATTGAATGAGGAAGTGGCCCTTTGGGTTTTAAAATATGATCATAGAAGATTGAAGGAAGAGTCATGATGATTAAGAATATTTGGGACTCGAAAGAAGAAACCCTAAGGGGAAAATACAATTCACATAAGAAAGTTGATTCAAATGTCATGATCACTAAATTTTTCACAGTAACTAATTTTTGTGTGTTATATATGTATACCAACAAATAATCGTATAAGAGTTAGCAATTGGTAGATTATTTTTATCTAATTAAATTTGTGTACATGTTAAACTTGATATGCTAATTGAATAAACTAACACCTAGCAATCTCAAAGCAAAGATAAATCTACCATTAACATCATGATAAAATCTTAAAGGAAATAACTATTCTAATTGCATAAACATGAATGAAATCACCTAATGCTAACCATTCCTGCTCTTGTAATGTATGATTGCTATAAAATGATGAACCTATTTATATCATAAGAAATAAAATTATGTGTTAATATCCAAAGAGAGGGAAGGATCTCACTAAGAAATGGCTACAAGGACATACTTATATATTCCTTTCTAATCAACAATGAGAGAATGGATGAAAAGATGTAGTATTTATTCCAAGAATGGAGAAGGCTATTATCATAAGCTTGTATAAATCACTAGAAAAGTGTGGTGAAGGTGTGTAAGAATGTAGGAGGGTCCTTTATATAGATTTCTAATTCGGAGAAACTTGCAAACTAGTGCGCGTGGGATAAAGAACACAATAGATTTAGAAGAGATAAGCTTGATTAGAGGAATTAACAAGTGATTAGTAATGCATGAGAGTTTGAGATGATTTAATTAATCAAATAGGATTAATTAATAGGATAGAATAATATTAGAAAGTTAATTAGAGATGATTTTGAGGGAAATAGGTATTATTTAGAGGATTTGAGAGGGGATTTAACCAATAAGAAGGGTTATTGATTAAATACAAGGTTAAAAAGTCTTAATTAACTAATAATAGTTAATTAATTAATTAGAAGATGATTATAACTAACGAAGTGTCATTAATTGGCATCCGGAGTGGGGTAAAGACTATTTAATTAAAAAAGTGTCATTAATTGACCAAAATGGAGGGAAACATTAGTTAATTAATAGAAAATCACTAATTATAATGGAAATGATGAGAAAGAGGGTAATTAATGAAATCTTAGTATTAAAACTACATAAGTAGATTTTAGGTGTCTACATTTTCCCCTTATTTGGGTGTCATAAGTGATGTCACTTCAAAGATATTAAATAATTACAAACAAGTAAATTTTGAAGGGATAGAATAAAAATTAGTAGAATGAAGGATGTCTCCTCAAGTTTTGATGGGGTAATAAAATAGGTTGATCAACGATAAAAAATATGAAGGAAAAGAATATCCAACACAACCTTTGGTAGAGCGAGTGTGAAAATATGAATGAGTAGGAAAAAAGTTGGTGTTTCGATGGATAGAAGAAACTAGGGGAGGGGGATAAAAATAATCCCTATGGCCCCAGGTGATATTGAAGAAAAAAATGGGATAGAATAAAATGATATGAAGAATAATGGATATGATGAGAATGGAAATAGCTTTTATCCACCTTAGCTCAAGGACAACTTTGTGTCATCATTTTTCTTATGATCCATGCCATCGGCCTTTTATTATTATATAAGCATACAAAAAAGTGTAAAATAAAATGAAATATATCATACTAATATTTTTCATTGCTAAAAAACTAACTCAATGCAACATATAAAATGTAACGAAATATGAGAAATTAAACAAGTACAAAAACACATACTCAAATAAACAATGTTCAAGACAGTTGCACCAATGTTTTTGTTATCAAACTTCAATTCCCAAATGTTTGATTTGACAAAAAGAGTTAAAAATGGCACCCCAAGCAAGGATACATGTGAGTTAAATAAACAGAGACACATGGGTCCTATGTAAAAGCAATCATGCACTATGAAATAGTACCAAGTAACTCGTTGTGCAATAGAGTACAGACATAGTACGCAAACTGGCTTTGTTAATGGAGGTAGATCTATATGATCTATGAGTCATGTGTGAAAACAATTGAGGACCAAAGAAATATGTTTTTTAGGACAAATTTCAATGTTTGAATATATGCATCCGATACATGTTTTAGATGCATGCCTACTTTTTACCAATTTTTGAAAATTGTTTAAATTTTACAATTTCTTTTTATTTTTTTGACTTTTACTAATTTTTGTATTTTTAATAATTTTAGGAAGAAAATTATGTATAATAATTATGATGTTGTGGTACATCACCAAAAATCATTGGGAAGCAAAAACACGCCTAGGTAGAGGACAAGGTCATCAAGAAGAAAAAAATATGCCCAGAGGCAACGAAAAATGCTAAAAAAATGACAATTTAATAAAGATAATCATCATGACGGAACACCAACATGTGGTAAGAAGAATATAGAAGAATCATGGTAGTTATATAGCCTCTAGAAGGAGATAAAAATGACGAATTAGGTCAAAACAGGTATAAATAGGAGGTCGAGAGGGCCAAAATCCATCGTGACCAGTTATTGTTATTAGACCCTTTTGAGATTCAAGAGATTTTGCTCTAAACTATGAGAGAAATGGATTGAATTCACAAACTTGAACACCACGTTGATCTAGTTTGAGAGTATGGAAGGCCTCCTAGGGACACTACACTGGTACACAAAACAAAAAAATTGAGTGCATTTAATATTGTTTTTAGCTAGGGAAAAGTGGCGGAGCCACACTGGCGTAAGCCCTAGGGATAACTAGTGGCTAGACCACGTTTTGGTGCAAAGTGGTAACGCATTAGTTAAAAAACAAGTATGTGGGAAAAAACTAATTTTTAGGGAAGGGTAGGATCATTCTAGTACAAAACTGAGCGATTAAGTGAGAAAAAGTGTTCACCAAAGTGTAGGCTTGTGCAAGTGTGAAAATCGGTGAGTGAGCACAAAGGAACATGCTAACGCAGTGCCTATGTCTGAGTGCCAAAATGGGTACTCTAGTGAAAATATGTGTACATGATAAAATTTGTATGCTAATTGAAAGAAACTAACACCTAGTAATCTCAAAGAAAAACTAAATCTACCCCTAACATCATGATAAGAGCTTAAAGGAAATAACTATTCTAATTGCATAAACATGAATGAAATCACCTAACACTAACCATTCCTACTCTTGTAATGTATGATTTCTATCAAATTATGACCCTATTTATATCATAAGAAATTAAATTATGTGTTAATATCCAAAGAGAGGAAGGATCTCACCAAGAAATGGCTATAAGGCCATACGTATATCTTTCTTTCTACTCAAGAATGAGAGAATGTATGTGAAGATGAAGTAGCTATTCCAAGAATGGAGAAGGCTCTTATCATAAGCTTGTATAAATCACTAGAAAAAGTCTGGTGTAGGAGGTTCCTTTATATATCTTTCCAATTTGGGTGAATCTTATAAACTAGTGCATGTGGGATAAAGGATACGGTAGATTTAGAAGAGATAAAATTGATTAGAGGAATTAACGAGTGATTAGCAACTCATGAGAGTTTGAGATGATTTAATTAATCAATTATGATTAATTAATAGGATAGAATAAGCTTAGAAAGTTAATTATATTGTATTTTGAGGGAAATAGGTATGATTTGGAGGATTTGAGAGGGGGATTTAACCAATAACAGGGTTTATTGATTAAATACAAGGTTAAAAGGGTTTAATTGACTAATAATAGTTAATTAACTTATTAGAAGAGTATTACTACTTACGAAGTGTCATTAATTGGCATTCTAAGTGGTGTAAAGACTAGTTAATTAACAAAGTGTCGTTAATTGACCAAAATGGAGGGAAATATTAGTTAATTAGTGGAAAATCACCAATTATAACAGAAATGATGGGAAAGAGGGTAATTAGTGCAATCTTAGTATTAAAACTGCGTAAGTGGATTTTAGGTGTCTACAAAATTTAAAAATTAATTATACATCACCATAATAATGCATTCTAATTTTAAATATACTAAATAATTGATATAAGAAACTAGTTAAAAACATGAGAGAAGAGATAGACTTAGTTTTTCGGGATGATTCTAGAATGAAATGAGTTATGCAAAGCAAAGTGGAATAGGGAAATATGAATATTTGGATTCTACATAAAATATTCTATAAATAAATAACATGTAGGTATAGGACTATATAGAATCTTTATGGCCTAGGAAAGAATTTTACATCCATAAAAAGGATTGTACGATTCTAAACCGAGGGAAGCTTGAGTTGTGAAACTTTTTGAGTGCTTCACTTTTCTAGAAATGATTATCATTATGTGTTGTTATTGTTCACACAACCTCAGGATGACCTACAAAAAAAGAGAAATCTTAGCAACCTGCAGAACCCTTCATTAGAGTATTAGAGAAAAGGATAAAAAATATGTGTGTGTGTTTGAGGTTAGACCACCCTTAACAAAGTAAGATTCAAAATCATAAACCGATACCTGTACTCCATTGCATATCCTTGATGTGGAATCAAACCTCATTTATTTTTTATTATTTGGGTAAAATAGAGGTTCCCAACTGGTACTCAAATATTGATATCCAATCTAAGAGAAGGCACATTGTGCATATACAAAATTTCTCAAGGAGCACTAGTGTCATAATTCTAGAGGATAGTAACACTTAACCTAGGACATTTATATGTTTCCAAGGCCTAAAAATGAGATAAAGATAAGTATCCTACTAGGATTTAGAAATAAGAGTAACTAAGAGGATGGATAAATCCAAGGGGTGTAATATAATAAGAAAAGGAAATAGATCAAATAAAACATGCATGTACTCTAGTTTGTAGTAATGAATGACTAACATACAACATGCACATAAAAATAAGAGACTAAAGAGGGTTAGAAATACTTACTTAAAGATGCATGTGACATTTGATGCAATCCCTAGAGATAAAAATATTGAGCTAGAATCACTATGGGTGGAGAGTGATAAATACCAATAACAATCTCTTCATTCCTAACTCCCTATGGTGACCCAAATGTGAAAGAGGTAATCTCCAAGATTCCAAATTCAACCAATAAGTGTGAAATATTGTGAGAAAGAATAAGTGTAAGTGTAAGTGTAAGAAACTGATTGCAAATTAGTTGTATTGGTGGTTATTGGATCTTTTCATTAGATTTGGCGTTGTTATTGATGTCAAGTTACATCGATGGTAAAATATGTAAGTCTCAGAACAAGATTATTGGGAACTCGAATGGTTCTAGGTTGATACAAAGACATTGCAAGATAAAATGTATTCTTCATTAAATTTTGGGATAGTCGTGGATAATAGAAGAAATCTATAGAATTCTAGTAGTAGCTGCGGATAATAAAATAATAATGCCACAAAAGTCCGAAGAAGCCACAGAAAAATAAAAAAGCCACCAAAGTCTAGGGAAATCCGTGAAAGATTAGGGAAAGTCATGGATCAAAGAAGGAAGTCGTAGAAGACTAGAGAAATCCGGAGATAGAAGAATGAAGTAGTGAAAGACTAGAAAATGCCACACATAAAAGAACGAATCTGAAAAATAATAGAAAAATCCATGGATACATGAATGAGGCCACATAATACTAGAGGAAGTTACAGGTAAAGAAGGAAATCTACGATACATGGGATGAAGTTGTGATAAAAGGAGAAATACACATAAACCGACACAAATCCTCGAAAATGGTAAAAATCATATTTTTGTGGTCTTGAATTCGTTGGAAAGATGATTTTATTCACTATGCATTTAGACAATAAAAATCATGATATAGAAAGGGTAATTTGAATTGTTCATTTGTAAATTTTGGAAAGGGTGTCGACCTACTTGGGTCATATGTGACCATTGAAATAATGTTATTTGAATGTAATTTTTATGAGAGACTGAACTCCTTTGGGTTGGAGAAATAACATGTATATAAAAGTAATTCTTTGGCTCATTTGTGTGAGATTCAAATATGGGGGAGAAGTGTGAAAAAGAAGAGAGTTAATTCTTAGAAATGTGGGAATAATTTGAGAACCGATCGGATGCATTATAAGTTGATGAAATTAGCAAGAGAATACTCATGAGTCATAGAGAGAATATTCAAGCCCAAGAATCGAGACAAACACAAAGACCTGAATGTATTATCAATGAACTACTCATTATAGATGCAAAGAATCTGAATCAATTAATATGGATGCATAAATACTTTGAGACAGTTCAATGAGTGTTTGAAGGAAAGTGCTACCGATATATATATTTGATAATAACATTAGAAAAGTGATCATAATCTATTGTGTAAGTAATCTTGATTCTATATGATCAATTTGTAATATCTTCTTCTAAGTGGGTGTTTAGATAAAAGGGTGGGTGCTCCTTGAAAGTTGTATCTTACTAAATTACCCGAGTGGATGCATGGAATTTCTTCTAGTGGGTGCTAGAAGACTTTGAAGTGGGTGCTTCATAAGTTGAGTGGGTGCTCAATAGAAACCAATTATTGTATGCTTTGGAATTGGTGTTCCTAATAAATCCTTGGTTTCAAAGTGGTTTTTATCTCGAAAGGGTTTCCCACTATAAAATTCTATGTTCAGTGTTATTATTCTCTTGCATGTGCTTGATTAAATGCTCTTGATACACTACTACTATTAAACAAGGATATTGTGTTGGAATGCATTAAAATTTTTATCTACACTTATTCACCCTCCTCGGTCATTGTGATCTCTACCAATTGGTATCATAGTGAGTCTTTCTAGTGGGAGATTAACATATTTAAGGAGATCCTATCTTCACAAGCATGGCTGAAAATCAAGCACAAGGTAGACTTTCACTATCAAGATCCCCTCTCTTCACTGGAAAAAACTACGTATTCTGAATAATAAGGATGATGACATATCTTATGTCAATTGGTTTTGATATATGGGCATGTGTTGAAAATTTTTACAATCCTCTAGCCACTCTAATCACTTTTTCAACAGAGATAATGCGAGAAAATAAATATAACTCAAGTGCCATGAATTCCCTCCTATGTGGGCTAACTAAAACTAAATTTGTGAAGGTAATGCATTGTACCACTACCAAGGAAATCTGGACTAAACTTCAAAGTATCTATGAAGGTGATGACAAAGTCAAGTTAGCCAAATTACAGACCTACAGAGCCCAGTTTGAGAGTCTTAAAATGAAAGAGGATGAAAGTATTACATCCTATATGCAGAGAGTAGATGAAGTGATCAACATGATCGAGGCCTTGGTGAAAAACTTGAAGAACCTGTGGTAGTTCAAAATATCCTTAGATCTCTAACTCCTAAGTATGATGCAAAGGTTTCAGTTGTGGAAGAATCCAAAGACATGAAAACATTAACAGTAGATGAACTACAAAGTATCTTATCAGCATATGAGATGAGGATAGTTGGATCTAAATATACCAAGAAGGAAGTGACATTCAAAGCCAAGAAATAGACTCAATCCAAGAAAGAAAAAGAATAATCTGACTTGGAGGATGGAGAGGATTATGAGAGGATTGAAGCAATTTTCATGAGAAGACAAAAGATAGGCTTAGTTAATTATAAAAAAAAAAACTTCTATATAAATGTTTTGAATGTGGACAAGTAGGACATTTTACAGTTAAATTCCCAAATAAGGAAACTCAGCCTGATTATGATGATGAAATTTCTAAACACAACAAGAAGAAGATGAAATTCAACAAGAAATATCATAAAAATAAATTATTTAAGAACAAAATAAACTTCTACTCAAAAGATAAGTCAAGTGGATCTGATTTAAACATTTCATGTAGCTCTGAAAATGAGGATGATGAAACTCATTTTGAATGTTTATTTATGGCCATGGATGTCCCTGAAGAATGCAGCTCCAAAGGAAATAATGTAGTTGACTATGAATATTCTAATGAAGAAAAAGAAAATGTGAATTTAGAAGCTGAACTTGTATGTGCACTAGAAGAACTAAAATTGTGCAAGAGAAAGAATCAAAAGTTGAGATGCACATTGAAAGACTATGAAGAAAAAAATATCATCTTTGAGAAAATACAAAGATTAAAGGAAGATGAATAAATAAATAAGCTCAAGGAACTTAAAACTAAGCTTGAAAATATATCTCAATCCTACAAGGAAAAGGAAATGAATGTTTGAAACTAAAATCTGAGTTAAGAGTTCCTAAAGGTTTAAATGGAATAGATGACTAACAAACTCAAGGTATATGATAAGCTAGAAAAGAGCTCAATAGTTTTGACTAACATACTGAGCACTCAAAGGGATATGTTGGAAAAATATGGAATAGGGTTCATGGAAAGAAGAAAAGAAACTGAACAATAGGAGGAAAAAACTACACTAATAACCAACACCTTTCATATTACAAATAAATAAGTCACCAACATAGTCAAGAGGAAGACAAATTATCTCATAATCACCTATGTTATGAGGTACAAAAATTCTTTCTATGGTTATTGCTATTCATGTAACCCATTTAGACATAAATTTTCTAAATGTAGAAGATACGCTAGATGTTATGGAAGAAACTATAGTTCATCATACACTAGAATGAATTACAGTGTTGTTCACTACAAATTTCACAAGACTGGTCACATAGCTTTGATGTGTAATCAAGAAACTCCAAAACAAAGAAAACTTAAGTATGTTGTGAAAGAAACCAAAAAAGGGAAAGAATCGTATGATTTTACAAACCACATTTCATGTACAAGATGAAGAAAAAATATGGTATTTAGATGGTGGTTATTCTAATCATATGATAGGAGACAAAAGAAAATTTATTTCATTTTCAAACAATGTATCGAAGCTGTTAGTTTTGGTGAAAGTAATTCAAAATACATTGTGGGAAAAGGAACTCAAAGTCTAGATAATGGAAAAACAATTACTAAGAATGATCTTTATGTTGAAGGCTTCAAGCATAACCTATTAAGTGTGAGTCAAACGTGTAAGAAAGGTTACAATCTGATATGTCATGATAAAATTTGTGATATAATTAATAGTAAAACAAGAAAGATAATAGATAATCCAAAAGGACTAATAATAACATGCATGTTCTTAATGAAATAAATAAAGAAAAATGTTTCACAAGTAAAGTTGATGACAGCTTAAGCGTGGCATAGAAAATTGGAGCTTATAATATTTTAAAATCTTTTGAAATTAAGTGTTAAGGATGGTGTGAGACATATGACAGATATTTTAAAAGTAATGTGAGACACCATTTTCAAAGCTTTCTTACATGGAAAACAAATAAGGATAACTTTCTAGTCCAAATAATATTCTACCTCTAGAAATTTGGAGCTGATCCATACAAATATTTGTGTACCTACAAGAATTTAAAGCTTATAGGGATATGTATATTTCAAGCTACCGATAGATGACTTCACCCCGTAATGACATGGGTAGCTTGTCTGAAGTAAAAATTAGATGCTTTGCGTAGATTTAAATCCTTTAAAGAACTTGTGGAGAATGATAAGAACACCAAGATTAAATTCTTAAGATCAAATAGAGGTGGATAATTTTGGTCCAATGAATTTGATGAATACTATGAAGAGCATGAGATTAGTTGAAAATTCTTAGCTTCTGAACATCCCAACAAAATGGATTTGTTTAAAGAAATAACATGAATTTTTAGGAAATGGAAAGAACCATGTTAAATGAATCTAAATTTATCAATATCTATTGCGGTGAAGCAATATATACACAGTTGTCTACATTTTAAACAGAGCTCAACTAAGAGTGAACAATTTCAAGACACCCTATGAACTCTAGAAATGAATTCTAGCAAATGTTAAACACATAATATTTTTGAAGAAAATGTTATATCAAAGAGATGAAGACAACTTAGGAAAATTTGACTCTATGTGTGATGAATAATTTTTTTGGGTTACTCAAGAGTTATTGCGGACTCGCAGATGCTACAATAAAAGACTATAGAAAGTGGTTGAGATTAAAAATATTAAATTTGATGATTCCTCTTCCTTCAAATCTAGCACTCAGCCTAAGGATAACTATGAATATCAATAAGATGATGAAGAAATGGGAAGTGCACGCGAAGAAGTGGAATAAATAGAAGAAAGACAAGACACCAAGACACCCTCAAGGAAATTCAAGAAAGATCATCCCTCAAATCAGATCATTAGAAGTAGAGAAGAAGGTATCCTCACAAGAAGGAAGATAAGATATCAATATAATCATGAGGACATAAAAATTTTATTAATTATCAACCCAAGAATGTGGCAAAAGCTAGTAAGGATCAACATTGGGTGGATGCCATGAATGGGGAGCTTGATTAAATTGAAAAGAATGAGACCTGGGAGCTTATATCAAGACCAAAAGACAATAACGTGATAGGAAAAAAATGGGTATTAAAAAAAATAATGAATGAGAAAGGAGAAGTAACACGAAACAAGGAAAGACTTGTGTATAAGGGCTATGCATAAATGGAAGGAATTGATTTTGATGAAAAATTTGTACCAGTGGAAAGGAGGGAAGCAATCGGATGTTTCGGCATATGCATCTTACAAGAAATCTAGAGTTTGCTAAATGTATTTTAAATCGACCTTCCTTAATGGTTATCTACACGAAGAGGTATGTATTGAAAAACTTTATGGATTCTCTCTAACTTGTGATAAATACTATGTGTGCAGATTGAAAAAGGATTTGTATGGACTCAAATGAGCCTTGAGAGCTTGGTAGGAAAACATATTCTCATTCTCATTGTGTATGTGGATGACATCATATCTGAGGATATCATGATAATATGACTTATGAATTTTATGATTTGATGAAAGCAGAGTTTGAAATGTGTATGCTTGAAAATCTCTCATTCTTTTTGGGCTTACAAATCAGCCAAATAGACCAAAGTGTCTTCATATCCCAAATAAAATATACTAAATAAATGCTTAAAAGGTTTAGGATGGAAGAATTTAGACCTATAAGAACACCAATTTAAGTATGATGCAAGCTAAGCAATGAAGATAGCTCACCAAAAGTTGACAAGATTTTTACGATCTATGATAGGCATTCTCCTCTACTCCACCGCATAAAGACTTGATATCATGTAAGTTTTGGGTCTAGTTGGAATATTTAAAGAAGATACAAGGTAAACACACTGCAAGGAAGACAAAAGTATACTAAGATACCTCATGGTAACACTTGAATATGGATTTTTACCTTTGACTTCAACATAAAAGCATACACTGATGTAGTTTAGGCGAGAAACATTGATGACAAAAAGAGTACAATTGGTGGTGATTTATTTGTTGGAAAATTCTTGGTATCCTAGTTGAGAAAGAACCAATCATCAGTTGCACTCTCAACATGTGAGGAAAATTATATAGTTATTGCAATGTGTTGTACTCAAGTTCTTTGGATGAAACAAACATTGGAAGATTACAAGGTAAAATTTGGTAGCCCATTTTTGTTGTTGTTGTGTGATAGAACTAGTGCTATAAGTGTGTATAAGAATCTAGTGTTTCACTCAAAGACCAATAAAATCCCAATTATATATCACTTCTTGAGGGAACAAGTGAATTATAGGAAAATTAGTCTTGAGTATGTGAGCACAAAAGAAGAAATTTCTGATATAAAGAAAAAACCTTTGCGAAAAGAAACATTTGAGTACTGAGGAATGAATTGGGGTCACTTCTTATCCCACCAGTAACTAGAAAGTATTGAGATAACACAAGGGAGTATTCTCATGAGTTATCATCTCCTAATAACTACAATGAATACTTCATATGAGGTAGAGCTAGTCTGCTAGCTCATTTTTATAATCCTAGTTTGGAAACTTGTTTTATATTTTCCATGTCTAAGTGAAATTTATTGAATTGATTAAATATCGTCATGGCGTGCATCATCTCAAGGGCGACTTGAAATAAACAAGAAGGAATATAATTTTAGGGGGATACTATTTAGGTAAAAACGTGTACTTATCCTACTTATTTGCAAATTTATCATGGTATTGTTCGGATGGCCCTTTGTCATAGATGTCAAAGGGGGAGAGAGTGAAATCAAAAACAAGGTTGATTTTTTTTTCCCATCAAGGTTTCAATGTTTCTAAGAAATTTACCATCAATGAAAAAGGGCGAGTTTTTTTGCTCTTTTTCATTGTCTTTTGTGTTGTCATTGATGTGAATTTGCATTGATGGAAAAATATATAAGTATATAACAAGCTTATTAGGCATTTAGAATGGTTTCAAGTTGATACAAAGACACTGCAAGCTAAAATGGATTCTTCATCAAGTTTTGGGATAGCCGTGGATAATAGAATAAATTTTTCAAAGCCTAGTAGTGGTCATGGCGGATAATAAAATAAGAATGTTGTTGAAGTCCTAAAGAAATCCATGGGAAAAAGAAGAAATCCACTTTGAAGTCTAGGGAAAGCCCTAATATATTAAAGAAATTCATGGATCAAAGAAGGAATCTATGAAAGACTAGAGAAATCATGGCTAGAAGAATGAATCCACAAAAGACTAGAAAAAGTCACGAGATAAAACAATGAAGCCATGGATAGAAGAATGAAGCCACGAAAGACTAGAGGAAGCCGTAGGTAAAGAAGGAAAGTTGCGATACATGGGATGAAGCAACAATAAATAGGACAAATCCATAGAAGCCAACACAGAGCCCGAAAATCCTAAAAATCTGATTTTTTTAATCTTGGATTCATTGGAAAAGGTGAGTTTATTCACTATGCATTGGGACAAGAAAAGTCATGATATACAAAAGGAAATTTAAATTGATCATTTGAAAATTATGCAAAGGGTGTTGACCTACTTGGGTCATATGTGACCATTGAAATAACATTATTTGAATGTAATTTATCATGAGAGACTGACCTTCGTTGGGTTGCAGAAATAACATGCATATAAAAGTAATGATTTGGCTCATTTGTGCAAGAGTCAAATATGGGGAGAAATGTGAAAAGAAGATAATTACTTTGCAGATATGTGGGTAGAATTTGAGAGCTGATTAGATGCATTATAATTTGATGAAATTATCAAGAGCATACTCATGAGTTGAAGACAAAAATTTGAGCCCAAGGATAAGAGATGAGACACGTATACCCAGTGTATTATCAATGAAATTCTAATTATAGATGCAAAGACTTTGAATCAATTTAGATGGATGCATGAAGACTGAGAAAAATTCAATAAGTGTTTGAAGGAATGTATTTTTATCTCGTATGTGAAAATAGAATCAAAAAAGTGATCATAACCTATTGTGTAATATATCTTGATTCTATATGATCAATTTATGATATCTTGTTCTACGTGGGTGCTTAGATAACGGGGTTGGTGCACCTTGCAAGTTGTAACTTGATAAATTAGTTTATTGGGTGATTGGAATTTCTTTTAGTTGGTGTTAGAATAATATAAAGTGGGTGCTTCATAATTTGACTGGTGCTCCACGAAACCAACTACTATATGCTTTGGAATTGGGGTTCCTAATAAAGCCTTGGTTTCAAAGTGGGTTTTTCTCCTGAAAGGGTTTCCCACTATTAAATTTTGTGTTTAGTATTATTATTCAATTTCATGTGTTTTAGTGAATACATTTGATACACTACCATTAGGAAACAAGGATGGGTAAGTGCATGAATTTGGGGGCCAAAAAGTAGGAAAAACCTGAAAAACAGATGAAATGAATATGCATTTTTCCATAACGCACTCACGTTTTAATTTTTTAGGATTGGTAATTACTGAACGTATAACGTGTACACATTTTAAAGAAGTCAAAATGCATCTGCATTTTAGAGAAGACAAAACATGTACACATTTTAGGGAATTTAAAATGTGTATGTGTTTTTTGGGTGTCATATAAGATTTCTTTTATTATTTCTTATACTTTAAATTTATTTTAGTAAATATAAGAAATTAGGGTCACTCTACACTTGATGGAAGTGGTCCCGTAGCTCCAATAGTTATAATCTAGAAGATAGTTTTTCAAAATCTAATATGGTCACTACTTACTCATTTTTAGGATTTCAGAAAGGACCTAAAACTTTCAGGGCATATATATTGTAGTCGGTATTTGTTTTGGGAAAGCATATAGTCATTTTTAAGTTTTTTGAACTTATAAAATGGATTTTGGCCCTACCATTGCTTGAATTGGTACCAATTTTTAAAGTTGGTCCATAATTCACTTAAGTGACCATGAATCAACTCTATGATGCTTGTCTACTTCTTACTAAAAAGAGATCCTTACTTTGTAGATAGAGGATTGTTCCTTGAATGGGATTCTTGTCCTATGGCCAAAATGAGGTGATTGTAATGTGCCTCCTCCTTAAGGTTTGATAACACTACTAGGTGTTGAATGAGTTGTTACAAATAGTACCAAGTGAATTGCATCAAGTGAACTTAGATGATTGCTCATTCTTAGAAACATGGCTCTTCATATAAAGATAATCTCCTCATATTTCCTAGTTCTAAAATAATTCTTTCATGGAATCAAATTCATGATTCTCATACATGTTTTTTCTCATATGTCTCTTATGGAGGATAAGGATGCCTTAATACTTCAAAAATAATGGTCCTGATAGCTCGGTGACATGACTAGCTCATTTTAGCTTATTCTCAAGGGTGTTCAATTAACTGCGAAATGGATAAAAATTAATTTTTAGGCCTTCGAGGAAGTATACTCTTATCAAAACTAAATGAGTTGATTGATCACCTGAGACACTATTCCCTACATAGTGAAACATGTTGAATGATCTTATTAGGAATTTCCTTTAGGTAATGGTTTATGATTTAGATTTTAGGGTTTAGGGCTCATGGTTTAGAGTTTAGGGCTCATGGTTTAGGACTAAAGGTTTAGAGTTTAGGGTTTAGGGCTCATGGTTTAGAGTTTAGGGCTCATGGTTTAGGACTAAAGGTTTAGAGTTTAGGGTTTAAGGTTTATTTTTAACATTCATAGTTCCTATTTTAGGATTTAGGGTTTACGGATCAAGGCTTAGGGTTCATGGTTTAGGGTTTAGAGTTTAGGGTTTATGGTATAGGGTTAAGGGTTGAGGGTTTAGGATTTACGGTTTAGGGTTTAGGGCTCAAGGTTCAGGGTTTAGGGTTTAGGGATCAAGGTTGAGGTTTAGGGTTTATGGATCAAGGTTCGGGATTTATAGTTTAGGGATCATGGTTGAGGTAAAGGGTTTAGGGTTGAGATTTGAGGTTCGGGACTTAGGGCTCAGGGGTTTAGTTTTTAGGGTTTATGGTTGAGGGTTTATGTTTAAGGGTTCAAGGTTTATGCTTTTGTCTTAGATCTTAGGGATTACGGAGCCTAAGGTTCGGGGCTTAGGGTTTAGGGTTTATGGCTCAAGTATTATGGTTTAGGGTTTATGGCTTAAGGTTTAGGTTTTAGGGTTTAGAGTTTAGGGTTTAGGGTTTAGGATTTAGGGCTTATAGTTTAGGGTTTAGGGCTTAGGGTTTATGGTATAGGGTTTAGGGTTTATGCTTTAGGGTTTAAGGTTTAAGGTTTAGGGGTTAGGGGTTAGGGTTTAGGGCTCAGGGTTTAAGGCTCATGGATTAGGCTCACCCATTCAGTCACTATAATGTTCTATGTCTTACCCATTCTTATAAGTATTGACAAAGAGTATTCAACTAAAAAGGGTTCATCTACTTCATAGGTAGAACATTCAAGGGATTCATCACAATTTGATGCCTTTCATCTACTGATATTTTAAAGGAGGGAAATGCCCATTGCATGTGAACTATTTCACTCATTGTAATGTTCTGTGTCTTACCCATTCTTATTAGTATTGACAGAGAGTATTCAACTAAAAAGGATTCTTCGATTTCATATGAACAAAATTCAAAGAGACTCATCAAAATTTGATGTTTTTCATTTATTTGATATTTTGAATGAGGGAATGCCCACCTCTCATAAACAAGGTAGTTATAAAAGAAGACTTAATGATGGTTCTAGGCATAAAACTAGGAAATATAGTCCTAAGATATTCAAAAAATGAACTCACTCATGAGACCTATTGGAAATATATGAGGTTTAGGGGTTAGAGCTTAGGGTTCTAGATTTAATGTTTAGGGTTTATGACTCAGGGTTCAGGGCTCAGGGTTCAAGGTTTAGGGTTTAGGGCTAAGGATTTAGGGTTTAGGGTTTAGGATTTAATGTTCAGTGTTTAAGGTTTACTATTTTTGTTTTAGGGTTTAGGGTTTATAATTTAGGATTTAGGTCTCAAGGTTAAGAGTTGAGGGTTAAGGGTTTGGGTCGCAGAGTTTAGGGTTTAGGGTTTAATATTTAGGGCTTAGAGTTTAGGGTTTAAGGTTTTTGGTTTAGGGTTTAGGGTTTACGATTTAATGCTTAGGATTTAGAGTTTAGGGTTTAGGGGTCAGGGTTTAGGGTAAATATGATTTAGTTTTTAGGGTTTAGGGTTTAGGGACATTTAGGATTTAACATTTAGGGCTTAAGGTTTAGGGTTTATGGTTTAGGGCTCAGGGGTTTTTTAGGGTTTAGGGGTTAGGGTGCATGGTTTAGGGTTTACGGCTTAGAATTTTGGGTTCCAAGTTACGGGTTTAAGGTTTAGGGGTTAGAGATCAGGGCTATATATTTAGGGTCTAGGGCTCAAGGCTTAGGGTTTAAGGTTTAGGGTTTAGGGCTCAAGGATTAGGGTGTAGGGTTCAAGGCTTAAGGTTTAGGGTTTATGGTTTAGGGATTAGGGTTTAGGGTTTAAGGTTCATGGTTCATGGTTTATGGCTTAAGGTTTAGGGTTTGGAGTTATTGGTTTAAGGTTTAGGGGTTAGAGCTTGGGGCTTTGGATTTAGTGCTTAGGGTTTAGGGCTTAGGGCTTAGGGTTTAGGGTTTAGGGTTTAGGGTTAAGGGTTTAGGTTTTAGGTTTTAGGGTTTAGGATTTAATGTTTAGGGTTTAGGATTTATTATTTTTGTTTTAGGGTTTAGGGTTTAGGTCATAGAGTTCAAGGTTTAGGGTTTAGTGTTTAGGATTTAGGGCTTATGGTTTAGGGTTTAGGGATCAAGCTTTAGGGTTTAGGATTTAATTTTTAGGGTTTAGGGTTTAGGGTTTAGGATTTAGTTTTTAGGGTTTATGGTTTATGGGTTAGGGTTTAGGGTTTAGAGTTTAGGGTTTAACATTTAAGGCTCATGGTTCATGGTTTAGGGTTTAGGGCTTAAGGCTCAAGGTTTAGGGTTTAGGGCTCATGGGTAAGGGTTGAATATTTAAGGATTAGGGTTTAGGGCTTAGGATTTAGGGTTTAAGGTTTATGGTTTAGTTTTTTTATGTTTAGGGATAATTGTTTAGGGTTTAGGGTTTAGGGTTTTGATTGTAGAATTTAAATGCTAAAATATTTAGGTTGAATGCTAAAAGCCTGAAAATTACCTATGTATTGACCAGATTATACTATAAAAAACTATCTCCTAAACCATGACTAATGGAGTTATGAGACTAGTTCCATAAGGTGCAGAGTGACCCTAATTTCTTATATTTACATAAATAAATTTAAATTTATTATTATTTAGTCTTATTTATATTTTATTATTTCTTATACTTCAACATTTATTTTTGTAAATAGAAGCATGTCAAAAGCATATACAATGTTTATACTATACAGAACACGTACGCATTATAACACGTATGTGTTTTGTGTTTTCTCTTTTTCCAAGCCATGCCTCAAGGCTTGGATCCAGTTTGGATCCCCAAGCCTGAGGCATGGACCTGCACAAACACAACAAACAACGTGTTTTTGCAAGAAAATGTAAAAATTCCACTTCCTCTATGATAAATCAAAATAAAACAATCGATCCATTTAAAAAAATTATACAACGACGATGCGCAGAAATTTTTCTTCTTTCTAATCAAATTTTCTAACTAATATAAGGTTTCCATATTATTTATTTTCTAACTATGCCTTTTTATAGCTATTTTTTGAAGTTTAAATATGTCTATCTTTCATTGTGTATCTTTTATTTTGGGTGATCAAAATTGAAAAACAATTATACTAGCACAAACTAGGCATAATTCTATACATATTAAAAAAAATATAATTTCGATATTTTTGAGGTAGTTAGGGGGACGTCGGAGCTTCATTATTTTTCAAAACATAAAATTTATGTACTAGAAAAATCATAAACAAAAAAATTACTAAAAAAATCTTTAAAAATTCTAACACAAACTAGACACTCTTAGGTATCTTTCTACTAAAGGGTTTTCAAAAATACTAAATGGTGATCAAAAAAGTGTGGGGGGCACAAAATTCACTCTATTATGTTTTTTAACAAAAAAAAGAGCACGTATTGGTATTTTAGTTGTTTTATCCACTTAAACTTATCCATTTTCAATAAAATTTAGTAGCTTAGAAACTAGACTCAAAATGCTACGATTCATATTTCTACAACATCTTCCAATTTTGAGTGTAACTATTTCGAAAAACTCATACAAGTTGAAGTTTTTTATTTTTTAGAAAAATGCATCCACTTAAGACCCCCTTTTACCCCCCAACTTGGTGCACTTACCCATATATTGTGTTGGAGTGTATTAAATTTTTATCTACATTGATTCACCCACGCTCTTAGTGCTTGTGATCTCTAATAGTTGTGGTTTTATAAAAGAAAGATCAAGTATAAATACTTAATGCCATCACTGTGGGGATGGATTTGACTATGAGAAATCCAAAAAAACACCATCACCTATGGGTGATGACATTAGCCTTAGGAGAAACCCTATGGTCAAAGGTGTAAAACACGTGGAATGGAAGATGAGAAATAAATGGAGGTGAATGAAAATGTTCTCAGGTGATCAAAAGAAAGGATAATAGTGTTTAATAAGAAGAAGTTGATAGACATAATGAAACAATTAGACATATTAAGTGCAATGTGTGAATAAAGAGAAGAAATGAGGAAAGTATAGGGTAACTAAGGCTAATAGCGACATCTTTTGAATATTGTGGTCTATCCCACATGACCAAGTCCAATCACACCCCAAACTCACGTAATGCTCTTAAGGAATCTGCTGAGAAGAGGGATGCATTAGCATCCCATGCAAAAATTAATTTTTATAAAGTTTCAAAAAATATGGTGTATACATATGCCCCAACTAAAGATCATTATGTGTCACAATAGCAAAACAGAGATGGTGTTCGGAAAAATATCTATGCAACATGAAATCAAAAGGAAATGTTGAAAGTAAAGCTAATTTGAAATTGTTGTAAGAAAATAATGAACTCCACTACCGATGTCACTTGTCTTTCATGTGGCATGCGCAATAGTTTCCTAAAACCCTTAATATGTAAGAATAAAAAAACACTAGAAGATAATCGATAAAATAATACATAAATAACCTAATTTAGAGGTCACAAGAGGGATGAAAACTAAGAAGTAGTTAGTAATGTTGAATAACACAAAAACACAATGGGTAAAGGCTATAAGGATGATAAAATGTAATAAAAGATGTTAACTATGACACAATGTCATGGATTTAGTGGACCTGAAGAGATAGATAAATTACAAAAGTATCCAATGTAGGAAGCAATGGCCATATAAACCCAAGTGGAAAGGTTAAATCAATGCAGGATGAACTAGATTAAAATATTAGGTTGATAAAATAGTTAATTTGAGTATGTTTTTATGGAATATTGTTATGTATAAATGGATAATTGAGAAGATAAAACATATAAATATTCGAGAAAATGAGAGTTAGTGGTTTCTTTGAGATTTGGACTTCACGGTTTATATATTATAGGTATTGGGACCCAGGATATCTTTAATGAGATAAGGAAACCACCACTTTTGATTATATTTAACTTATTTTTCATGGGTATAATCTAACTTCAAGACGAGGTCACCGGATTTGAATTTTGAGGCTTGATAAGATTTTTTTATTACTTGAAATATTCTCTTTATATATATAGTTATAATGTATGACCTTATCATGTTTTTCATTAAGTATATTGAGGGAATGTCACCATGCTTCATGGAAAATTTTGTCAACGATGATTCCATGTAGGGAAATTCAAAGAGAAGGAAGTTCTACCTCGAGAAGAAGGAATAATTTAGAAATGGTCATACAAAAGAATGGGGTTTCCCAATGGCCATGTGGACACTAGTATGATAAGTCCAAAGCACCAGATATAGCTTAATATTCTAGTGAGAGTGTGATTCTCATATGGTTTTTGAATAATTTTGTTAAGGATTTTATTAGAATATTTACCTTGTATGTTGCATTGAGGATGATGAGTTGAAAATTTGTTCTTAATTTAGAGTTATTTGTAGAGAGATTTCATTTATTTACATTTGAAGCTCCCACTATTTTCAAATACAATTGTGTGAGGGATTCTAAAGTTACAAATGATTTATTTAAGGATAAACTTGTAAATGGTAATGCCTTTCATATTGTTAAGAGGCATGGCTTCCATACACTTGGTGAAATATTCAATGGAAGTGATATTCAAAAGATGTTCATATTAAGAGAAAGGAATTTTGTTGATGTAAGCCAAACCTCATATACTAACGGGCCATGCAGCTTCAAGAACTTAAATCTTGTCTAGTGGAGAGTGAATAAGGTCATTATGATATTTACAAGGTTTTCATTTATTTTTTAAATGCATCAGAATTAAGTTATAGGGTAGACCAATAATAACACATATGGAGACATTTGTGTGATAATTCATGTCTTCCAAAGTGTCCACCATAGGTTCCCTGTGTTCTTCTTTAAAGAGATAAGGGACTTCATCCTCAAATACATGGTGGAGTGGAGCATCATTAAAGATGTGAAAATAAATGATATTATATGTGATAATATATTTTAAATATTTATTGCATATTATAGTGTGCTTGTAGGAATCAAAATCAAGGGTATATTTGATGTTGGATGATTTGGATAAATTCTATATACCATGAACTAGGGGAAGTAGGAATGACATCCATGTGAAAAATAAGAGGAGATTCAATAGAAGGATGTAAAGAATGGATTTTATTAATTTGGACCATGTCTTGGTCTTGTGGAAAATCTAAGCAAGGTTTAAATTTAATAGTAGATGCTTTTAATGAATAAATCAAGGCATTGTATTCTCAAAGAATAGATTCAATAGTAAAAGAAAATAAATTTCATGTGAGTCCTTATAATTTTTAGTGACATGCTTTTAGATTATTACTTTAACATCGGTAGGTGTTACTAAATTGTTAAAAAAAAAAGTTGGGAATCACTTATGACAAGAAGATACGTGATATTATAGGAAAAAGTGGCTTCCATGCTAATGATAAGAGCAACATATTCATCCGTGTTGTTTGTGACATCAATTTCAAGTTAGAAGGAGAAAGAGAGTATCTTTCCTAAGGGACTAGTTAGAACACGACCTTTCCTAACTCCCTAAAATGTTTTTCTCTTTTGAAATGGATATTCCAAGTGTTTTCATGGATTTCCATAATAATTTCTTCATATTTAGCATTTTTACTTAAAATTTTAGGATTAGGATTCACATCACTAACTATGAGGGACTATTCTTCAATATCAACAATGAAATTGTAGTATTAATATTTAATTATAAGGGATTGATTCCTTCCTTCAATCGAGTATGTCCTCATCGGAAAAGGCATCAAGAACATTTAGTGTTGTGGGAATTGGAGTAGCAA
Organism: Taxus wallichiana var. yunnanensis; assembly: GCA_018340775.1. NCBI lineage: Eukaryota > Viridiplantae > Streptophyta > Pinopsida > Cupressales > Taxaceae > Taxus > Taxus wallichiana. The sequence goes on from CM031237.1 coordinate 690,295,642, forward strand.
AAAGTTAATCCACAATGGTTTTACCTTTAACATCATTTTGCATAATGATATATAATTCAAATTCCACAAAGAACACCATCTATTTAGCTTGTGGTTTGTTGGGAGGACAACAAAGTAGGATAAATGGTAGAGTAGATCATTTTGGACCATGAAATAAGTGGTTTGGTAGATCATGCAATGGTTCATCTTGGTTTCAATGAAATAAATGTTCAAAAATCTCGTTTGATAGAGGTATAACAGGTTTCATATTGAAGGGTGTATAAAATAATGTAGCGAGATGGTATGCACATTCCCTTTTTATCCTCTTGAGACAACATTTCCCAGCAGAGACAAGGGTAGATGAGGTATAGAGAATGAGTGGTCAATAAAAGGATAGGTAGTGTGGGATTAGTGAGGAGAGATGATTTAATATTTTTAAATGTTTATTGACATTATTTATTCTTTTAGAGTACAAATATATGCTAATTCAAGGACGGATCGTTGGATTTCCCAAAAATTCTTTAGGAAAGTATAGATGTTAGGTATAGAGGTAGGGTAAGGAATGTTGAGGATGGATTTGATATTTTCATGATGAATGTCTATACCATGTTTGGAGATGAGGAGTCCTAATACTTTTTCTTGTGTGAAACAAAAGATGCATTTACCCAAATTAAGGTGAACCATGTATTTGTGGAGTAATCGAAGGGAAAATTCCAAGTCTTGGGCATGATCCTCTACCCATTGAGATTTGATGAGAAGGTCATCCACATACGCTTCAAAAATCTTATGAATGAGATAGTGAAATATGAGCTCCATATCTTGTTGATCATTTTCTCTGGAATTTTGAAGCTCAAAAGGCATCTTGACATAGAAATAGATTCCCCATTTAGTAGTGAATGTAGTTTTATGTTGATCTTAAGGTGTTATTTGGATTTGATTACATCCTAAGAAGTTATCCATGAGGTATAAGATCTCATAGTCTTTTGTGGCATTGGAAATGACATCAATGGAAAAAAAAAGGGTAATTATCTTTTGGACATGTGAGGTTTAGGCTACAAAATTCAATACGATTTCAAATGGCTAGTGTAACTTTCTTAAGAAGATGATATTAGATACCCATTCAGAATATTTGACTAGATGAATATATTTGGCATCAATAATATTTATGAGCTCTTTATGACATAGGTTGTTGATTTTGGGAGGGAAATTATGAATATTTTTCCAAACTAGTGCAACATTATGGTAGGTAATAATATTATGGAGTACAATGTAAGGGTCAATTTCAGGCATGTTGGAGTATCTCCAAGAAAATGCTTCCTTTTTTCAAAGGAATTAAATATTTTTATCAGGTGGATGGAGAAATTATTTGACTAAAAAATGTAACATTCCCATTTTAAGTATTTAGAAACAAGGGAATTTTTTTTTATACATAATGTTCAATGTTCTAGATAATCATAATTTAGAACACACATTCCATACCAATCAATATCATAACATATAACCATATGCAGTTGTAAATGACTCAGTGAACTACTGATCTCTCATTTCATGAATTGGTTATCAACTGATCTCTCATGTTAACTTAAGTATTGAATACTATGGGTATACTATGTATACTTGGTTATCTTACCCTATTATGGGTATTGAGTGTTCATGTTTAAGAAATATATCTGAATAGTTGTTACCATATTCATCTGAAATCACATTTCTTGAACTAGGTGACATAGGAGAACACAACCAACAACTTGCAATACTTTGGCCAAAAATTTCCAACATACTGCTCATGTTACTATTCGTAGACGACATACTCGTCTAATAAGAATACGTCCTTCACCTCACTCATATGTTATCGAGAATGCTCTTTAATGAATTATGTCATTCCACTTGTCTAGGGTTTGACCTAACCTAGGTTATTGACATAAGATGGTATCTTGAACCACTCACGATGACATAGGGTATATGGGCATACTCGGTCGATCTAATTCAATTGAATGTGCCCAATTACCTAAGTCATTGAAGAGTCACTTCCTATGCTAAACCATATCCTTAACTTGATATAGAGAGAAACCAAGTTCAATTCTAGATTTGAGTAGATCTAGATGAACCAATGTTGAAGTGTGTTCCAACATGTCAACTACAACACTATATCCTCGTGAAGACCCAAGTCTTCACGAAGTTACAGTTCTATAGTTTCCATGTACCAACATCTGAAATTACTACTTCATCACAATTTACACACCTTAAGAGGTAATTTCAACTTAATTATCTTTGATTTAAGATTCAAATCACAGCAACCTTGCATAACCTTAATCCCAACAATCCTTAAGGTTTCCATCCTTATTTGAGTTGATTAAATAATATGGAACTTCATAAACCTATGATTGCTTTTATGTTCATTAACTTTTTTCTTAACGTGCAATTAATCAAAAATAGAACAACATCCATCATAATATTTATTTAATGTGTCTCAACCATTCAAGAATGTATAAGAACAAAACAGGTTCTGTTACAGTAGACTTCATAGATATGAAGTCTAAATGGTTAATGAACTCATATACCATTCATTTATTTTGTATCCTTTTGAGAGGAGGAGAACCTTCCTCTTTATGGTTAAGTGTTAGGATTTATTATAACCTTATCCATTTCACACTTCCTGATATTTTAACTATACATTCATTAACATCATAATAAACCATACAAGATTAGGTAAAGAACATCAATACATGCAACTTAGTAAGTTGCATTCAAGTAAGGGAAATTGTACTAATTCCCATTTATCCAACTCATTTAATGACAACAGAAATAAGGATCCAATCAAATATGAATGACAACATCAAAGATAGGATTACAAATTTCCTTCATATTATACACAAGAGAATTGACATAATCAATTTAAGTAACTTCACCTTTTCAATTTATCACGATAAAATACACATTTTTCAAGACTATGCATTACTTGATTTATTTCATGTCAACAACATCAAGATCATTAAAAGAATAAAAATTTCTTCTTTCAATACATCTCAATAATTAATAAGAATTCTTTATAAAAGGTCAACGCTTTTAAGCAACCAATACATCATATAAGTTATTGCCTTCCTTTATCACTTACGAAGTCCATCTACAAAAATTTCTAGCACGAGTCAGTTCATTGAATTGAGCATGATAAGCACTAAGCATTAAAACGACGTGCTTTCAACTAATTGTTTCATAAAACCAACTCTACTTTTATGAAACAGTGAGGTCAAGAAGACAAATAAATCATAAGTAGTAACAACCATAAAAGAAGAACAATTAATCAATTTGAATAACATTTAAGGAAATATCATGATGTAATCAGCAATCTACAACATGATATCAGATAAATAATGTTCCAACCAAAACACTTATCCATATCAAATAAAAGTACCTTCTAATTATTTCCTTCACAATTCATCTAAATTTGAAATACAAAAATTAACTTCACTATTTAACCAAAACAGAGTTACTTTCAGAAGTAGGAACCTTCTAACTTAGCTTACAGAGTTTCATAAAAAGACAACTACAACCAAGCTCATTCCAGCTTCATAAAGGTTTTAGGATGAATCATCTAACAATATAAGTAAATAAGAGTTTCACATTTTAGATGTGACATCCTAATTCCAAATCCAAGACATAGTGTAATGCCCACTTCAAACTACCACTTGAGACCAAGAAACAAACTAGGTTTAGCTAGGAAAAATTATGGAATATTTTTTTTTATTAAGAGTGTTTGCAATAAGGTTACAAGATCACAGTTAACAAAAACATGGTTAAGATTAACAATCAAGACTGACTTGCAACAAGTGCTTCTAACAACCATTATCAACAAGACACATGGTGAAAACAAGAGGTTAAATTCATCGCTTAGGTTAGGAGAGTAATTTATCACTCAACCCTGCTCTAACAAGCTTATAGGGTTCAAATTTATTTTTCACACAATAAGATTCATCAAAACTTTCCTAAATCATGCCCATTGGGTAGAAAATTTCCTCACCTTTCCAACCATATAAATAAGTCCTCCTAACTCTTTATAAATCTCAAGTTATGGGCCGGTGGAGTTTAGGGGAGAAATTTTCCCTAGGGAGAGTCCGTGGGCTTAGGGAGAATTTTTTTCCCTTGAGTGGGTCGGCGGGGCGGGGAGGAAAATTGGAAATTTTCCTTTCTTGAGTGCAAAAGCGCAATTTCCCTCCATACGTTCGTGAGTCCGGAAAGACACGTGTCACTTCCCGATTGGCGTGGGGAAAAATAGAACAATGGGGAAAGTTAGAAATTAGAATTTTTAGGCCAAAAGCCCAAGGGTGAAATTCATCACGTGCCTCTGCCAAGGAGAAAACCTATGCCACGTTTCAAACTCCTATTGGTCACGGGGGTCGCGGACCGACGGAGCAAAAAGGAAAATTGATATTTTAGAAGTTAAAATCTCAATGGCAAAAGAAACTCCCTACTCCCACCGAGGTCCAAATTTCCATGTGTCAAAGACGTGACTGAAGCGCTTGAGATCAGCGGGTCACGGGAAAAATTGGGAATTTTTCCCAAGGTCGAAAACCAAATTTTCCAAAGGAAAATTTTCCTTCCCTCCTCTGTCATTGTCTAAGATGCCATGTGGTGTTCTCGTGATTGGATGCGGGCTGGTATAATGGCGAGAGAGTTAAGACTTTGAGCCAAAAAGGGTTTAGTTTTCAAATTTATTCCATGCGCCCTCCAATCCACGTGTCAGCACATGATTGGCTGTGGGGCCATAGGGAAAAGTGGGAAAATTTTCCCAAGGTCAAATTTTCAAAAGGTTAAGTTTCCAAAATGAGTCCACCCTCCAAAGTGCCACGTGGAAACATTTGATTAGTTACGAGGGTTACGGGGCCATGGAATTTTTGGGGAAATTTTTCCAAAGGTTAAATTTTGATTTTTAAACAGTTAGATTAATTTTTGGACGGCTATTTTGAAGTAAAACTTCAAATGGCCATAACTTTTGATAGAAAAGTCAGTTTTTGGAAAAAAGGACTTTACAAAAATATCTCGAGCCATATTTTCACAAATATCATAAATTTTGGATTTTGATGAAGTGTTTATGGTTAGTTTTAAGAAATAAATATGCAAGGTTTTCAATTCAAAACTGGCAATTTTCCAACTTGTAAGATTTTGATCAAATTTTGATTTTCTTCTTCTCAACATGTCAATTGAACATGGAGACTTGATCTTGGGTAGGTTTAGGAGTGATTACAAGATTCAATTTGTTTAGTTGAGTTGAAATTTTATATTTTTACAACTTCTGACAGGAAATGGTTATGCAAGTTGAAATTGGATTTTTGATGAAGTTCTAAAATGTCTTTCTTAGTGTTGAGGTCAAATTGAGTTCATTAGGGTATATTGCATCTAAGTTATAATGTTTCATATCTTATTGCAAGTTATAATTTTGAACTGTGCATTTATTTGATAAACTTAATTGACCAATTTATAAATGAAACAGAGATCTCTCACTAATGAGTTTGCAAATTAATTTACAACTTTCAAATATGGAAAGCATGTCAAATTCCTATCTCAGGCATTCAATTGATTCAAACAAACACTTACATTCAATATGTAAAGTTAATTTCATTTTTAAAACTCACTTCAAAAGAACAAAAGACTGTCATTTCTTTCCTACGTGTTCTTCTTCCCAAAACAGAGATTACAAACACAACAATTAAATTGCAATACAACAATGCAAGTTGAGAAAGGGATGTAATTCATTATTGATTTCCAACAATAACTTAACAACTTATTTCTTTCTTTAAATTTCAATACGCAATTTACAAACTGTATGACATTCTTTTCCAAAACAGAGAATGGAATAATAACTCTTTACATTTTCCAATGAATCTCAATCTTTCCTTTCCAATGCAAAGTGTCTTCTCATTACAACAATAATACAATCATCCACTTCAAAGTGGGAAGGTTACAATAATTTTTCTCAAAGGAAGGGACTGTAAAACTATATTTTATTTTGCTCCAAAATAGCAGCATGTTGATTTCTTCATCTTTTCATCTTGATCACAACAAGGAAGGGGGAAAGGCAATACTCTCCACCCAACCAAGACATCCAATGGGAAAAGAGAAGCCATATTTCCCATTGGCCCCTGAGCTCAACCATATTGGAATAGAGTATGAACATCAACACATGGAAACAAAGGCTTCTATAACAACAAACAACATTCTTTTCACATGCATAATACAACAAAATACACAGTCCAAACAAAGACAGCAGTTCACAACTGCAATAAGAATCATACACACAACACATGGGCTTGATCAAGCAAGCCATCAAGAGCAAGAACTATGGGAAACTACTTATGCCTCCCTATTTGGAATTGGGCATCCACCTAAATCATACCACCAATAACCATATCAAATCCCATAAACCTTATATCTCCCAATCCCTCCTTATACCCCCAAAATTTCTCCTTTATGCCCCCTAAGAGTAAAAATGCAAGTAGTTTCTTTTCCAGGGTGGATCCCAATCCAAAACTCCCTCCAAAATAGAACAAGTGCCATTGGAAATCCCTTATGCCCCCATATGAAACCCCCATAGCCTTCTCCTACACCTTTCCCTAAGCATTCTACCCAACCAGCCAAAAATACACAACACATTCACCATTTTTCTCATGCAAGGAAAGAGAAAACAAAATTTAAAAAGGGAAAGATCCTACCTCTCCATAATGGATTTTGTTTCCAAAACAACAAGCTCCTTCACTGCTCAAAAATACAGTCCAAAACAGCCAGCTCTTCAATGAAAAAAATCAGTCCAAGAATAACAACACCAAGCATGAAAATGAATTTTCCAACCTTTCTCCACAAGAAAGACTCCCATAGCAATAAAATTCAACCCAAAGAAGAAAGAGAAAAGTTTCAACAACCATAACCAAGAGAAGAATTCAAATTTTTAAAGGAGAAGGAGTGGAGAGGATGATGTGGATTCCAAGTGGGATGCCACATCATTCTTCCTCAACCACAAAAGAGAAATTCAACCTCACAACTAATCACAATAAATGGAGATGACAATCAACTTACACACTCAAAATTAACCCATACTTTAACAAGGACTAAATTAAAAGCTTGTAAGGAAAGTGCAATAAAAACTTACACATAGTCATTTCAAAATACAATTAAAAAGGCTAATTTTGACCCCCAAACCATAGGTATGGTTGGTGGATGATTTTAAGAGGTGTGGGACAAGTTTAACTTGTCCCACAAGCCTCAAAATGCAGCCCTCAAGGAAAAATTCGAATTCCTTTGAGGATGAAGTGTCCTACACTCCAAAATCTGACTTACACAATCTTTCACATCACTTACATCTTCTTACACATTCTTACAACATGCATTAATATCTATGACTTCATTTATTACATTCTTTTGACATAATGATTTATTTATTTAACACATGGTTATATATAACATAAACCCAAATCAATTAACAACTAATGAAAGGGGTAACACATCACAAATAAAATACATGCAAACATTACAAAAAAAGAAACACATTAAAGTAATACATGAAATCCCTTGGTCACATTTTAAAGGTGATTCCCCCATGGGAATCCCTAACAAACACAACATACAAACAATTACAGTTGCCATGGTGACCTCGTTGAATTCATCCAGAATTCTAATATGGTTAGTCTCCAGTCCCCCGACATTGTTGTGATATTTTAACCTGCAAAATAACAATACCTCCTTCGGCCTCATGGCCATATCAGAACATCCAAAATGATATAAACAACATATAAAGATCAAATACAAATCACAAAAACATCAAGAATTCAACATCATCATTTAAATTCATTTTGCAATTATATCATCATCCAATGAATGCCTATACTAGAGCTACTCTAAATATCAAATGTCACATGTCTAAAATCAACGTCAATACTATATCCATGTCAATAGTATATCATCATCCAAATATAATAATGTCTCTAATAATCAGCATGGGTGCTAACTGAATCAAGGTCCTTAATAATCCATGATCTAACATCTACACATCATACTAAATCAAAACATAATAATGTCCAAAATGAGATCAACAGTCTCAAGATCAGTATCTAAACAGTGTCAAAGGGAAGTGGGCACTACACATAGGCTAAGTTCTCAAGTTAGGCTATACATTAACATTAGGAAAGTATTCACTCAATGCACAACATCTCACATTAATCTACTATCACAAATATTAAAATCCTTTAATACAAGTCAAGTGAATAAGCAAGTAGTAATGACGACTACACAAAGGCATTTATGAAAGTAATGCAACTGAACCAATTAAATCTATGACAAGATTTACCCAAAAGAAGAAGAATGACTGTGATAAAATAGTTTAGAACTTCCTTTACAATTTGGTTAACCTGAATCCCCATTCATAACTCAGAAAAGAGACCGCAACACAAATATCTCACGGTTTCTAAAGAGACAACGATGACTCATAACCTCGAGAGAATAAAGAGAAAAGGTCAATCAACATGGTTAGAGAAGAATTTCAACATTCATTTACAAGAAATTCTAGTCGTAAAAGGATTGGTACAAACCCAACCATAATATCCTTAGACTCTTTTAAACATAGAAAACATGCACAAAAAAGCATTAGATCGAATCATACAACTACAAAATGCAAGTCAAGTTTCAAAATAAGGTTCACCCAAACATGAAGCAAAAGCAGTAGTAGTAGTATTATTCTCATCAAGAAAGAGATGTAATAATCATAATTTCTAACAACTTGCAGGGAATTAACAACCTTCATCATTCATTAAAAACATCAAAGTTTCAGTCAAAGGAACCAAAGACTATCCATTGTGAATCAATTTCAAAGAAGTTACATTCCAAGATCGACATGTATAGCTACATTCACATAAGCTATCAATAGAGATGAAAAAGAGTACTTTTCATTACATTACTATGGATAGTTCAACTGCACACCTCTACAAATTGACAAGGTAAATTATCCCTTCCAATCTTACCCAGAGAACAAAGAAATGGAAGAGTCCAGAAAACCCCTTACTTAGAACTGATTTGGTTAGTTCCATATTGAGAAACTTGAACCGAAAGTCTGAATAACATCTTTAAAGATTCACAAAAACAAAATCAGGAAGGAATCAACAAGTTTACTCTAGCAAGTTACTCAAGAGGTTAACCAAGATCAGGAACAGTATTCAAAATCAACAACTTCTAATTCAACAGGGAAGTTGACAACATGATCAACATATTGAAAGCTCAAACAGAGCTATGAGACTAACCCTAGTATCGACTCATACAAGCCGATTATCACAATGTCCCCAACCAACAGGACCTCATCTATTTATCCTTTAGTTTAGTCCTCCAGAACTTAAAGAAAGACACATATATATATATATATATATATATATATATATAATATCAAAATAAAATACTTCACACATAGGTATTCCCAACAAGATAGCCTCAAAATCTAAGTGTCCAAGAATCAATTAACACATAGTTTCCTTAAAAGAACTTAATTCAAGAAACTTAGTTTTTAACTGAAAAGATAAGAGGAATAATAAAACATTCACTCTTGTTTCCATACAAGATGAATCCACAAAAATAGAGATTCCAAACACCCAATATCTACCCATCTCCCATCGAATACTGAATTCGAAGAACTGATAGATTATATAATAAGTTCAATAAGAAGTCACTTATTTACTATTTTCTATACAAAATTCGATTTCATAATCTCTAATCGAAGTATTCATAACAGTACAATTCCAACATGAGTAACAAAACTTCCACAAACAAAGATGCGATAGAGAAGGATATGCATTTACCTTCTAGCAACCCAAAAAAGCAAACCCATTTCAAAACTTGAAGCCTCATTTCATTTCCATAATCCCTTTTTTGAACAGAAAAGTAGGATTCATGCATGCACATCATTACTCAAATCACCACAAGATTTAAGGTGGGATTCAACATTGAATGAACAGGAAAACAACCCATCTTCTACCTTATCAAGCAGAGTTTCTTCAAAATAAATATAGAGATTTTTCAAGCAAGATTGCATGGTATTCATAACAAAATAAAATACCCATTTATTTCATGAGAGAAAATTTGTTTTAATGAAGAAATTTAGAGAAAAGAAGAGCAGCTTAATGGATAGAGCCTATCATGCCTGATAGTGCTTTTTTCGATTCGAAAAATTTTTCTAGCCGAGCCTCCATAACTCCTCCAAATAAAGTCAAAAACAAAAATTTCCTTCTCAAATGCCTCATATACTTCCATTGGATCGAAAATAGTCCAAGGGAGTTAAAAATAGTAACAAACTAAAAATAGAACTACTTGGTTCAAAGAACTAGATAGCTCCATGCAGAGCAAAAATCAAAATGCATGAAAGACCAAACAACTCTCAAAAAATCTGCTCACATGGTTTCCAAGGTAGTTTTCTGCAAAAACCGATGACCATAAATGTCATTAATTTCCAATCTCCCACCTATATCTCCATGCCACTACCATCTAAAGTTGGCGAGTCCAATTTCCACCATGGCATGCATTACTTAACTCTAGTGATGATGCCAAGTAGGTTTCCGCCAAATTTCCATGCCTCTACCAAAACTGGTAGTACCCTCTATTAAATTCAAAAATCAAATCAAATAAATGACTTAGGAACCATCACCATGTCATCCACTTGCCATACGACCCCCTTAGGTCCCCTTCCATCCTTGCATTAGTTTAGGATAGATATCATTAGCTTAGGATCCGTCCTTAGGTTAGTTTAGAAAGTATTTACCTTAGGTTTTTAAACATTGCCTTAGGTAAATTTTCCATCTTAGGATAGGCCATACTCCATACCAATTTAGTATTAGGTAATAGGTTATAAATAAACCTATAGTTACCTTAGGTTATTTCCAAATCCCCCACTTTGTAAAACATACAACTTAGGTAAGGATGCAACAAGATTAGTGTAAACATAGATATAAGGTAGGTCTAGTTTACCTTAGGTTAGAATCCCGTTAGGATAGATCTTAAAGATCTAGGACTTAGGTTTTTACCCTCAATAGTCCTGAAGTAGACCTCCATCCTCTTTACACCATTTAGTGTCCTGGAGAAATTAACAAGAAGATCCGAGCACACTACTTACAGTAGAGAATGCAAAGCAAGAACTTCCAATAAGATCAATGAAATTGTATAAATACAAGAGTTCAGTCCTTTATTTCCTTCAACCTCTGAATGTTAGTTTACCATACAGATCAGGTAAGAAGAATTAAAACATACCTTGGATCAATGGAATTGATCAAGGTTTTGTTATTATAAAGAGATAATTTGCAAACAATGAAAGGAACGATAACCAGATCGTACGAGCCAAGAACACAGAGATGCTAATGAAACACCACGATCAATAAGATGAAAGGAATTTGCGAAATAACTTTACATAAAACCTTTGCAAAAAAATGATAAACAATATCATATATTATTATGGAGCTCAATGCAATACATTGAGAATGGGCCTTGCTTAAATAGGCAAGGAATAACAATCTAAGAACCGATCAAGGTCGTAGATCAAGCCATAAATCAAGGAAATAACTAGTCATCAAAGAACTAGTCAATACCATATATTTATGAGAGAATTAGACATCAAGGATCTAATCAATACCATAGATCAAGGAAAGAACTAGTCAATACCATAGATCAAGGAAAGGACTAGTCCATACCATAGATTAAGGAAAGAACTATACCTTAAATCTAGATAATATCTCCTAATATCTAAATAAGATAAAATAAATATCCACACACATAAGTGGGTGAGGATAAATACAATAAAGGTAAATAAAGTACCTAGGTGAACATGAGCTAAGGTAAATACCTACTCTAACACCCCCCCTCAAGTGAAGCTAGGGGCCAAAATAGAAGTGGCATGTCCATAATATGAGTCCCAAAAACTAGGCCTGATGAGGTACTCATGTACAATAACTGGGAAAAAAGGGACACCGCAAGGTACCCAAAACTAGTAACAACAAAGTAAAGAGAGTAAAGACCCGCTCCAAGGCATCCCAAGAAGCTCGGCTCAAAAACTCGTAAAATGCTGAAAAAAATTTGGTGTGCACTGTGGTCTGAATCCACTACTCGATCACAAAACTCAAAAACAACTGACACTGGGTTTCACCGAATAAGCTCCATACAAGGAGACTGTCAACGGAGTGATGTCGAAAGTGTAAAAAAATACCAAACATAATTCGATCAACTGCTGTAAATAGGTGTGCCACAATCCAAGAACAAAACCAAAGCAATAAGGCAAGGACACAAAATCCAGTGTCACGATCCAAGAAAAGCCAAGGTAAAAAGACAAGGACATAAAACCCAAAGAAGCGAGAATCGAACCACACCCTCCCATAATCTTTGAATGGGTGGAGTGATGCTACAAATCTATATGAGTTACCCAAAATCAACTACTTGAACACTAACAAAATAACACTGGAATTCACCAGAATAGATCCCTCACAAGAGATACTATCAACATGCCAAAAGTGTGAAAAATACAGATACAAAATCTCTCAACAAATAAGAGAGATACACTACACCTTCTAAAGAAAAATACTCAAAACAAGAAGCATCACAATGCAGAAGGTATAGAAAGTGGATTAAGAGGCCGAATGGTAGAGGATCCATGCCTGTAGATTCCTCTCAATGAATGCCTATGTCTCCGCCACGAGTGATCATATATCCACCCCAAATCAACATGGATGGATGAAGAAGATGCCTGTTTATGACTTGGTACAAAATGCACAATGGGTCTATGTAAAAGAACATCGAATGTGTGTCGGGTTGATCATGTCGGCGATACTGAAATCTCGGGTTCCTCAAGCTGAGTGAAGGTGCAGAACTCATGTGTAGCTCATGATCCTCGAAAAGAGTCAAGCAAACAAAAATATGAGCTTTGTCAATGTGTGATCCGAATGAAGTATCTTCTCAAAAACCACTTAACAAGAATTCCACTTAACATGTGGAATAGAGGAAACAATACCCTATGAATGTCTTCCAATGACTCCACTAGTGAGACCCATAGAATGGAGCATACGAGAACCGAATGCAGTGGTATGCTTCTCAAAAATCCATGTAGCTGAGCAGAAATAGGATACACAACATGTGTATCTTGTAGTAGGCAAAAATGTGGAAGAGCATGTAGTAACAAGCCTCATAGGTTTAGAAGCATCAAAAATAGGTTTAGGCTCAAAGATTGGTAGATCAATGTCAGTGGGTATAAGAGAAACAACTACAAGTGGACTAGGAGCATGGATATGGTTGTCCACAATATGATGGTGATGTTGTAGGCTAGCAAGTTTGTTCTACATGGAGTGTATTATTGTATCCTTATCATGAATGAGTGATTGTAGAAGAGAATTTCACTTCTTGAGTGATCTATTTTCTTCCACAAATTTTACAATATCCTCTTGAAGTCCACATACTTCAGAGAAAAGCATATCATTCTCAGAATCCATGATAGGTACAAATTGTAACTCCCAAAAGTTTAGGACGTCGGGATCAGCCGAAATTACGTCCACAATTGATTACAACACTCCTCCATATTTGGTAATTTATAATTATAGTGAAAGTCTCAAAATAAATATTTATAATAGAAAGATCATGGAAAAATATGCACTTTTACAAAATGACACTCAAAACCGAGTTACCAATCAAAAGTTACAAGCTTTTTAATATTTTGCTCTATTATTTATTTTAGTTGCCACTAAAACAAAATAAATTGTTGTTGCCTTCACCACACAAATAAAATTAAAGGGGCTCAAGTTAAGCATCTACTAGTAGGAATCACAAGCTTTAAGCCCTCATATGACCATACCATATGACCAAGGGCTAAGGATTTTAATGGGTGTTTGCACAACTTACTATTATGGGGTATGTTTTCAAGAGTCACATCCAACTGCCTCTTCTCATAAAAATTACTATTTCTGAACTGTGTAGATAGTGACCTTTGTTTTCTGAAAATAGCAACCGATGGATTTGACCAAAATAGTAAAAACTTCCACAGCATCCGTGGACCCATGCCAAAAAGGAAAGATCTGAAAACCTTTCTACACGTAAACTGAGATAGATACACATGCAACATAAAATCACCCCGTATATATCTCAAGAAATCCAACAGACCCAACAAATAATCCCATGTTTTTTCTTCCTGGCATGAATCCCGAGGCAAACCGATGTGCTTCCCTGCAACAATACAAAAAACCCAGAAAACTAACTGCCTCAAGAAATGGTTGAGTTTACAGTTGATTTTAGGTTTTTCCACCTTCCGAATCTAATGGAAGCCTCTGTTTGCATAAAAATACATGAAGCAACAAAATACGACCAAATCCCAAATATATGAATATACAATGAATTTATTTGCAAAATAAAACTTATAGACGGATGTCAATAGCAATCTCCACTCGATACTATGAAAGGCGATAACCAGATCGTACCAAGCCAAGAACATAGATGCTAATCAAACACCACAATCAATAAGATGAAAGCAATTTACCAGAATAACTTTACATAAAACCTTTGTAAACAAATGAGAAACAATATCATATATTATTATGGAACTCAATGTAATACATTGAGAATGGGCCTTGCTTAAATAAGCAAGGAATAACATCTAAGAACTGGTCAAGGTCGTAGATCAAGCCATAAATCAAGGAAATAACTAGTCATCAAAGAACTAGTCAAGACCATAGATTTAGGAGAGAACTAGACATCAAGGATCTAGTCAATACCATAGATCAAGGAAAGAACTATACCTAACAACTAGATAATATCTCCTAATATCTAAATAAGATAAAATAAATATCCACACACATAAGTGGGTGAGGATAAATACAATAAAGGTAAATAAAGTACCTAGGTGAACATGAGATAAGGTAAATACCTCTCTAACAACAACTTTACCAGATTTACAACCTTTCTTAACTCAAACATAATAGATTCCTTGCAAAGCAACAACATTTCGAAAAATGAATCCAAGAACAAAATAAATTAGCCATGGCAAGCATTATTTTTAATAGTCAAAATAATACACCTTCTTAGGAAAAATCACATGTCAATGCTTGCAATGAAAAAGAGGACAAGTTAACAGTTTTCCATAGGTGTTACATACTTCCTCTCTAAAAGAATCATCATCCCGATGATTAACTTATTTAAACAATTTGCATCAAGGAAAATCAATTTATTATCTTTATTTCGTATGTTCAAAGTAGATCTAGATTTTAGAATTCCCCAAATCAGCATTTACATAGCTGTTTTATTTTAAACAAATAAAATATCTGCCCAAAACTAGCAGATTTATTTTCATAAAAATAATAAAATCACAAATTTTATCAATCAATAGAATCAATTCTGTTCAAATAAATATGGAAAAGTAGTTTTCATATCTTCCAGATTTTCCCAGTCACACTTTCCTCGTTAAAACTCCGGTCCCACTAGACCTTAGACCTTAGTGACTTATTTCACAATTTCTTAAGTGCAACTGGCAAGTTTCCAGCACTCATATAGGTTTAACCATGATTATTCTTGGGTCTTGGACTGCAAGGATTTTCAATTTAACACATGTGATAAATCTAAAATGTATTTCTTAAGAAAAGAAATATAGAAAACATCATTCATTCATGAAAAAGCATGAGGTAATGCTAAACGATAAGCTACAGGGTTGATTATTTCAATAATTTCAAAAGGTCCCACATAACGAGGTGATAACTTAGAAACCTTGCCAAAAGTTATAGAACTCTTTTTCAATTTAACCCAAAGAAATACCTTCTCACCAAGTTCAAATTTCCTATCAACCCACTTCAAGTCAGCATAACTCTTTTTCCTATATGTTTCTTCTTTCAACCGTTCATGAATCACTTTAACTTGATGTTCCGTTTCTGTAAGGATTTCAAGTCCAATTACCTCTCTATCCTCAATGTTGTCCCAACTAATAGGGGTTATGCATTTCCTTCCGTATAAAAATTCGAAAGGTGCCATCTTTAGAGAGGCGTGATATGTGTTATTGTATGCAAAATCAACTAATGGAAGGTAATCTTCCCATTTATACTTGTTGATATATACAATACATTCCTAACATATCCTCTAAAACTTGATTAAATATTTTAGTCTGTCCATCCGTTTACGGATGATACGCAGAACTAAAATTCAGCTTAGTTCCTAGAGTTGCATTAAGTGTTTACCAATATCTTGAAGTCGTTCTTGGATCTCTATCAAATATTATTAATTCGGTACTCGTTGTAATATGAAAATCACATGGACAATTTTTTCGCTAAAATAGGTGAATAATCCTTAAGATTACCAACAATAAAGTGTGCTACTTTTGTTAGTTTATCAATAACAACCAGAATAACATCATGTTTATTTCTTTACATAGGCAACCCTTGTACAAAATCCATGCTTATCACTTTCCATTTGTACTTTGTGGTATGTTGTGAGGATACAATAAACTAGCTGGATGCATATGTTCAACTTTAACATGTTGACATTCTAAGAAATGTGTCACAAACTCAATAATGTCCTTTTTCATCCCTTTCTAGAAATATTTTTGTTTTATATCAGCAAGCATCTTTGTAATACCAGGGTTTACATAAAAAGTGAATTTTGAAATTCAACTAATAATTTCTTTCTTAAATCATTTAGCAAAGGTATGTATACCCTATTTTCAAATCATAAAATTACTTCATTATCAAAGTGAAAACCCTTATATCTCACATTATTTGGATCTGCAACAAGTGTTATTTTTACTTCTTTGAAAATAAGAATCAAATTCCATAATACTTTTACTTCATCCTTAAACTGATATTTCAACGTTATAAGAGTAGAAGTGTGTTTCCTACGACTTAGAGCATCAACTACCCTATTTTCCTTTCCTTTAATGTAACTTATGTCAAAATCATATTGATATAAAAAATCTAACCATCTTCATTGTATTGCATTGATTTGGTGAGTGAAAATATACTCCAACCCAAGATGACCAGTTTTTAGTTAAAAAGGTTTACCAAGCAGATAATGCCTCCAAACTTGAAGTGCATAAACAATGGTAGCAAGCTCTAGATCATGTGGAGCATAATTCATCTCATGTAACTTAAGTTTTCTACTTTCGTATGCTATGACATGATCATTTTGTAACAAAATACCTCCAAGACCTTCCCCAGATGCATCTGTTACAATAGTAAAGTCTCCATTAGGGTTAGGTATAACCAAAATAGGTGCTAAAGTTAATTGATCCTTTAAAGTTTTAAATGCAGATTCACATTTCTCATTCCACACAAATTTCTTATCCTTTTTCTGTAATGAAGTTATTGGTGCAACAACTTTGGAGAAATATTTAACAAATTTCCTATAGTAACCAACAAGACCCATGAAGCTTCTGACTTCATGTACATTCTTTGGTGCAGGCCACTCAGTTATAGCTATAATTTTAGAAGGATCTACAGCTATTCCATATTTTCTTATAACATGACCCAAATAGTGCACTTTCGTGTCATAGAAAGAACATTTAGATAACTTACCAAATAATTGTCTCTTCCTCAATATTTCCAAGACTATCTTCAAATGCTTGATGGTGTTCTTCCATACTTTTAGAATATATGAGAATGTCATCCAAGAATACAAGCACAAATTTTTCCAAGTATTCTTGAAAAATATTGTTCATTAAATTCATAAAAGCTATAGGTGCATTTGTTAATCCAAAAGGTAAAACTGTGATTCATAATATCCATACTTTGTTCTAAAGTTGTTTTATGAATGTCCTCATCCTTAGTTCATAATGATGATATCCATATCATAGATCTATCTTATAATATATTGTTGCTCCACGATCGATCAAAAATATCACCAATTTTGGGAAGTGGATATCTATTCTTAATCGTTTCCTTGTTTAACATTTTGTATTCAATACACAATCTAAGTGTTCCATCTTTCTTTTCACAAAATTACCAATGCTCCCTAAGGTGAGACACTCAATCTAATAATTTTTTTAACAAAATTTTGTGTAACTAAACCTTAAGCTCTATTAATTCAATAGTAGTCATCCGACAAGGTGCCTTATAAATAGACTCTGTTCCAAGTTTGATTTCAATTGTGAAGTCAAATTCCCTTCAGGTTGAAGACACAGTAATTCTTCCGAAACACATCACTATAGTTTCGTATGCATGAGTAACGTTCTAAGAAATCACTATTTTCTTGATAGATTCATAAATTTTTACATATAAGGTACAACCCTTATTTTTGCCTTCCTAAGTTACATATCGAGATAATTTCCTAGCTAAAATTTCATGTTTTACACCCTGAATCTTTGTTGTTTTCTACAGTCATCTAAATAACTAATATGTTTTTCAAAATAGTCCACTTTTGCTTTATGCTCAACTAGCCAATTAACACCTATGATTACATCATAAGACCCCAAAGGAGCAACATAAAGATCAACTTCTATGGAAAAACTAGGTAAATACACATACTAATCGTATGAACATCATTATTTCCATAATGTATAGTGTATGTTTTATCCATTTTTCCAACTTTTCTTGTTAATTTTGAAGCTAATTTACTAGAAATAAAACATTCAATAGCCCACTGTATCAAAAATAATAGTTACTGGGTATGCTAAATAACTTACCTAGAACTTCTATGGGTGTGATTTACTTTTCAGCTTGTTTGTCAGCTACTGCAGTGTGTATCTTGTGTTGTTGATTACGGTCATCCTTTTTCAAAGGACATTGATTTGCATAATGATCCTTGCCACAATTGTAACAGCCTCCTACAAGTCCCTTTTTAGGCTCAAATTTATTCCTAGCCTTAAATTTATCATTTTGACCTCCATAGGACTTATGTCTCATTATTATTGTTCTTGACAAAGTTATTGCGTACATTAGCAACAGGCTTATTTGTTGTTGTTTTCTTATTATTATCAATTGAAAACTTACTTTTCATACCAAACTTCTTCCATGGTCCTTTCTTAGGTGCAAGAGATGATGAAGAGGAGTTTAGAACTTTCTTTCTTAATTCCTCCTTATGAGTAGAAATTGCCTTTAATTTCTATTCCTTTCGTATGGATTTTCAACAACCCCTCCCATAGTGGTTGGGTTGTGAACATCCACCTCTCCCTATAATGGGATTTAATCCCATCAAAAATTTCTATATCTTGAACTTCTTGTCGGTTTGATACTTTGAGGTACATACGTAAGGAGTTTGGTAAACCATTCCCAGTGCTCTGTTATAGTTAATTTTCCTTAGGCTATGTTTTAGGAATTAGAGAACAAGTATGCGGAAACAATTCCTCAAACCACAAAGTAGGAAACTATATAGTAGAAATATACTTGTAGAAATATACCAACATAAATAAATGATGCACAAAAGAAGACAAGACAAGATTTAACGTGGTTCACTCAATGTGGGATACATCCACCAAGAACTTGCTCAGATTTTATTATCAACAAGAGTAAAACAACTCTTGCAATCTTCTCTCAGTTATGAACTCACAACAAAATTCCAAAGATGTTAAACCACATCTAAACCACAATTGACACCCAATTACTTAACCTTGATCACTCTTGGTCACCTCTTGATCATTAAGACTCAAGACCTCTTGAACACTCAAGATATCTTCAAGATACCCTAACACCTCTATTTATAGGATTAAAATCCTCTTAAGAAGTCCTAAAGACAACCCTAGAAGTTTGAAAGTCATGATATTTCAACTTCCCATGGCTGGAAAAATAGTCCCGACATTAACAACCAATTAACAACATGTTAACATCAACGTCATGGCAATGACACGGTGACTACACAATAATGTCATAATGGCCCATCGATCGCAGAATGCTCTGAAGTCTCCAAACTTAACCATTTGAGCTCCAACACTTCAACATTGATTCAAGAAGACCAAAAACAGGCTCCACACCCCAACAATCTCCCACTTAGATTGTTTCCACTGAGCAAAGTTCTTAACCCTTCATTATCAGCCATGAAGGCTAATCAAAGTTGAACACAACTTCAAATTCTCCCTTGTGACCGCCTTGGTCATCATATCCACAGGATTTTGACTGGTATGAATATTTTCTAGCTTCAACTTATCTTCTTCCAAAGTTATCCTGATGAAATGATATCTCACATTGAATGTGCTTCGTCCTAGAGTGGAAAGTAAAGTTCTTCACCAAATGAATAGCACTCTAACTATCACTGTGTAGTCTCCTAACTTCCTGCTTATGACCCAACTCATCAAGCAAATTGTTGTATCCAAATCATCTCCTTACTTGCCTTTGTGGTAGCAACATACTCAGCCTCTGTGGTTGACAAATCCATAACCTTATACGTAACCATGAAATCCAACTCACCGCTATATCACCAACTGTAAATACATAACTTTGTCATGCTCCTCCCTACTTGTCCAAATATCCTACCATGTCTGAATCTACATATCCACATAATGTAGTGTCTGATCCACCAAAACACAATGCTTCTCCCATGGTCCCTCTCAAATACTGAAGGATCCACTTTACTACCTATCAGTGCTCTCTACCTGGATCACTCATAAAACTTCTCACTTCTCCCACTTCATGGGAAATGTCAAGCCTAGTGCATACCATAGCATACATCAAGCTACCAATTACTGATGAGTACGGTACCTTGGACATCTAGATTTTATCCTCCTCAATCTTGGGACTTTGTTCCTTTGATAATTTAAAGTGACCTGCTAAAGGAGTACCAACCGATTTAGCATCCTGCATACTAAACCTCTCCAAGACCTTCTTTATGTACTCTTCTTGAGATAATACTAGCTTCCTCTCCTTCATGTTCTCGAGTTATTCTCATACCAAGGATTTTTTTGCTTCCCCAAATCCTTCATAGCAAAGGAGTCACCTAGCTGCTTCTTGAGTACCTTTATTTCCTACATGTTCTTCCCTACAACAAGAATATCATCTACATACAGGCACAAAATAATATAACTACCATCAAGAAACTTCTTGATGTACACACAATGGTCTGAGTGACACCTGGAGTAACCCTTCTCCTGCATAAAATTATCAAACTTCATGTACCACTACCATGGAGCTTGTTTCAAGCCATACAAGCTCTTCTTCAATTTACACACTAACCTCTCCTTCCCTTTGACCTCATAACCCTGTGGCTGCTGCATGTACAATTCCTCCTCTAACTCACCATGAAGGAATGCAGTCTTCACATCCAATTGTTCTAAGTGCAGGTCTTCTACTGCAACTAAACCAAGAATAGTCCTAATAGAAGTCATTTTAACAACTGGAGAAAAAATTTCATCAAAGTCTATACCTTTCTTTTGTGCAAATCCTTTGACCACCAACCAGGCCTTGTATCATTTCTTGCCTCCATCTTCCTCTTTAATTCTATACACCCACTTGTTTTGCAATTCTCTCTTTCCCTTGGGTAGTTCCACCAGATCCCAAGTCTAGTTTTCCATAAGAGATCTATGCTCTTCATCCATGGCCTACTCCCACTTCTTCTTGGCATCCACCTGCACTACTTCCTCAAAGCACTTTGGCTCTCCACTGTCAGTGAGCAATAAATAATTCAAAGATGGAGTAAATCATTCAGGTTCCCTTCTTACCCTAGAAGACCTTCTCACCTTAGGAGTTTGGGGTTCCTGATGAGTAGGTACCTGAACTAGCTATGCCAGAACATGTTGTACCTGAACCGGCCCCTTGGACACCTTGCTATCTACAATGTCCTCTAACACTGTGTATTCTTTCTTTGATTCCTCTTTCTGTTCCTGTAATTGATCTTTATACATGATTTTTTCATTAAAGACAATATCTGTAGACTGAAATGTTTTCTTGTCTTTAAGAATCCAAACACGGAAACCAAAGTCATCTTCACCATATCCAACAAAGGTGAATTTCTTAGACTTAGCCTCTAACTTGGTCCTATCATCTTTATCAATGTGAAAAAATACCTCACATACAAATACTCTAAGAAATGAGTAATCAATTTTCTTTGAGACTGAGACCAAGCCTCCTCGGGTATACCTCCATCTAAGGCCATAGTGGGTCCTCTATTAATCGGATAAACAAGCGTGCTTACTGCTTCCACCAAAACATGAGTGGCAGCCCCACATATAACCTCATGCATCTAGCATACTCCATGATTGTCCTGTTCATTCTCTTTGAAACTCCATTTTCCTTTGGAGTATTTGGAACCGTTATTTGCCTACGGATCCTATTTACCAAATAGTAATCAATAAATTCATTGCTGCAATATCCCCCTCCATTATCCAACCTGAGACATTTCAACTTGATACCTATTTCATTCTCAACCAAGGATTTCCATCTTTTGAAAGTTTCAAACACATCAGATTTCTTTCTAATGCAATATACCCAAACTTTTCTAGTTACATCATCAATTAAAGTCACGTAATAACATGAACCACCAATATATTTTACCTTACCTATCCCCCATACATCTGTATGTACTAACTCTAACTTACCCTCCTTCCTGGTAGGTCCAACCTTGAGGAATATCACCCACTTCTGTTTCCCATAAACACAGTCCTCACAAAAGTCCAAATCTAACTCATTTAATCTGGGCAACCTGTCCTTTATAATCTACATGCCCTTATGAATCATATGATTGAGTCTCTAGTCCCACAAAGTTACATCTCCATTTGCAACAACTAAATTTCAATAATCAGCACCACTGGTTAAATACAAAGTACCATTTTTCTTACCTCTTGCAACCACAAGAGCTCCCTTGGTAACCTTCCAAGAATCTATTGTAAAACTAACTGTATAGCCATCACTACCCAGTTGTCCCACTAATATCAAGTTCCACCTCAACTTAGGCACATGCCTAACATCCTTAAGTAGCCATGTGTTCCCATTCTATATTTTCACCTAAACACAACCTTTTCCTAATATGCTGCATGGTTCATCATCATGAAGATATACATGTCCAAAATCACCTTGAACAAAATTAGTAAAGTAATGTCTATGTGGGGTGGCATGGAAAGAAGCCCCTGAATCTAACACCCAAGATTCAACAATATTATCTAAAGAAAGAATTAAGGCATCCTAAAAACATCACTTGCTGCCACATTTACCTCTTTCGTTTCCTCCTTCTTGTTCTTACTATCCCAAAGAGCCCAACAATCTTTCTTAGCATGACCAACCTTCCCACAATGCCAACATTCCAACTTACTCTTGGACTTTGACCTTCCACGATCATTCGACTTCCCATGATTACCTTTCCCTTTGTTCTTTTGTCTCCCTCTACTCTCCACCGTCAAAGCATTTCTAGAAGTAGAAGAATCTCCAATGCTCTTCCTTCGCATTTCCTCACTTAGGATCACACCTATTACATCCTCAAACTTCAGCTTTGAGTTATTAGAGACTGAATTACTTACAGCCATAACCAAGTTGTCCCAGCTATCTGGTAAGGAGAAAAAAATCAACAAATCCCTGACCTCATCATCAAAGTCAATTTTTACCAAGTTTAACATACTCACAACTATAGTATTAAATTCATTCAAATGATCAGCAACAAAACCATTCTCAGACATCTTCATATTAAATAACTTTTTCATCAAAAATATTTTATTAGAGGCAGAGGGTTTTTCATATAACTTCCCCAATGCACTCATGAGACCTTTCGTGGTATTCTCCTACGATATGTTGAAAGCAACCAAAGATGAAAGGCATAGATGAATTACCCCGAGCACCTTTCTATCCAGCAACTCCCAATCCTCATCCGACATGGCTGTAGGTTTCTTTACTTTTCCAGCCAAAGGAACATGAAGGTCCTTCTGATATAAGTAATCCTCTATTTGCATCTTCCACAAACCAAAGTTCTACCTATTGAACTTCTCAACCCTTGATTTTCTCTCATCTGCCATAGCTCCCACTCAAGCTTAACTTTCCTGTGATTTATAAATTCAGCAAAAAACCACCAAAGCTCGATACCAATTATTAGGAATTAGAGAACAAGTATGCGGAAAAAATTCCTCAAACCACAGCAGTAGGAAACTATATAGTAGAATTATACTTGCAGAAATATAACAACATAAATAAATAATCCGTAGTTCACCCAATGTGGGCTACGTCCACCAAGAACTTGCTCATATTTTTACTATCAACAAGAGTAAAAAAATCTTACAATCTTCTCTCGATTATGAACTCATAATAGAATTCTAAAGATGTTAAACCACAATTGACACCCAATTGCTTAACCTTGATCACTCTTGATCACCTCTTGAACATTAAGACTCAAGACCTCTTAAACACTCAAGATATCTTCAAGATACCCTAACATCTCTATTTATAGGATTAAAATCCTCTTAAGAAGTCCTAAAGCTGACCCTACGAGTTTGAAAGTCATGATCTTTCAACTTCCCATGGCTGGAAAAATAGTTACGGCGTTAACGACCAATTAACGACATGTTAACAAAAAGGCACGATGACTACACAACAACGTCATAGAAAATGACTACGAGAATGCTTCTAAAGTCTCCAAACTTAACCATTCCGGATCTAACACTTCAACATTGATTCAAGAAGACCAAAAATAGGCTCCACACCCCAACACTAAGTTCTAAAATTCAGTCATTTTCTAATCATAGTAAATTTGTGGCAGCAACATTGCCTATAATAACTTTTAAATTGATCCCAAGTAATGTTTTTTCATCAATGTTCAACTTAGCCTTACTGTTGTCCCACCATGAAGATGCTTCATGGGAAATCTGATATGCTCCTATATTTCCTTTCTTTCCTCTGAGAAATTCCTTATTGCAAAGTACTTATACATTTCATTGAGATAATTACTAGTTCCATCTCCTAATGTGGTGCCATCAAACTTAGGTGGACTTATCCTTTTGACATCATTAGTAAGTTCAGCTGTTAGCCTTTCCTTTTTATTTTCTAGATGATGAAGTATGTTTATATTATTGTTATCAACACCTAAATTCCCCAAATTGGCGTTGTCCACAAGAGGTGGCTAATTTTTATTACTAGCATCTTCTTCCTCCTCATTTCCCATTACTTATTGTTCAAGTACATCCAAATGATCTCTTGTGTCTAACAGGGCAGCAAGGATCTCATTGATTTTTTGGGTAGTTACTACTTCTCCACCAGGTGGTGGGTTGTTTGCAACATTTCCTCTTGTTCTAACTATTTTTTATTAACAATAAAATTTAAGTTTTATCAAATTATGGACACAATAGGTCCAAGAGATGCAACCTTCAACTCTGATACCAAGATGTAACATTCCCATTTTAAGACTTTAGAAACAAGGAAAAAAAATTTATACATAATGTTCTCTATTCTAGATAATAATAATTTAGAACAAACATTCCATGCCAATCAATTTCATAGAACAGATAACCATATGCAGCTGTAAATGACTCGGTGAACTACCGATCTCTCATTTCATGACTCGGTTACCAACCAATCTCTCATGTTAACTTAAGTATTGAATACTATGGGTATACTATGTATACTTGGTTCTCTTACCCTGTTATGGGTATTGAGTGTTCTGTTTAAGAAATCTATCTAAATATTTGTTACCATATTCATCTGAAATCACATTTCTCAAACTAGGTGACATAGGACAATGTAACCAGCAGCTTGCGATACTTTGGCCAAATATTTCCAACATACTATTCATGTTACTATTCCTAGATGACATACTCATCTAATCGAATATGTCCTTCACCCCACTCATCTATTATCTAGAATGGTCTTTACTAACTTTTGTCAGTCCACTTGTCCAAGGTTTGACCCTAACCTAGGTTATTGACATAATTTGGTATAGGGAACCACTCACGATGACCTAGGGTATATGGGTATACTCAGTCAACCTAAGTCAATTGAATGTGCCTAGTTACCCTAACTCATTGAGAGTCACTTCCTATGCTAAATCATATCCTTAACCTAATCTAGAGAGAAACTAAGTTCAAGTCTAGATTTGAGTAGATCTAGATGAACCAATGTTGAAGGGTGTTACAACATGTCAACTGCAACATTGTATCCTTGTGAAGACCCAAGTCTTCACAAAGGTATAGTTCTGCAGTTGGCATGTACCAACATCCAACAGAACTACTTCATCATGATTTACACACCTCAAGAGGTCATTTCCACTTAATTATCTTTGGATTAAGATTCAAATCACAAAAACCTTGCATAACCCTAATCCCAACAATCCTTAAGGTTTCCATCCTTATTTGAGTTGATTAAATAATATGGAACTTCATAAACCTATGATTGCTTTTATGTTCATTAACTTTTTCTTAACATGTAATTAATTGAAAACAGAAACAACATCCATCATAAGATTTATTTAATGTGTCTCAACCATTCAAGAATGTATAAGAACAAAACAAGTTCTTATGGTAGACTTCATAGATATGAAGTCTAAATGGTTAACGAAATCATATACCATTCATTTATTTTGTATCCTTTTGAGAGGAGGAGAACCTTCCTCTTTATGGTTAAGTGTTAGGATTTATTATAACCTTATCCATTTCACACTTCTAGATATTTTAACCATACACTCATTATCATCATTATAAACCATACAATATTAGGTAAATAACATCAATACTTGCAACTTAGTAAGTTATATTCAAGTAAGGAAAATTGTACTAATTCTCATTTATCCAACTCATTTAATGACAACATAAATAAGGATCCAATCAGATATGAATGACAACATCAAAGATAGGATTACAAATTTCCTTCATATTATGCACAAAAGAATTGACATAATCAATTTAAGTAACTTCATTCTTTTCAATTCATCACGATAAAATAAAATAAATTCAAGACTATGCATTACTGATGTATTTCATGTCAACAACATCAAGATCATTAAAGAATACAACTTTTCTTCTTTCAATACATCTCAATAATGAATCATAATTCTCTATAAAAGGTCTATAATTTTAAGTAACCACTACATCACATAATTTATTGCCTTCCTTTATCACTTACGAAGTCCATCTGCAAAAATCGCTAGCATGGGTCAGTTCATTGAACTGAGCATGATAAGAACTAAGCATTAAAATTATGTGCTTTCAACTAACTATTTCATACAACCAACTTTGTTTTTATGAAACAGTGAGGTCAAGCAGACATATAAATCATAAGTAGAAACAACCATAAAATAAGAAAAATTAATCAATTTGAATAACATTTAAGGAAATATCATGATGTGATCATAATCTACAACATGATATTAGATAAATAATGTTCCAACCAAAACACTTATCCATATCAAATAAAAGTACCTTCTAATTATTTCCTTCACAATTCATCTGAATTTGAAATACAAAAATTAACTTCACTATTTAACCAAAATAGAGTTACTTTCAGAAGTAGGAACCTTCTAACTCATCTTCTGAGTTTCATAAAAAGACAACTACAACCAAGCTCATTCCAGCTTCATAAAGGTTTTAGGATGAATCATCTAACAATATAAGTAAATAAGAGTTTCACATTTCAGATGTGACATCCTAATTCCAAATCCAAGACATAGCCTAAGTTCTCAAGTTAGGCTATACATTAACATTAGGAAAGTATTCACTCAATGCACAACATCTCACATTAATCTACTATCACAAATATTAAAATCCTTTAATACAAGTCAAGTGAATAAGCAAGTAGTAATGATGACTACACAAAGGCATTTATGAAAGTAATGTAACTGAACCAATTAAATCTATGACAAGATTTACCCAAAATAAGAAGAATGACTGTGATAAAACAGTTTAGAACTTCCTTTACAATTCGGTTAACTTGAATCTGTTGGTCCGAAAATCATCACTGACAGACGATCTATGGATAGACGAGCCAACGGTGTGCGGGCTTAGCCCTCTTTGAGTCAAGCAAGCGAAATTGGTTTATTGTTATTCTACCAGCAGGAATCTATGCAAGTCTCACAGATTTTGCCTTCGGGGGTTTGGGATCTCATCCCAGTAGAGTGTTTCAGGCTGCGAAAAGAAAGGAATGAAAGAGGGAAAAGAGAAAGAACAGATCCGAAGGAAGAAAAGAAATGAATTCCAAAGCAGAAAGGTCAGAAGATTTATGTTTTTGGGTTGGTAGTAAACAGAGCCAATCCTACTTGCATAAATAAACAAAGCAATACTGATGAGCAAATGACAGAAAAGTAGATATGAATCCAATAGATTAAACACATACAGATCTAACGTAAGGAAGATCTAATACATAACACAGCTATTGAGCACAAAGTCTTAATATTTGTATTACTGTTTTCTTCTGTTACAAGAAAGCTCAAAGTCTTTCTCTCCTCACTTCTATTTTCATCTAAAAAATGTTCACCCCGAATACAACAAGTATTCCAGTATTTATAGAAGAGAGGAGAAGAAAAGCAAAAAGGAGCCAACAAATATTTACAAAGATATTTACAAAATATCTAAAAGTCATGTTGACTTTTGACAACTTGATGGATGACATCATCCCATGATGCAACATGGATGATGTCATCATTTGTGCCAACACACTTTAGACATTTCAACAAGAAAGTCGGAGAATAGAGAGAGAAGAAGAAGAAGAAGAAGAAGAAGCAGCTACTCATCATCGTCATCCTGCGGCCGAAAGGGGGTTGCCTGCTTCTGATGCTGCTCAGGAGATGATATGTGGAACTGAGCGCGGTATTCCAAAAACTTGTTAATCATGGGCCCAAATTGATCCTGTGATGGATCCTTGTGCCGTTCGCTGATTGCTTCGCAAGTCTCCCGCTCGCTTATGAGCTTTTCTGGGAGTTTAGAATAATCCTTCTCCACCTCGATGAGAAACCCGATGAAGTCCCTACAGGCCAGCAGGTTATTGATAGACTCAGTGTCAAATGTGACCTCTGGCCCCGTTCCTTGAGAAGCGATCTCCTTGAAGATCCGGATAGTTTCATCACCGATCTCATGGTAAAGGAAGGAGTGAGCAGCCTCGGAGACATGTTAAGGACAATTCGCTCCATTTGATGCATCGCATCCAGGGCCTCTTCCTTCACCTTGTCTATATTTTCCGTAACAAATTCCAGCTGATCTATCCGATGGTCCAAAGTGGACATGGTTTTGTTGATAGCCCTTGGATGGCCGAAAACTCCGAACTTGACTCATCTTCGACTCAATCGAACATTTGTTAAAAGGTCTCATGTTGGAGTCTAGCATGATCTAGCTCTTCTGATATGGGACCCGCTAATACTTGGAGTTCCTTGTTCACCTTTTTGATGTTTAGATATGAATTGACATATTCGGCGATCACTCTTTCACTGTCCTTGAGGATCTGGCTCCTCCAAGCAGAAATGGCCACACCACCTCGCCGATCTTTGAATATTCATTGATCTTCTCCCGGTGAGAGAAGCTCAGAAGTCTCGGTGGCAGTCGTGGGAGGTGCACTACCCATCTTCTGTAAGGCTTGAAGTAGATATTTGTTCTGCTCCTTCAGTAGCCTTTTCTCTTCTTTTGTTTCGTGAAGCTTTTGACAAAGGGCGTCGACCATGAAAGAGCTTCCCCACGGAGACTTTCGAAAGATGTCCCCATTGTGACTTGGGTCATGGTAAAATCTCCGGAGATGATCCTTTTTCTCTTTGAGGGATTGGGGTATGCAATTTCCATGATCCTCTCACCTGCAACACTTTTAGAGAAGCATGCAACAGCTTCACTTTCTTTGCCCTTTGGTCGGAATTATCGAAAAGTCCATCGAGCGATGGGAACTTTCCTCTTTTGGCTCAAATACTGCGAGAGATCCATGCTGGTCCTATGGAAGAAGGACCAGAGACAAGAGGGGACAACAGCTGAGAGAAGAGGGAAAACGTGGAGACACGCGGAGGCGGCATTGAGAGAATAATAGCCGAAGAAGTGCCCACGAGAGGAAGGGAAACGCATCTGCAGAAGACAAAGGAAGGGAAGGGAGCCCGGAAATGAGGGAAGAAATGGAGGAGGAAAGATCGGTGAGGGAGGAGAAGATAGACAAAGAGGCAGGGAAAGAGTAGAAGAAGGGGCGGAGGACACGACCAAAGGGGTGGTCGTCTGAGTCACTCGAGGAGGGAAGGAAGAGAAGAAGAAGGGACAAGGGACCTCTCGTGGTTGTAGCAGATGCCAACATCCCGAGTGGATGGGTGTATGGGACTATCCTCTTTCTTTCTTTCTCTGGCGAATCCAGAGTTATTACCTGTTCTGGCGCTGTGGAAGGAGGACTTCTAGGGGCTTCTTCCTGAATGGTGCTAGGCTCACCTTCTACACCCTTGCCTTTTAGCTGCTTCTTGGACCTTGGAGGTGCATTGCCCAATGGGGAGGTTGTGAAATCTACCCCGAGGTAGATCAGCCCGTTCATGCGGCACCAGTGCTCTGTTCTGCGCATAGTCTCTTTGACCCTCTCTTCAATTGTTTGAGGAGCCTTGCTTCTGTCAATGGCCGGGAAGGGCCAATCATCCCCTTCCGTGTCATTATACACCTTGTCTACTTCATCTTCCGTAGTTTGGAAGCCTTTGGGGACAATGGCCACTCCGTATTGGATAATTTCCTCCAATGCTAAGCGAGAATGATCCTTTCTTCTGAGTTCCACCTCGTGGATGACGTCAATGTAAATATCCTCGATTTAAGGAACATGGATCAGATCAAGCTTAGCCCTTGGCAGGTAGCTCCTTAGATCAAAGGTAGGCCTGGCTGGGAAGTCATGTTTCAAATTGAGCAACTCCAGCTCTGCGAACATTTCCTTCACCTTGTGATGGGAGGAGCATGTGTACCGGCCCACTATGAGGGGGAAAGGAGTTCCGCCCTTCTTTCTTTTGAGGAATTTATCATGGTATGTGACCAGCGCCTTGATAACTCTAGTAGAATCGCTTAGGTCCAAAGATACCTCGGTAGCCTGGTTGGCTCGCCCAAGAAGTTGACCGCCCTCAGATAGGTAAATGTGGGAAACTGGGTGAACAGGGCCCCCCATTTCTCCACAGTTGACACAATGTTCTTGGTTGTGCGACCATGAGTTAGATTCGGCCTCAACAGAAAATGATGTGATAGAAGAAAGCATCATTAATTTTGGCGAATTGAGGGATGCTGTTCTCCACTTCGCTTCTGATAATATTCATATATTTTGACCTGAGGCCAAATTCCACTTCGGTTTAGCCCTGGATAATCCTCTCCGACGCAGCAGCGTAGACTACGTAGGAGTTCATATGGAACACTCCCGTTGTGGCAAATTGTTGTAGCTGCTCGGAGATGGTGCTGCTTATTATTTCTCCCCAGCAAAAGCGTGCTGCTCAGGCACATTCTTATTCATTGTTTCCAAGTACCTCAAAGATCCATTTATGGAAGTAGTGGGCGTCAAAGCCCGAAGACCCTGCTCAGGAAAGTGATAGTATCACTGAGCTCTTCTGAGAAGTCACTGCGGTGGATGATTTGGGGCCACCGGGCTACCACCTTCTTGTTTTTCAAGTAGACTTCGTTCATTAGTTGCATGCATTGGTCTTCATTGTCTTCCCAGGCCTTGATGCACTCTTCTTGGCTGACGGCCACAAAGTGCCGGTGGTGAGGGATGCCAAGTATCATCTCAAAATGATGGGCAGTGAGGTTTATGACTACCTCGCCCTTGCTGCTTTTGACACACCTTGTGTCCTTGTTGTAAGATTGTGCAATCACCATCATGAATTCATTGTTGACAGCGCTGACGGGGATTCCTCCGGCGAAATGCAGGGCACTGCCTATTAACTTGTCCATCCATGGACTTCTTGTAACTTTCTGAGTTCTAACCCAGAATTCTTCCATGTCAATGTGACCCAATTCTGAGTCTCTGACATCCATGCTGCATTCACTTCGTGATTCGCATCCTGACCCTTTGATATTTGTACTTCATCTCCTCTTCAGTAAGCTTAGCCTTTCCTCTTGGTTTGGTGGGTCTCTTGCTGGAGGTAGACATGTGTTCTTTCGAACTCAGTTGCTGATCTGCATGAAGAAGAAGCGAGACCCAATCCAAAAAGGTTGAATTAGCCATTTGATCTTCCATTGGAAAGCTAGCGAAGTTAGAGATTTTAAGGCTCGTGTCACAGCAGGCACATGAAAATTGCAACTTGCAGCCAAATAGATAATGCGCGCAGAAGAGAGGTGTTCTGAAAGGTTAAATCGGCGCAAAGGCGCGGGCGCATGGATGTTGCAGATTGCATTTTATATAAGAAGCGCATGAAAATTGTGTGTTGCATTGGGATTCGGTGCACCCTTTGGCGCGTGGATGGATCGTGTAACATTGACTTTTCATGCACCAAAGGGATATGGCGCGCGCATGAAGGGTTTACACAACATGATGTTGTTGTAATCGGGATGCACCAAAGTGCCTTTATAGCTTCATACTTCGCAGATAAAGCTTGTGTAACATGGAAGCCTGGAGTGCGCCAATGGGGGCATGGAAAAGGGATGCAACATGGATGGATGGTGCGCCATTGGGGCGCAGTTTCAGCACTTGTAGCATGCGGAAAAGGCGCGCCTTGAGGGCGCATGAGCTCATGATGCAGCAGGCCGAAAGGGTGCGCCATTGGCGTGGATTTTGCTCTTGTAACAGGGTGGGTAGGTGCACCATAGGGGCACAACTGTTCTTAGTGTTGCAGGGGTTACAGACGTGCCAAGGAGAAAAACAAAAAACTAAACTCTTAAAGGGGGTTTTACATGATGATTCTTAGATTTATTCTCCTCTCTCTTTTTAAACATGCTCACTGGGCAACGAAACGGTTAAAACCAAGAGGATTATAACCATGGTTTCAAGAAAATGACCTTCTCCAGAGATCGGAAAGAGGGAGGATAGCAGGGGGAGGGCAGCCAACTAAAAACATATATTTTTTAAAGACCAGACCAGCAAGCATAAAAACCAGACCACAAAAATACCAAGAACCGAAAACACCAAACGCACAAGGGGGAGAAGAACCTCTTACCTGGATATATAGCAAAAGTTGCAACGGGTCCACAAGACGATGAAAACGACGGAGTAGAGGCTGACAAGTTCAGAACGATCACGTGCTCAACAAAAGTGAAAATGACATTTGGGCGCGCAAACCACATATATATATAAAAACTGGACATAAATGCGCCAACCACTTTTTCAAAAGCGCATGAGATTTGCTGTCGACACGGGAAGGGATGCGCCCTTTGGCGCATCAAAGCATCTGCCAACATGAGATAAAGCGCGCCCTTGGCGCACCAAATCTATTGTCGACACGGGATTATGTGTGCCCTTTGGCGCACCAAAGGGTGGCGCAACAAAAGTTGTACCAACACAAGCGCATGCGCCTTGGCACACGCAGGGAAGGTTAAACATTCTTTGGCGCATGAAAAGTTGTGTTGACATTGAAAACCATGCGCCAAAGGCTTTTAAGGGGGCGCATCAAAAGCTAGTGTTACAAGGATATTTCATGCGCCCAGCCAAAAAAGGCTCAAAATGACTAAGTTCGAAAACTAGATTTCCCGGGAAGGGATTTTACAACGTTTCGAACGCGAGGGATCCCTAACGAGGGATCGAAACAAAATTTTCCATATGGTTATCGGTAAAATTGCCCTTGTCAATTTTACGGGATAACAGCTGGCTCTTTCTGGGGACTATCCCTGAGTAAAATCAGGGGTAGAGAATCCCAGATCACTTGTGCCTATCCATTGGGTAACAGAGTCAAAAACAAGGGGGACCGGAGGGAGAACAAAAGAAACACACGACAAACCGAAAGCAAACACATGACGAAAGAAAACACACAACTTAAAACAAATTGTACAAAGAAGAGAGCAAGCTCTACTTCCTGAAGATCTTCAGATGTTGCCCGCTATAGGGAAGTGGGAGCTCAGTTCCATCTAGATACGAGAGATAGAAACTATTCTCTCCGTTGAGTTGCTTGATTTTGAAGGGCCCTCTCCATAGGGAATCAAACTTTCCGTGCATGCCCTTTGGCTCTCTTCGCTTGTCCCACAAAAGGACGAGATCTCCCACTTGAAAATATCTTTGCTTGGCCTTCTTATCGAAAAGCCTCTTAACTTGATTCTGATGTTCAGTGATCCTGTCGATCACTCTCACTCTCTTTTCTTCAAGTGCTGCCAAATACATGATTCTCTTTTCTAGAGAATTCTGGAAAGTTTCATCTTCAATCGCTCGTGCCAAGCGCAGAGCAGGAAGTTCCGTGGAAATGGGAAGTTCGGCATCAGTGCCATATAACACTTGAAAAGGTGACATGCCGAGTGATCTCTTGGGAGTAATGCGGTCCACCCACAAAGCGTCGTCAAAGACTTGTGCCACATTCGCTGATTTGATTCCACCGGTTTTCGTATGATGGCCACCAAGTTCTTGTTCTGCTGATTCCGCTTGACCGTTTCCTTGAGGGTAATAATCGAGGCATGAGCCAAGTTATCCCATATTCATAGAAAAAACTAATAACTTCTCGAGAGGAGAAGTTAGAAGCATTATCATCAGCAACGATTTTGTTTGGGCACGCCGAACCCGACAATGATATTTTCTTTAATGAAATTGCAAACCACCTCGTAAGTGGCATGCTTGATGGTATGGCTTCCACCCACTTTGTAAAGTAATCCGTTCTTTGTAAGGACATAGCTATGTTCTAAGATACTTGATTGAGGATTGAGTGCGCTAATAAAATCAATTCCCCATTGCCTGAATGGTTCATTGATAATGACCGGCCTTAGGGGAAAGGCAGCCAACTTGGGCTTGCCGATGAATTGCTGACAGGGTTCACACTTTGCCACCCAGGTGGTTGTATCTTGAAAGAGCGTTGGCCAATAGTACTGCTCGAATGATCTTGTGTGCCGTCACGAGGAAGAAGAAAAATGTCCTCCATAAGCTGAATTGTGAAAACTTTCCGTAGTTTTACTTGCTTGGGCTTTGTCGACACATCGCAGGAAGATGCCATCTATCCCGCGCTTATATAAGCCGTCATCCCAGATGACATATTTAGCCACCCTGAGCTTTATAGTGCGCTTCTTCTTTGCAGCTTAGGTACATCGGGCATTCGCTGTAGGTAAGGAAGAAAGTGATGTCGAGTACCACTCATCACTAGTTCAACAAATAGAACCAGAGGCGAGAGAATCGTGTCCTTCTTGCCGGTCCTGCGCTTCTTCGATGTAGTCACCCCTCTCATCAGGATTTTCTGAATCTTTGTTTTCAGCCATTAGCTGACACAAGCCCTTGCCTCTTACCAGCTTGGTTGGTTTAATATCCAGGTCATACTCCTGGACCTTTGCGATCCAATTTCCTCGCAAGCTTCCTAACTCTTGCTGAGTTAGAATTGATTTCACTGCCGTGTCTGGAACCAGCACCACCGTATGCGAGTTTAGGATGTAATACCTGAAATTCTTCACTGCTTTGACAACGGCAAAGGCATGCTTTTCCAGCTGAGTCATCTTTAGTTCGTGAGGCTTGAGGGGAGAACTCATGAATGCAATCGGGGATTCAATGTCTTCTGAATTCTTTTGCATTAAGATGGCAGACACAGTATGCTCAGATGCATAACTATACATGATGAAGTCCTTGGAGAAGTCAGGACATACCAGGACTGGTGCATGAGCAACAGAAGCTTTTATTTCTTCAAATGACCTTTTCCCCTCCTCACTCCATCTGAAAGTTGGTGACCCCTTCATCATGTTCAATATGTGACGGGTCTTTTCAGCAAAGTCAGGAACAAAACGCCTGAGAAAGTTCACCTTTCCAAAGAAAGAATGAACACCAGTCTTGCTTGTAGGCAGAGTAAGGCTTTGAATAGCCTTAACTCTTTCAGTATCTATCTTTGTTCCTTCTTTGCTGACCACATGGCCTAGCAACTTCCCTTCCGTGACTCCAAAAACAGACTTTTTTGGGTTTAAGGAAATCCCATGCTCTCGACATCTGGCCAATACTTGCTCCAAGTGATCACAATGATCGCTTCGTTGTTTGGAGAACACAGTCAGGTCATCTAAATAAACCACAATGACCTTCCCCATCATACCTTTGAAAGCAAAGTCCATGGCCCGCTGAAAAGTGGCGCCGGCATTAGTTAGGCCGAAAGGCATCCTGCTGTAGGCAAATGTACCCCAGGGAGTAGTGAATGTTGTTTTAAACTGATCTTCAGGTGAAACTTCAATCTGATTGTAACCTGAAAAACCGTCGAGCATGGACAGCATCTCTGATCCAGTTACTGCTTGCAGAACTTGATCCATTATCGGAAGAGGGTAGTTGTCTTTCAGCTGAAGCTTGATTCAAATTTTGAAAGTCTACGCAGATGCGTATTTCACCGTTTTTCTTGCGCACTGGCACAATATTTGCTACCCAAGTACTGTGATGGATAGGGAAGATGATTCTTGCATCTAGCATCTTCTGAATTTCGGCCTGGATGGTGCCTGAAATCTTCGGATTATAGTGCCTCTGCTTCTGGCGGAAGGCTTTGGCATCGTCTTTCAACGGAATATCGTGCTGAACGTCCTTCGGCTTGAAGGACTTTAAATCGGCATAAGACCATGCCAATACATCCATATATTTTTTAGCAGACTTGACAAATTTCTGCGCTTTTCTTCTCGCATGCAACATTTCTCGATGTTCACAAATCGGATGTGCCTCCGAACCTAAATTGACCGGTTCGGTCTCTCCTCGGGGATGAGTCAAGATCATCCCGCCTCTTCTTTTTACAAAACGGTCATGCCATCCGAACAGCGCTTCCAGAAAACCGTGCCCTTTGGAATTTTATTTCCTTTGAGCCGACATATGCCATCATTCTCCTTTTTTTCGTGGTTTTGACCGTTGATTGATTCACGGCATGTAGAGGTGGATCCTTCAAATACAACTCGTTAAAATTTTCTGATTTTTCCGTAAAGGCAATGAGTTGATTATCATCGTTGAACACCTGCCAATGCTGAGAATTATCCATCACACTCGGGCGGAAAACCACCTCAATGGTGTACTTGTTCATTTTCAAACCTAGATGTGGGAGCATGAGAGATGCCGAGACAGCCAATGAATCAACCATGTCATTTTGAGCTCTTGGAATTGATTCAGTTGAAAAGGCATCAAACTCCTCAATGTTGTTCCATACCACATTACGGTAGTGCCTGAGCCTTTCATTCTTTACTTGGTAAATCCTTTTGACTTGATTTACAACTAGCTCAGCATCACCTTGTACTTTTAGATTTTTTATTCCTCTTTCTTTTGTGGCTTGCATACCGAGTAAGAGAGACTCATACTCAGCAGTATTGTTAGTGTTGAAAACTACAATTTGAAAGAGAGAGGAATGACTTCTTCCTCAGGAGATATCAACGATGGCCCCAAACGCCACATCCACTAGTTGCACAGCTCCCATCGAATTGCAATGTCCAGATCTTATTAAGATCTCCTTCTTGAACGAGAACAGCCCCTGTTTTATCCGTCTCAGTAGATAAGAAGTAATTCCCCATCCCTGATGATTCAAAAAGGATTTGAGCTTTGGGGTCTTCAGAGCTGGTAACCAAGTATTTCTTTTGTGATTCTGGCTCCAAAGTCTGCATTACGCCTTTGATCTGAATTCTAGCTTTGGACCACCATATGAATTTCTCCACCAACTTTGCTGCAAAAATCCTTCCCAAAGAAAATTCCATAGGCTGCCGGAATGTCAGCAACGAGGACTGTCATTTTTACTCTTTTATCCGGGAAAGCCGCAAATGCAAATTGCGCGTCCTTGATTTGGCCAACCAACGGAACTTGCTTAGTTTCCAAAGAATAACACCTGCCGAAAGGCTTGGTAAGAGTGAGGCCCAAAGCATGGGTGACTTTTGCCGGCATGACGTTATCAGAAGCTCCGGAATCAATTATGCAATTACTCAGCTTGTGTCCATTGATCAGTAGAGAGAGATAGAAAGGTTCTATCTTGCCTGACGCAGATGTTGAAGCAACATTTATATGAGATTCAGGGGGAGTGGATAGGATTCCTTTTGGGGAAACCTGATTAGATATAACAACTTGACTTTGGATATACTTAGTCAATCTTACGAGTTGTTTGGGGTTTGACTGAAGATACTCAGCTTCAGACATTTGGATCTTGGTCTTTTTTGCATGATCTATAATATCAAACGCGGCCAAGGGTTGCGTTGGTAAAGGAATGAGTCCCTCACCTCGCGATAATGGAACATGATTGGTGGTCTTAGGAGGAATGTGAGAGGATTGATTTGGAGGAGAGATAGGGGGAAAAGACTTCTTTGTAAAAGATTTGCCAGGGAGTTGAGTAGGAAGAGGATTACCTCTTTTAGCAATGATCGGAGGCGCGTTTGACACGGCCTTCTCCTGCTGGACATGGGCAGCAATTTCCGCTTCTTTTCCTTACGAGCGAGTAAAAACAGCATATGACTGCCCGCTTGCATATCCCTAGGTACCCTCTTCTTCATCAGATTCTTCCTCATCAAATTCCATATACCCGATAGTAGAGTCGCCAGTCGGTTCACCGACATCTTGATCATCTTCGCCTTGAGACGAAGGTTCTTCATAGTACTACTCTTCTTCTTCAATTTCGGCCAGAGCATTGATCAGAGGGGCCTCAAGTGCCAACCGTGGAGCAGCTGTAGGTAGACGCGGCCTTTGTGAGACATTGTTAGGAACGAAATTCCTCCGCGGAATATCCCGATATGAGGAACTAGGAGAGGCCTAGGCCAACTGCTTCTTTAATGCGAGCAAATCATTTGCCATCTTTTGGAATGCTGGATCAGATGAAGTGGTGGGCAAAGGGCCCAAAGATTTAGGCTTTGCTGATTCCTTTTTTAATTCGCCGATATTATCAGATTATCCTCTATGCGAATGGCAATGCGGCTTGAGCGAGAACCAAGGTGGAAACTTACTCTTGAAGGAGCAAGAAACTAACTTTTGAGCTCATGGCATTTACGAAGAAACACTTTTGATTTTCCAGTGTTGGAAGCATGGCAACCGGGACACGGTTGATTAGTGCATTGAATCGGGCGATAAAATCACGCATGGTCTCATTCGCCTCCTTCTTCGGGTGAGTGATTCATGATAATAATGCAAACACATCCTCCGAAGGCTTGATCTCTTCTTCAAAAACATCCCGTAAGGTGGCCCAACTGGTGATAGATCCGGCCGGCAAATGCTGAAACCATTCAGCTGCAGGTCCTTGTAGGGTTTCCAGAAAAAGGCGAACCGACACATCTTCGTGGGTCACATCCAAAATACTGCATGACATAATGAATGCAGATATGTGGGAATCCATGCTTTGATTTCCGCTCTCGTCAAATTTGGGAAAATTCTTTCGATTTCCGTGAGGGAGAGCGTGAACTGGATGTGGTAAAGCCAACGGACCCATCGCGTTTCCCCATGGAACCGCCATTTGAAAAGCCGGAAAGAGAACATGAGCTGGAAGTGTAGTTCCACTGAGTAGCAAGGCACTACAAAGGGACGTAGATGCTCCTTGTAACAGACTTTTTCTTCGTGGAGGTGAGACGCTCCTGGATGACCGGCTAGCTGAGCTTAGCGCTGAAAAACATGCCGGTGTTACGCTGAAATTGTGCCTCTGAAGCAGATCGAAAGTAGGATCAGCTTCTCCACGGGCTCTCCTGCTGCACGTAAAAGGTTCACTCGCCAGTGTACCTTCCAGATCTGCAATGTTATGGCGCAGATTTAAACTTTCTTTTTGGTTGTACTGGCTGATTTTCTGGTTTTTCTGACAAAAACCAGCAGCAAATACTTTTCTAAATATTTAAAATTATCCTCTTCAGAAACTAATTGTGGTTAAATGACAAATTATAACGAGGATAAGATGGCAGGGAAGATTAGTAGGCTGATTTTCTGATCTGATTTTAACTTTTTCCAGAGGGTTTCAAACTTTTTGCAAACAGTCAAAAACTCAGATCTACGGCAAAATACTAATTTTTCCAAAAACTCAACGAACTAAAGATCTTTAACTAGACCAGATCTATGACTCTCAGAAGAAAATTTTTCAATTTGAGCACTTTTCCAAATTTTGGATTTTTAACAAAAAGTTCAGATTTGCAAACAGGTAGCAATCTGCTGATTTTTTCGATTTTTTATCTTACCACCATCATAGATCTGACAGATCTATTCGATCCCCAGTGGAGTCGCCAAAAACTATTGGTCCGAAAATCTATCACCTGGACAGATCTATGGATAGACGAGCCAACAGTGTGCAGGGCTTAGCCCCTCTTTGAGTCAGCAAAGCGAAACTGGTTTATTGCTATTCTACCAGCAGGAATCTATGCAAGTCTCACAGATTCTACCTTCGGGGGTTTGGGATCTCATCCCAGTAGAGTGTTTCAGGCTGCGAAAAGAAAGGAATGAAAGAGGGAAAAGAGAAAGAACAGATCCGAAGGAAGAAAAGAAATGAATTCCAAAGCGAAAGCTCGAAGATTTATGTTTTTGGGTTGGTAGTAAATGAGCCAATCCTACTTGCATAAATAAACAAAACAATACCGATGAGCAAATGACGTAAAAGTAGATATGAATTCAACAGATTAAACACATACGTATCTAACATAAGGAAGATCTAATACATAACACAAATGATTGAGCACAAAGTCTTAATATTTGTATTACTGTTTTCTTCTGTTACAAGAAAGCTCAAAGTCTTTCTCTCCTCACTTCTATTTTCATCTAAAAAATGTTCACCCCGAATACAACAAGTATTCCAATATTTATAGAAGAGAGGAGAAGAAAATTAAAAAGGAGCCAACAAATATTTACAAAGATATTTACAAAATATCTAAAATTCATGTTGACTTTTGACAACTTGATGGATGACATCATCCCATGATGCAACATGGATGATGTCATCATTTGTGCTAACACACTTTAGATATTTCAACAAGAAAGTCGAGAATAGAGAGAGAAGAAGAAGAAGAAGAAGAAGAAGAAGCTACTCGTCATCGTCATCCTGCGGCCGAAAGGGGGTTGCCTTACTTCGATGTCGCTCAGAGATGATATGTGGAACCGAGCG
Source organism: Taxus wallichiana var. yunnanensis (assembly GCA_018340775.1). NCBI lineage: Eukaryota > Viridiplantae > Streptophyta > Pinopsida > Cupressales > Taxaceae > Taxus > Taxus wallichiana. The sequence goes on from CM031237.1 coordinate 690,336,562, forward strand.
CGTATTCCAAAAACTTGTTAATCATGGGCCCAAATTGATCCCGTGATGGATCCTCAGTGCCGCTCGGCCGATTGCTTCGCAAGTCTCCCGCCGCTTATGAGCTTTTCCGGGAGTTTAGAATAATCCTTCTCCGCCTCGATGAGAAACCCGATGAAGTCCCTACAGGCCAGCAGGTTGTTGATAGATTCAGTGTCAAATGTGACCTCTGGCCCCGTTCCTTGAGAAGTGATCTCCTTGAAGATCTGGATAGTTTCATCAGCTGATCTCATGGTAAAGGAAGGAGTGAGCAGCCCTGGAGACATGTTAAGGACAATTCACTCCATTTGATGCATCGCATCCAGGGCCTCTTCCTTCACCTTGTCTATCTTTTCCAGAACAAATTCCAGCTGATCTATCTGATAGTCCAAAGTGGACATGGTTTTGTTGATAGCCCTTGGATGGCCGAAAACTCTGAACTTGACCAGATCTTCGACTGAACAGTCGAACATTTGTTGAAAGGTCTCATGTTGGAGTCTAGCATGATCTAGCTCTTGATATGGGACCCGCTAATACTTGGAGTTCCTTGTTCACCTTTTTGATGTTTAGATATGAATTGACATATTCGCGATCACTCTTTCACTGTCCTTGAGGATCTAGCTCCTCCAAGCAGAAACGGCCACACCCTCGCTCGCCGATCTTTGAATATTCTTTGATCTTCTCCTAGGCCGAGAAGCTCGAAGTCTCGGTGGCAAGATCGTGGGAGGTGCACTACCCATCTTCTCGTAAGGCTTGAAGCGATATTTGTTCTGCTCCTTCGCAGCCTTTTCTCTTATTTTGTTTCCCCGCTTTTGACAAAGGTCGCGCGACCGCGGAAAGAGCTTCCCCGAGACTTTCGTGAAGATGTCCCCATTGTGACTTGGGTCACGGTAAAATCTGCCGGAGACAGATCCTTTTTCTCTTTGAGGGGATTGGGGTATGCAATTTCCATGATCCTCTCACCTGCAAAGACTTTTAGAGAAGCGTGCAACAGCTTTCACTTCTTTTTTCCCCTTTGGCTGGAATTATCAAAAAGTCCATCGAGTGATGGTAACTTTCCTCTTTTGTTGGCTCACCGTTCTTTGAGAGATCCATGCTGGTCCTATGGAAGAAGGACCAGAGACAGAAGAGGGGACAGCTGCAGTAGAAGAGGGGAAAAACGTGGAGACACGCGGAGGCGGCATTGAGAGAATAGCCGAAGAAGTGCCCACGAGAGGAAGGGAAACTGCAGCTGCAGAAGACAAAGGAAGGGAAGGGAGCCCGGAAATGAGGGAAGAAATGGAGGAGGAAAGATCAGTGAGGGAGGAGAAGATAGACAAAGAGGCAGGGGAAAGAGTAGAAGAAGGGGCGGAGGACACGACCAAAGGGGTGGTCGTCTGAGTCACTCGAGGAGGGGAAGGAAGAGAAGAAGAAGGGACAGAAGGGACCTCTGTGGTTGTAGCAATGCCGACATCCTGAGTGGATGGGCGTATGGGACTATCCTCTGCTGCTTCTTTCTCCGGCGAATCCAGAGTTATTACCTGTTCTGGCGCTGTGGAAGGAGGACTTCCAGGGGCTTCTTCCTAAATGGTGCTAGGCTCACCTTCTACACCCTTGCCTTTTAGCCGCTTCTTAGACCTTGAGGTGCATTGCCCAATGGGGAGGTTGTGAAATCTACCCCGAGGTAGATCAGCCTGCTCATGCGGCACCAGTGCTCTGTTTCGCGCATAGTCTCCTTGACCCTCTCTTCAATTGTTTGAGGAGCCTTGCTTCACAATGGCGGAAGGGCCAATCATCCCCTTCCGTGTCATTATACACCTTGTCTACTTCATCTTCCATAGTTTGGAAGCCTTTGGGGACAATGGCCACTCCGTATTGGATAATTTCCTCCAATGCTAAGCGAGAATGATCCTTTCTTCTGAGTTCCACCTCATGGATGACGTCAATGTAAATATCCTCAATCTGAGGAACATGGATCAGATCAAGCTTAGCCCTTGGCAGGCAGCTCCTTGGATCAAAGGTAGGCCTGGCTGGGAAGTCATGTTTCAAATTGAGCAACTCCAGCTCTGCGAACATTTCCTTCGCCTTGTGATGGGAGGAGCATGTGTACCGGCCCACTGTGAGGGGGAAAGGAGTTCCGCCCTTCTTTCTTTTGAGGCATTTCTCATGGTATGTGACCAGCTGCCTTGATAACTCTAGTAGAATCAGCTTAGGTCCAGCATACCTCGGTAGCCTGGTTGGCTCACCCAAGAAGTTGACCGCCCTCAGATAGGTAAATGTGGGAAACTGGGTGAACAGGGCCCCCCATTTCTCCACAGTTGACACAATGTTCTTGGTTGTGCGACCATGAGTTAGATTCAGCCTCAACAGAAAATGATGTGATAGAAGAAAGCATCATTAATTTTGGCGAATTGAGGGATGTTGTTCTCTAGCTTCAGTTCTGGATAATATTCATATATTTTGACCTGAGGCCAAATTCCACTTCGGTTTAGCCCTGGATAATCCCTCTCCAACGCTGCAGCGTAGACTACGTAGGAGTTCATATGGAACACTCCCGTTATGGTGAATTGTTGTAGCTGCTCGGAGATGGTGTTGCTTATTATTTCTCCCTAGCAAAAGCACTGCTCAGGCACATTCTTATTCATTGTTTCCAAGTACCTCAGCATCCATTTATGGAAGTAGTGGGCGTTAGAAAGCCCGAAGACCCTGCTCAGGAAAGTGATAGTATCGCTGAGCTCTTCTGAGAAGTCACTGCGGTGGATGATTTGGGGCCACCGGGTTACCACCTTCTTGTTTTTCAAGTATACTTCATTCATTAGTTGCATGCATTGGTCTTCATTGTCTTCCCAGGCCTTGATGCACTCTTCTTGGCTGACGGCCACAAAGTGCCGGTGGTGAGGGATGCCAAGTATCATCTCAAAATGACGGGCGGTGAGGTTTATGACTACCTCGCCTTGCTGCTTTTCGACACACCTTGTGTCCTTGTTGTAAGATTGTGCAATCACCATCATGAATTCATTGTTGATGGGCTACTTAACGGGATTCCTCCGGTGAAATGCGGTGGCACCGCTATTAACTTGTCCATCCATGGACTTCTTGTAACTTTCTGAGTTCTAACCCAGAATTCTTCCATGTCAATGTGACCCAATTCTGAGTCTCTGACATCCATGCTGCATTCAGCCTGTGATTCGGGCATCCTGACCCTTTGATATTTGTACTTCATCTCCTCTTCAGTAAGCTTAGCCTTTCCTCTTGGTTTGGTGGGTCTCTTGCTGGAGGTAGACATGTGTTCTTTCGAACTCAGTTGCTGATCTGCATGAAGAAGAAGTGAGACCCAATCCAAAAAGGTTGAATTAGCCATTTGATCTTCCATTGGAAAGCTAGCAGAAGAAAGAGTTAGAGATTTTAAGGCTCAGGGCGCAGGGTGCATGAAAATTGCAACTTGCAGGCCAAATAGATAATGCGCGCAGGAAGAGGGTGTTACAAAGGTTAAACTGGCGCCAAAGGCGCATGGCACATGGATGTTGCAGATTGCATTTTATAGAAGGCGCATGAAAATTGTGTGTTGCATTGGGATTCGGTGCGCCCTTTGGCGCGCGGATGGATCGTGTAACATTGACTTTTCGTGCGCCAAAGGGATATGGCGCGGTGCATGAAGGGTTTACACAACATGATGTTGTTGTAATCGGGATGCGCCGCTTTATAGCTTCAGACTTCATGAGATAAAGCTTGTGTAACATGGAAGCTAGGTGCACCAATGGGGGCATGGAAAAAGGATGCAACATGGATGGATGGTGCGCCATTGGGGCGCAGTTTTAGCACTTGTAGCACACGGAAAAGGCGCGCCTTGAGGGCGCATGAGCTCATGATGCAGCAGGCCGAAAGGGTGCGCCATTGGCACGGATTTTGCTCTTGTAATAGGGCGGGTAGATGCGCCATGGGGGCGCAACTGTTCTTAGTGTTGCAGGGGTTACAGACGCGCCAAGGAGAAAAACAGAAAACTAAACTCTTAAAGGGGGTTTACATGATTCTTAGATTTCTTCTCCTCTCTCTTTTAAACATGCTCAGTGGGCAAACGAAACGGTTAAAACCAAGAGGATTATAACCATGGTTTCAAGAAAATGACCTTCTCCAAAGAGATCCGGAAAGAGGGAGGATAGCATAGGGGGAGGGCAGCCAACTAAAAATATATATTTTTTAAAGACCAGACCAGCAAGCATAAAAACTAGACCACAAAAATACCAAGAACCGAAAACACCAAACGCACAAGGGGGAGAAGAACCTCTTACCTGGATATATAGAAAAAGTTGCAACGGGTCCACAGGACGATGAAAACGACAGAGCAGTAGAGGACAAGTTCGAACGATCACGTGCTCAACAAAAGTGAAAATGACATTTGGGCGCGCAAAACCACATATATATATATAAAAAACTCGGACATAAATGCGCCAACCACTTTTTCAAAAGCGCATGAGATTTGTTGTCGACACGGAAGGGATGCACCCTTTGGCACATCAAAGCATCTGCCAACATGAGATAAAGCGCGCCCTTGGTGCACCAAATCTATTGTCGACATGGGATTATGTGCGCCCTTTGGCGCACCAAAAGGGTGGCGCAACAAAATTTGTACCAACACAAGCGCATGCGCCTTGGCGCACACAGGGAAGGTTAAACATTCTTTGGCGCATGAAAAGTTGTGTTGACATTGAAAACCATGCCCCAAAGGCTTTTAAGGGGGCGCATCAAAAGCTAGTGTTATAAGGATATTTCATGCACCCAGCCAAAAAAGGCTCAAAATGACTAAGTTCGAAAACTAGATTTCCCGAGAAGGGATTTTACAACGTTTCGAACACGAGGGATCCCTAACGAGGGAAAGAAACAAAATTTTCCGTATGGTTATCGGTAAAATTGCCCTTGTCAATTTTACGGGATAACAAATCCCCATTCATGACTAAGAAAAGAGATTGCAACACAAATATCTTACAGTTTCTAAGGAAACAACGATGACTCATAACCTCAGAGAATAAAGAGAAAGGGTCAATCGACATGGTTAGAGAAGGATTCCAACATTCCTTTACAAGAAAGGCTGGTTGTAAAAGGATTGGTACAGACCCAATCATAATATCCTTAGACTCTTTTAAACGTAGAAACCATGCACCAAAAACTGTTAGAATGAATCATACGACCACAAAATGCAAGTCAAGAGTTTCAAAATAAGGTTCACCCAAACATGAAGCAAAAGAAGTAATAGTATTATTATTCTCATCAAGAAAGAGATGTAATAATCAGAATTGCTAACAACTTGCAGGGAATTAATAGCCTTCATCATTCATTCAAAAATGTCAAAGTTTCAGTCAAAGGAACCAAATACTATCCATCATGAATCAATTTCAAAGAAGGTGCATTCCAAGATTGACATGGCTTAGCTACAGTGCACAAGCTATCAACATAGATGAAAAAAGTACTTTTCATTACATTTCTATGGACAGTTCAACTGCACACCTCTACAAATCGACAAGGTAAATTATCCTTTCCAATCTTACCCAGAGAACAAAGAAATGGAAGAGTCTAGAAAACCCCTTACTCAAAACCAATTTGGTTAGTTCCAGATCAAGAAATGTCAACCAAAAGTCTGAATAACATCTTTAAAGCTTCATGAAAAACAAAATTAGGAAGGAATCAACAATTTTACTCTAGCAAGTTACTCAATAGGTTAACCAAGATCAGGAATAGGTATTCAAAATCAATAACTTCTAATTCAACAGGAAGTAGAAAACATGATCAACATACTTGAAAGCTCAAACAGCAGAGCTATGAGAATAACCCCAATATCGACTCGAGACAATTCAATTATCACAATGTTCCCAACCAACAGGACCTCATCTATTTATCCTTTAGTTCAGGTCCTCCGAACTTAAAGAAAGACATAATATATATATATATATATATATATATATATATAAGATCAGAAGAAAAGACTTCACACATAGGTATTCCCAACAAGATAGCCTCAAAATCTAAGTTTCCAAGAAACAATTAACACATAGTTTCCTTAAAAGAACTTAATTCGAGAAACTCATTTTTACTGAAAAGATAAGAGGAATAATAAAACATTCACTCTTGTTTCCATACAAGATGAATCCACAAAAACAAAGATTCCAAACACCCAATATCTGCTAGCTCTATCGAATACCAAATTCGAAGAACTGATAGATTATACAATAAGTTTAAGAATAATTCACTTATTTACTATTTTCTATACAAATTCGAGTTCATAAACTCTTAATCGAAGTATTCATAATAGTACAATTCCAAAAGGAGTAAAAACTTCCACAAACAAAGATGCGACAGTGAAGGATATTCATTTACCTTCTAGCAACCCAAAATAGAAAACCCAGGTTTGAAACTAGAAGCCTCATTTCATTTCCATAATCCCTTTTTAAAAATACAAGTAGGATTCACACATGTACATCATTACTCAAATCACCACAATATTTAAGGTGGGATTCAACATTGAATGAACAGGGAAAACAACCCATCTTCTACTTTATCAAGAAAAGTTTCTTCAAAATAAATACCAAGATTTTTCAAGCAAGATTGCATGGTATTCATCACAAAATCAAAAACCCATTTATTTCATGAGAGAAAAGTTGTTTTAATGAAGACATTTAGAGAAAATCGAGAAAACTTAATGGATAGAGCCTATCATGCCTAATAGTTCTTCAGATTGATTCGATGAATATTTCTAGTGAGCCTCCAAAATCCTTCTCAATCGAAGTCAACAACCAAAAACATCCTTCTCAAATGCCTCATATACTTCCATTGGATCGAAAATAGTCCAAGGGAGTTAAAAATAGTAACAAACTGAAAATAGAATTGCTGGTTCAAAGAACCAGATAGCTCCATGCAGAGAAAAAATTGAAATGCATGAAAGACCAAACCTCCCAACAAATCCTCTCGTATAGTTTCTAAGGAATTTTTCTCTCAAAAGCGATGACCATAAATGTCATTAATTTCCAATCTCCCACCTATATCTCCACGCCACCGCCATCTAAATTTGGCGAGTCCAATTTCCACCATGGCATGCATTACTTAACTCTAGTGATGATGCCAAGTAGGTTTCTACCAAATTTCCATGCCTCTGCCAAAACTGGTAGTACCCTCTATTAAATTAAAAAATCAAATCAAATAAATTACTAAGGAACCATTGCCAAGTAATCCACTTTCCATACGACCCCCTTAGGTCCCCTTCCATGTATTAGTTTAGGATTGATATCATTAGCTTAGGATCCGTCCTTAGGTTAGTTTAGAAAGTATTTACCTTATGTTTTTAAACATTGACTTAGGTAAATTTTCCATCTTAGGATAGGCCATACTCGATACCAATTTAGTATTAGGTAGTAGGTTAGAAATAAACCTATCTTAGGTTTTTTCCAAATCCCCACTTTGTAAAACATACAACTTAGGTAAGGATGCAACAAGATTAGTGTAAAAATAGATATAAGGTAGTTTTAGTTTACCTTAGGTTAGAATCCCGTTAGGATAGATCTTAAAGATCAAGGACTTAGGTTTTTACCCTCAATAGTCCTAAAGCAGACCTTCATCCTCTTTATGCCATTCAGCATCCTGAGAAATTAACAAGAAGATCCGAGCACACTACTTACAGTAGAATGCAAAGTAAGAACTTCTAATAAGATCAATGAAATTGTATAAATACAAGAGTTCAGTCCTTTATTTCCTTCAACCTCTAAATTTTAGTTTACCATACAGATCAGCTAAGAAGAATTAAAACATACCTTGGATTAATGGAATTGATCAAGGTTTCGTTATTATAAAGAGATAATTTGCAAACAACATTACCAGTTTACAACCTTTCTTATCTCAAACAGAATGGATTCCTTGCAAGCAACAACATTTCAACAAAATGAATCCAAGAACAGAAATAAATTATCCATGGCAAGCATGATTTCTAATAGTCAAAAGAATACACATTCTTAGGAAAAATCACATGTCAACGCGCTTACAATGATAAAAAGGGACAAGTTAACAATTTGCCACGGTGTTATAAAAACTATATGAGAAGGATATTCATCAATTAGGATGTTTATCGTATATTTCATGAGAATTGTTACCATGTATAAGATTATACTAAGATTTACGAAGATTAGAAAATGCATCATTGATAGGGTCAATAGTGGTGGTGAAACTATCAAAGAGTGGCGGTTTATTTTTCGGATGGCCATATTTTGAATGTTCTAAAGGGATAGTTTCCTTATGTGCATGGAGTAACTCAAGGATGACATCAATACTATCGAATGTAAGTGTGGAACCATGATATTCAACACTAATTTTTTTATAAATACATATCTCTTACTATCATTATGCTATTGAGAATCTATTTGAATTACATCCATGCCATTAGCATCTAAAGTGATTTCTATATGGAGGGATGGAGAAGATTCATCCTTCCTAACAATATCAACCAAGATGGAAGAACGTGGGCCAAATTCATTAGGATAAAACAATTTAGGATATAATGAATGAATCTTGTAACATTTTGATGGACCAATTGTATCAAATGGAGTAGGGATATGATAGGAAGGGTCATATATAGATGTAACGATATTTTTGGTGGATGGGGAAGTTGAATGTGTAGTAGTATAGATACAAAGTGTTTGAAGGACCCAAGGAGTATCAAGTAATACAATATTATATGGTGGGACATATGATAAATCCTATTCATCCTCACTATTTCTAGTGTCATAGGGAGGATAGAAATAGTAATATGTAGATATCATGTGAGAATGAAGATTAAAAACATGTGTTCATGCTATTCTATAATTATAATGAATAACATCGAGATGACATGATTCATTATGAGATAAAATGTAGTCTTCACGAATGACATGTGTAGGTGTAGTGCATATCATGGGATCTTCATCAAATATATCAGATTTGAATGAGTCATCACAAGCCATGAGGCCCATTCTATTGAAGGAGCATGGGAAAGGTGGATCCTCCCAAATGTGTGATATTGAGTTCTTAATTTTTAAAGGGGTTTATGGAAAGAATAAGAATCCTTGGAAGGAAGTTCCTTAGATTCTAAGATGGGATAAAATCATTCCCAAGGTAGTATAACTAGAGGAATCCATAGACTTATGTTGTTGTGTAAGTATTTCTTATTAACCAAATTATTGTTATTCATTAGGTTCAACATCATTTGAGTCTTCCAGAGTGATCGACTATTAGGTTTATAGTGATTTAACCTGAATTGGTTAATACTAGGGTTAGTAACTAGTGGTAGATTATCTTAATCAATTATTTTCCAAATATAAATATGAAAATATCAATAATAACCATTAATCAATGATAAATAATTATGAATAATGATAGATAATTAAACAAAGCACTTACAATGATGAGAGAGAGAGAAGATAACTTAGTTGATTGATGTAGGAGCATCACTTCCCAACTTAAATTTTTCGTTTCTTCTCAATTTTAGCTTGAAAGTGTGTTAGGATGGTTTAGGAGTCCATAGTTGGTTATAGTTAATCATCTAGTGTGTTTGATATAGGTCTAACTTTTTCAAAATTAAAATTTTCTTTTCCCTCCAAAATCAATTTGAATTTGTATAAATAATTTTGGCTTGTTTTTAGTGTCTTGGTATGGTTTTGGAGCATTAAAACATGAGTCAATATTTTAAAAGGTCATATTAGGGACTAGAAGCCTTAATCATGGCTTAAATTTTAGTGATTTGGGTTTTAGTCTTGAAAAAATCCTTAGTTGATGTAATCCAAAGCTATTACGTGCTTATTTAAGGTCTTGAAAACTCAAACTCGATGAATAACTAACTTGAAAATTTTAACTAACTCTCATCATTCTATTAGAATAAATAACAAGAGAAGGCTCCAAGAAGCTTAAGGTGGTATCTTGAGAAAAAAGTTGTAAAATTGCAGACTTAATCTTTGCATGGAGATTTAATGAACCAAATATTAATGTTTTCTTTACGAGAAGTAATATACTAGTGGTAAGATATTGTTACATTTTATTTGTTGATTCTTTATGAGATGTTTAATTTATCTTTTTATTACCACTTGGAGTACTCGAACAAAACTTTGATAGTTATAGTTAGGTTTGAATCATCTTGTAGAATGTGAAAATTTGATAATTTGTGTAGAGTATCAATTTGGAAGAATGAAATTTTATTTCTCAATTAGGAAAAACATTAAAGAACCTTCCTAAAAAGAAATTATAGAAATTGTGGCGAACATGGTCGGAACTAGATTCTCTAGGTTGGTAAATTATCTAAAATCAACATTCATGGCATTGGAAAAATATATTTTTTTGAAGGAAATTATAGATGGAGTGGTGAATGAAGGATAATTCATTGGAATGAAGGATATTTCTTGCAAAAAATGAATTTTAAGTCCAAATGGAGGTCTACCACATGTTCCCCTGACTATCACTCTACCTTGTCTAACCGCAGACCTAAAACTTTATTGAATTGGTTCATTCTGCGGGCTTGGAATCCACATGATATATTTTCCTTGAGGATTCCAATCCCACCACATGTCCACCCGATATCAAATTTCATGTGTTGGGGATCCTTTTGCATACCTTTACGCTCAAGTTCCTAGAATGGGTGACACTTGGCTACTCCGCATGCATCAAGGCTTATTAAAAGTTTTAGCGGCTTCCTAAGTAGTTAGCAGAGTCTTTTAAATTTTGTGGGTCTTCTAAAGGTTTAACGACTTCCAATCTAGATCTGTGTGTGTGTGTGTGTGTGTGTGTGTGTGTGTGTGTGTGTGTGTGTGTGTGTGTGTGTGTGTGTGAATCTTTATGTGTGAGTATGGTGAATTTAAACTTATTTTTTAAAAAAAAATTAAACATTACAACTAATGAGACTAAATGAATAGGAAGGTTCCATATATTTCTTGGCGATCTAAGAATGTATTAAAACCCTGAACCATCTATCATGCAGAAACTTAATAAAAAATATATGTTGGAAATGGAGATCCATTGGCTATTCATATCAGAAAAAAAAATTCAAATTTTTGGGTGAAACGTGGTCACTTCCATGGTCATAAAAATAGCCAAATTCATATTCCATAATTCCTACTTTTAGCCAAATTATAAATATTAGCCACTAAAGTTTTCCCTATGATCAATCCTTAATGATTCCTCATATTCATTTAAATTTGAATAATACCCTCAAGGAATCCTACAATATTCTCTCGATCGAGGTAGAATATACACAGTAAAAATTATGAGAAAATCCATTACGAGCATTAAAGAAGGATAGTTGGAAGAAGTTCTTGATTGGTAAAGGTTCTCGGACCATGAACAAAACTTATTTTGTTCATAGTTATCTTTAAAACTAATTACTACCTATAGGTTTTCCATATACACATTTTTAGGTAGAATGTGTACTTGAAACTTAAATCAAACTATGGTTTGTAAAAAAATTGTGTTTCTAGCAATTGAACCAAGTAGAAAATGATGAAATTAGAATGATACCTCTATCCCATGACATTATAGAATATTTTTAGGTTTGAGTTCAAAATATTCATTCTCCTATATAGAATTAGTTACAATTTTCTCTAGAAGCTTAATAGTCTTATTTGGAATGGAGCAAAGTTGAGGAAAAGTGCTAATTAGTTGGAGTTGAGACTTAGAACTTCTTAGAGATGTAAAATAGGGAAAAGTGTGTCTTGAATGCTTCATGTTTTATTTTGAAACTCCTTGTGATAGATTCTAATCAAGAAAATCACATTTAGAAGGTCTAGTAGCTTTAAGAGGAAAGATATGGATTTGTCTTGAAACCGTGAAATGAGCATTGGAGTAGACCTTATCTACATCATAAGTGGTATTAGAGCATATTATTTTTGTTTGAGGAAGTTGAAAGAAGAAGGAATTTCTCACACAAGGAAATTTGTAATTGTAATTTATCAAGATAGGAAAAATGCCACCAAGGAGAAATGTAGCGGGAGAGAGAGCATCCACATTAAAAATGGGAGAGGTTATACTTCATAGTTGAGAAATCTTACACTTAATTTTGATTCCAGGATCACAAAATGGAGGAAAACGAAAGAAGAGGATTGGAAATAGGATATTTGAGTGATCAAGAAGAAAAAGTGGATCAAAGATCACAAGTAGTAGTTGAAGGAGAAATAGACCTGTAGAGAGCTTTGAGATTTGAGAGGTTACTTGAAAGAATTAAAATGATGAGGATTCAAGCCCAAGTTGGAGCTTCCGGTGTATGCGGAGTAGTTTAAATGTGAATAACTCATTGATTAGATATGGGATTTAGATAAGTATTTTTATTTTGAGAATGTTTTTGAATACCAACAAGTGAAATTTTCAGAGACTAAACTAAAATTCCATGCATCCCTATGGTGTGATTAAATACAAGAAAAGAGGAAGATAAAAAAATGCCAAGATTAAATCTTGGGATAGGATAGTGGCCAAACTAGAAGGTAAATTCTTACCTAGTGACTATATGACTAACTTGTAGAGAAGACTACAAAAATTGAGGCAGAAAGAGATGGGATTCAATGAGTATACTAAGGAATTCTATAATTTAAGTATCAAGTTAGGTCATATAAAGGATGAAGCAATAAAGTTAGCATGATATCATATTGGATTGAGGTACCGATATAGGATGAACTCCTCCTAAGTCCTAGGAATTTATAAGAATGCTACCAACTTGCTTTGAAAATTGAGGACAAACTAAACATGAGACATAACCAACAAAGTAGAGGAAGAGGAAGAAGTTATAGGGGTAGGGGTCAATTGGGAGGAAGAGGTGAGTCTCAAATAAGACATTGCGAGTAAAGTAATACACTAGAAGATCATCCTTCTAGTTCAAGAGGTGGTTTTAAAGATAGAAGACCTTATTTCAGATTTGTTTATGGAACAAGAGGAAGAGGATTAGGTGGATTCATAGGTAGGTGATACAAGTGTAATAATTTACAGGCCATAGATAATGGGACTTTCCAAAGGAGCAGCCTACAAGTAAAACAAAGAATGATGGAAGAAATCAACTTGTTCAAGGTGGAAATGAAGAGTGTTTTATCTCCTTCACTTGTAGAAGAACCATAAGTGGTAGTGTCATTTCTTATGGGAAGAATTCTGATCAAGACACCAAAGGATAAACATCCATCACAAATAAAATCACTATTAAATACCACTTGCAAGAACCAAGGTAAGTTTTGTGATATGGTTATAGATTTAGGAAGTGTATACAATCTATTTTCAGTTGATATGGTAAACAAGTTAGGATTGAAGAAGATACCTCACCCTAATCCTTATAAATTCTCATGGTTTAACAAAGGATAATAGGTATTAGTTAATGAGTAATGTTGGGTTGATTTCCAAATTGATAGATATAAGGACAAGGTACTTTGTGATGTTATTCTCATGGATCTATGTCATGTGCTTCTTGGTAGACCTTTGTAGTCATGATGGGAAGAATTATGTATATACCTTAGAGAAGGATGGAGTTAGTCATACCTTTTTGGCCAAGAGAGAATAAAATGGTAAATATTAGATTGGTTCAAGTTTGATCTTATGATTGGGGAAATTTTTTTATTAAAAACAATGGACAATGAAGAAATAGGCTTTTCATTAGTGCTAAAATCAAGGACAATCATAACTAAGATGCATGAGTTTCCCAAGAACTGCAAGAAATTTTAAAAGAATATGCAGACATAGTGCTAGATGAGTTACATATTTCCCGATCTCCTATGAGATAAATGAGTCATCACATAGAATTTTTGTCGGGACTAAGTTTTCCTAAAAAAACCTAAAAAATGACTCCTAGAGAAATGAAGAAATCAAGAAGTAAGTGTAAGAAATATTGGATAAAATACTTAGTAAAGAGAGTCTCATCCCATGTGTAGTTCCTACGGTGCTCGTTCTAAATAAATATGGTGACTGGAGGATGTGTACTGACTCCAGAGCTATAAATAAGATTACAATCAGGTATAGATTCCCACTACCTAGGATGGAAGACTTGAGGAATTTATTTTGTGGGGAAAGTTATATTTTAAATATAGACCTCAAGAGTGGGTACTAACAAATTAGAATCAGACAAGGGGATGAATGGAAGACAACATTTAAGATAAATGAAGGGTTATATGAATGGATTATTATGTCATTTGGTATCTTAAATGCACCTAGCACCTTCGGAGACTTATGAATGAATTTCTCAAGAATTTTATAGGTAAATGTGTTTTTGTTTATATAGATGATGTAATTGATTTTCAGTCATAGTAAGGAAGAAGAGCATATGCATCATTTGCATTTGGTTTTCAATAAGCTATAGGATGATAGATTTATTATCATTAGTAAGAAGTGTGAATTCATGAAGGAATATTTGTTGTAATTGGGTTTTTGTAATCACCCTCCTTATAAAAATTTAGTTGAAATAACTAGAACAAAACACAATAGCTGGAATAACATAATACCAACTGTAATTACAGATCACAATACTCTTCGAGGGGGAAACCTCCTTTGCACAAGTGCTTACAATAATTTTTTGGATGCCTCTATTGGGCCTCAACACATACATATATACTAAGTCTATACTAAACAACTATTTCTTATGCATGTGGGATAATACTAATATGCTCAAGGGACGACTTACAAAGCATATGCATCCATAGAAACTAATGTAAAGAGAATGTTAGGAAAGGGTTCCTAACATCACCTTCCCCTTAAAAACTCGTTGTCTCTCAAGCTTCATATGCCAAAATTTTTGCTAAATTTTAAAGAGTGTATCCCAAGTTGCATCTTACTCGGTTGTATGTCGTGCCACTTGATTAAGACCTTTGTGATTGAGAAAGATCAAATTTGTAAGGTGCACTGTCCAAGATAGCTTTTGGTTCCAAGATGAGATATCCTTCATCATCAAGTTATGGTAAGATTATTTTCACCGGATGTTGTTTACTAAAACCCTCTTCAAACATGATATGTGAAAGACCCAGGTGAACTTGGGAGGAGGCGGAAGGTCCAAATTGTAAGCAACATGCCCAATATTTTGGAGGACTTTGTATGGCCCATAAAATTTTGGGGCTAGCTTATGACGCCCTTTCAGTTTCAAGGAGGATTTCTTATATGGTTTTAGGTGAAGAAATACCATGTCATTGATCTCAAAGGTGTGCTTAGAGCGGTGTTGGTCCACTTGCTGCTTCATTCGGTTCTGTGCCATGTGGATATTTTTCTACAAGGTGTTAAGAATATAATCCCAAGTACAAAGGGAAACATCAACTTCCTAAACTCGAGAAATTCTGGTGGTATACAAGAAGATCTTGGGAGGTGTTTGGCCATAAATTACTTCATATGGATTCATCTTGGGAAAGCCACCATTTTTCTAGGGGAAGCCACTTGGCCCATTATTTTTGTTTCTCGATACAAAAAAAGAAGAAGGAATGTTTCTAAGAATTTATTGATAATCTCATTTTTTCGTCATTCTGTGGATGATACCCGTCATTTTCATCTTAGTGCCCATGTGTCGAATAGTTCTGTCTAGAAATTTCTAATGAAATTGGAATCATGATATGATACAATTGAAGAGGGAATGTCATGGAGATGGAAAATCTGATCCAAGAATATTTGTGCAATCTGTGGAGGTTGTGTATAGATGGTTGAGGGCACAAAAATGACTATACTTGGAAATTTTGTCTATCATAACCAAGATAATTGTTTTACCTCCATATTTAGGGATAACCTCGATGAAATCCATAAATATATCTATCCAAATCATATTAAAGATTAGTAAGGGTTGGAATATACTATGAGGTGATGGTTTCTATCCTTTCTTGCATTGGAAAGTATCACATTCAACCACCATTTTCTTAATTCCTCCTTTCATGCCTTTCCAAAATAAGTTGCATCATGCCCGCTCATAGGTTTTGAGAAATCTAGAGTGCCCAGCTATGGGAGATGCATGAAGCTCATAGAATATATCCTGAAGAATATCCTTTTTACAAGGAAGCACCATGTGACCTTTGTATCACAAGGAAGCACCATCCCATGTATAATTTGGTATCACCCCGGGTGAGTGACTACTTGATGAATGAGCTATTGTAATTCAATATCTGTTGCATATTTTATATGTACAAATTCCAACCAATTTGGAATAGGCATGGAGATGGCGGAAAGGGAGGCCTGGTCCTCAAAGGAGCATGAAAGAGCATAAACCACCACATTATATTTTCCCTTCTTGTATGTGATCTCATAATCATAACCCATGAGCTTACTGACCCATTTTTATTGAATCGGGAAGAGACACATTATTCCAGGAAGTACTTCAAGCTCTGATGATCAATTTTTATAGTCACTAAATCATGTACTTAGATTCAATATTTAGTCTTGGTCTCATACTACTATTCACATGGTTCTTGAGTGAAAAGAGTAATAATTAACCCATGTCTTTAGCCATTTTTACATTTCTTGATGTTGTATTTCTAATATTACACTTGCACTTTCCCAATTGGTATTGTCATTCTATGTTTTTCCTATTTTTGACTAGAGAACCTAACCATGACTAGGGTGCCCCAAGAGCCCTAGTCCTCTCTGGGGTGCCCTAATCCTCTTTGCACTTTACTCTCACATTTTGGGAAGCTTTTAGTTGTTTGAGATATCTATATTTTTGGGGGGTCATCCTTTTCAAGGTTAATTACAAAATTAGAACAAGATAACCATATAAATATAAATTTATGTGACCATAATGAGGGACGAAACACTAATCATCTACTATCACCATCTAGATTTGCATCCATCAAAGGAACCTAAATCTACATTTGCATCCATCTAGATCCATCACAAGTCACACAAGTTTGGTTCATCTGCATCACACTTCACAAGAGTTTCTTGCTTCATATTTGATTTGTAGCAGCATCCAATGTTGTTTTAAGACATTCACACAATAGGAAGTGAAGGAAGGAGAACATCTAGTGACACCTAGGAGGATGTTTTCATGACATTTCCACGGACCACGACAACCAAGGTTGTTCCTGTACCTTCAGTACTCCGAGTCTAGTAAGAGAGCTTGAATATGTAATTTATCAGCCTTTTGTGTAGTCTTTTCCTCCTCATGTTCACTTTTCTTACACTATGACACGAGTCTCGTGCCTTTTTCGAATCGATAAGGGATTCTTAAACCTCTCTTGCACACTAGGGTTTCACATTTTTATTTTCTTTGCTACTTGGGTCATTTCCTTTATTTATTTATATGTAATTTAATTTTTTTCATTGCATCATATTAGGATAGGATTTTACATTTTAACATTAATCATTTTGGTGAACTGGCACTTGACAAAGACATTTCACTTAGGGATCTTTTTCTCTTATTCACCATGGATCAATCCTCTAAAGAATTTACTAAAACCCATATGAAAGTCATCAATTATAATATCACTTTGAACATCCCCAAGATCTAGATTTACTTCTATATATTGCTCATGAGGAATAGATACAAACCTTACGAACTCAATTCTTATATCGTTATTCCCACCACAGTTTCTATCCAACGGATTTATTCTACTCTTCCACCCATCTCCATTATTACCATTTGTTCCTACTCCTACTTATTATTATACCACACCCCTTGTTTCACATACACGGTAGCCTCCTTCCACTAACACTTAGGATCAAGCCTCTTTTTATCAAGACCTTTAATCCAAAACTCATCAATTACAGGAGGTTAATTATCGTGCATCTCTATATTTTGATTCTACTTTTCTACCACATCTTTTGCATTTATACCCGCTATATCCACCTATTCATTTCTACAAAAAAATTCACCCCTAAACTACCTATTTTCAATGGCCATGGTGACCCTCAAGAGCATCTCTAAGATTTCCATGTGGCTTGTCTAGATTTTGGATGATCATATCCTCTTAGCTAAGATTTTTCCTCATAGTTTGCAAGATTATGCGATGTGTTGGTTTTATGACCTACCTATCCATTCAGTAGCCTCCTTCACGCATCTAGCCAATGATTTTCTCACTCACTTCTCTATCAATATTAGTTCTAAGATCTCATATGCCCAACTCACACAGCTTAAACAAGGATCTAATGAACACTTAGCAAATTACATTTTAAGATACAAAAACAACTTATCCAAGATGTCAAATTTTCTTTTAGACTTTGAGCTTTAGGATTTATTCATCCAAAGTCTACTACCACCTCTCCAGGAGAGTGTCTTCTTTGATACCTCTCCTTATTTCGATTAGATTTTTCATACTCTTAAGATTCGTGACACCAAGCTCTTAGCTAGTTGAAATCTTGAATACTAAGATAAAGCATCATACTCTACACGTTTTCCAAGTAATACAACATTAAAACCATTTATAACTAAACCCACTGAAACAAAATTCATTGTAAATGTGATATCTACTACTAAGGAATTTCAGTCACAACCACCTCAATGAACATTCACCAAATTTCCTATTGCCCCACAACTTATCTTACAACAGCTTCTTGAAAGAAACCTTATCAAACTTCCTCCAAAACTTGAATTGGATATATCACGACCAAAAGGAAGGAGTTACAATGATCATTTCTGATGTGATTATCACCATTGTGTGGGGCACTCTACTAATAGGTGTTTCAAACTTGAATTTCTTGAGGCTACAGAATCTCCACTAGTTCATGAAAATCGTAAGCTCAAATTATTTGGTAACCTTCCCATGTAACATGATAAGAAAAATGCTAATTCATCATCTAATCATACTTATCCTGCAGTTGCCTCAACTTGAATCGGGGGCCCTTCGCTTCTTGGTGGCTAACAAGTGAAATCACTCTACTATTCATTTCCTTCTCTAATCATGATTATTGTGTTGCTTTCTCTTCTAATCACTTTCTTTTCAGCGCATCTATTAGACCTATCTATATTAATAATACTAAGGTTGATATGTCATGGCCTATTAGTACATGTTATTTCCACTTATTAATGTTATTGGTTATTCACATTCACAAATATCTTATCCGATGAACAATTCATATGGTGTTGTTAAGCTACACATTATAGTTGGTCCCCTTACTATGTGGGTACCCTTCCTCATGGGCCTAGCAATAAATTATTGTGACATGCTTCTAGGACTCAATTGGATTCATAGGTCTAAATCCATCATCTCTATGAATCATTTACGACTTAAGTTCATTCATAACAATCAAGTTGTTTCTATCGATGGTGTACCTCCATCTGCTTAATGGTTGTTATCTCCTCGAGAATCGATCAATGAACCTTCTACTTCATTTAGTACATCACCATCTATGTTACTTAAAGTGAAATCTACTCCTAGTTCACCTCCTCCTACACTATATTCGTGGCCTCACTACTCTACTATTCCTACACATAGATATAGGTCTATTACCCACACAGTTACAACATCTTAGTATAAATCTCCACCTCATTTTATTCCACATAGAAATCCATCACCTACGCATTTTTTTGTACCTACATATTTTTCATACACTCATCCATCGCATGCATATAAACTTCACTCACTTGCACAATGACTATCTACTATCCCACCACTACTAGAGCATGATCATGTGCTTTCACAACCACTCACATCAGATGAAGGAACTTCATCCTTCACATTCACTGGTTAGTTCATTCATTCACAAAATCCCCCTCCATCTTATCATCGACACATGTTCGACACTCACATTTATCAACCTCCTAGTATAGGAATCGACATATACACATTACCTTCGACACTACACTATGATGAACTCTTGTTCTTTGGTTCACACTTGACTTGTTGAGGGAATTTTCTACACATGGACCCCACACACTACACAGTAGTTACTACACATTAGGCATCACATATCATCACATGATCCTACATCATCTACATATTACACACTACATCATAGGCTATAGGCATTGTGAGTCTTCATACATCCTACACTTTACATCCTACATCTTGTCTTACATACATCATACACATACTACACATGACTCACACACTACACCATAACTATCACATGTTTAGCATTTTCGACATCATCTTACATTATACATTCCTTCACATTAAATACTACATCATGCATCTTAAATTCACTATACTATACACCTTAGGGCATGGACACATCATACATTACATCTTATTCTATCACATACATTACACATTTTGCATATTCACCTCTACACGCTACACTCACTACCCGATGATGCACTCTAGTCTCACGGTCCATACTGGATTGTTGATGGTATACATCACAAATGGACTCAAAATGTTAATCATTTGATTTTATCATGTGAAATTAAAATGATTAGTGATATATGCATTAGGATAAAGGTTCACTTTTTCTAGCATAATCTCGTGATAAATTATATCATCACTCTCACTTACATTATTTAGTTGTATACACTTTAGAATAAATCAGCACATCATTTATATTCATCTGGTCATGATATACACTTAGGTTATAAGGTCACACATAGTTCACCTCTTTGTCACATCTCGGTACCACACACTCATCACGATGCACTACATATGACACATAGTTCAACCATTTCTGATGGTGCACTCTCGTTTTGGTTCATTCTTGATCACATAAGGGCATACTAAATGAACCTCACTTCATATAACTCTATTCACTTTGGGGGCATGTGGATCCTATCATCCATCCACAACATACTACATTTTATGGTTACATTTACTCTTTCTTGCACTTGTCTTTACATGTTCACTTTACTACACATATTAGATAAATCTCTTGTATGTCATTATATTTACCATACACACATGCACGTTCATATCCTTTTCTAGTTGTGATCATAGATATAGATGTTCTACATGTACCATTGATGCTTCATACACTACCTATTGCAGGCATTCACATTTGTACACTACAGGTGTTATTGTTTCATTTTGTACTTAACACTTTCCATTATCAGGTTATACATACTTTGACATACTTTCTATTTTTATAACATGCTAATGGGTGCTTCATGTGAAACATTTTTATGCAGGGATACTTTCCTTCATACTTATTTGTCACTTTTTGTCTATTGTCTACTATTGTTCATCTTGTTTGTGTTCATTGCCCCTTTTTGGTGTGTACACACTTGTTTGTTTGTAGTCATGATGGCCTTGAGTTTCTTGTGACACTATGAGTGGTCTCTCATGTTTACAACTGAATCATGCAATCTATGATTGTATTCTTGGGTGTTTACATTTTCTGCTCATGTTCTAGCTTATACATTGTTTATTTGGCTTATATTTGTTCTCTACATGCATGCTTGTTCATACTAACACTTGTTTTCTAGCTACTTGTTTTTGTAATCCTTGGTATTTACCATGGAGATTCCCTTCCCCTATAGGTAAAAGTTCGATTACGTGTTTGTTCCTCTTTTGGGGCCACATTCTCATAAGCAATGTTGCATACACCCCCAAAGAGGGGGGAATCATTTCAGTTTTTACATGGTACTAGTAAAATTTAGTGTACATTCGTCATCCATGGCACATTTCAATTTATAGCGAGTGGGTTCGGACTAGTCTATGAACTCTATACACATCTAATTTTATAAGGAAGATTTTCCTTAGCATTCTAGGAAGTAGTTATAAGTTGGAGGAACATCAAACTTTCCTCCCTACACTTTTTCAATCGGTGACCTTGTATCACCAAAAAAACTAGGCAATATAGAAATCTTTTCACCACTCTCAGGGAAGTAGTTACATGTTAGAGAATAACACATCTTTCTCCCTACAATTCTTCGGCCACAGTGGCATGAGATTGCCCAAAAAACTCATACTTCACTAACAGTTACATGATATCCTTTGTATAGCCTTTTGTCTCATCACGGATCAGGTGCACATGTTCCTTTTTCATTGTCATTTTTGTACTACTTTTTACATGTTTATTTACATATATACATGTGTTTTTACACATATACATGCATATTTGACTACTTGATCATCTTCTCTTTTGCAAGTCCATCTATATGGGAAGTAAGTAGTCAACAACAAAAACACACATATGGCAAGTACATCATACACATAGTACTAACCATTCAGCTACACTACACACACTGGAATATACACATACGCTTCCGCCCTAGGTTCACTCTCATCATGTTTTACAATTTTTCATTTTTATTCTCCATGCTCCATATTGTTTTCACTCCATGTTTTTTCTAGTCCTTTAGCACATTTTTCTACATCACGCTACATGGATTAACAGGTACACATATCTATCTACTTTATGTTACTAATCTTGTTTCTCACCAACATAAAGTGGTAAAAATATAGTCACTAAATCACGTACTTAGAGTCAATATTTAGTCCCGGTCTAATACTACTATTCATATGGTTACGTAGTGAAAAGAGTAATAATTAACCCATGTCTTTAGCCAATTTTTACATTTCTTATTGTCATATTTCGATCTTACACCTGAACTTTCTGGTTTGTATTGGCATTCTATGTTTTTCCTATTTCTAATTGGGGTGCCTAGCCGGTATTAAGGTGCCCTGTGTGCCTTGGTCCCCTTTGGGGCACCCTGATCCTCTTTGCACTTTACTCTCACATTTTGGGAACTTTCTAGCCGTTTGAGCTTTCTATATTTGTAGTGGTCATAATTTTTGAGGTTAAATATGAAATTAGAACAAGAGGACCATTTAAATATAAAGTTATGTGACCATAATGAGGGACCAAACACTAAGCATCTACTATCACCATCTATAATTTCATCCATCAAAGGCAACTAAAGTTATATTTGCATCCATCTAGCTCCATCACAATGCACACAAGGTTAGATCATCTACAACACACTTTATAGGATGTACTTTCTTTATATTTGATATGTAGCGACATCCAACGTAGTTAGAGAAATTTACATGAAAGGCACCAAAGGTAGGAGAACATCCAACGACACCTTAAAGAAGTTTTTCAAGCCATTTTTTTAGACCATGGTGCTTTGACGGCACCCTTGTACCTTCTGAAGCACCCTAGTTTAGTCAGAGATCTTGGATTTATAATTTATTAGGATTCTATGTGGTCATTTCCTCCTCCTATTCACCTAGTTTAGAATGTGACACGATCCCGCACCTTCGTTGAATCAACTAAGGGCTTCTTAACCCTCTCTTACACATTATGGTTTCACATTTCTATTTATTTAGCTTCTTGGGTAATTTCCTTTTTTATTTATTTGTTATTTACTGCTTTGCATAGCATCATATTAGGCTAGGATTTTACAATTTAGCATTAATCAGTTTGATGGAAAAAAATTCCAAGTAAGTATGATGCCATTTGTTTACTGCATGGAGGATTGCCAACATTTCTTTCTCATATGTAGACAAGGCCAATGTTCTTCTAGAAAGGGATTTTCTAGTGAATGCAATAGGATGATCCTCTTGAAGTAGAATAACACCCAACCCATTGCTATAGGCATCACTCTCAATGGTGAATGTTTTGGTGAAGTCTAACAAGGCCAAAACTGGGGTGCTACACATAGCTTGTTTGAGTTCTATAAATGCCCTGACAACTATAGTATCCCAAGTAAATGCATCCTTCTTCAATAAATTTGTCAAGGGAGTTAAGGAAAAGGAATCCTTGAATTATTTTAAGGGTTGTTGGTTATGGCCATTGTTACATGGCACTAAGTTTATCTTGATCTACACGAACTCCTTGGCTAAGAAAATTTGACCTAGATATTCAACTTCTTCTTGGGAAAAGGAACACTTGGACTGCTTGGCACATAATTGATTGTTAGCCAGAAGTTGTAATGCCTTGTCAATATGTTGGATATGGTCTTCCCATGTGTGGTTGTAGATCAAAATATCATCGAAGAAAACCAATACAAAATGATGAAGGAAAGGCTGAAATATTTTGTTCACGAGTTCTTGAAATGTGGAAGGAACATTAGTGAGACTGAATGGAATGAATAAGAACTCATAGTGACCCTCATGAGTATAAAAGGAAGTCTTGGGAATGTCATCAGGATGCACTCTAATTTGATGGTAGCCGAAATGAAGGTCCAATTTTGAGAAAAATTTGGCTCCATGGAGCTCATAAAGAAGATCATCAATGACCGGAATGGGGAACTTATCCTTGATAGTGAGGTGATTAAGGGAACAAAAGTAAATGCAGAGGCACCATGAACCTTATTTTTGTGGACAAGAACCACAAGGGAGGAGTAAGAGCTTGTGTTGGGATGAATTACACTAGAGATGAGGAGTTCTAAAACATGTTTCTTAATCTCCTTATTTTGCATATTGGGGTAGCGGTATGGGAGAATGTTAGGGGGAAGGCTTCTTGGGCAAAGTGGAATGCGATGGTCTTCAAGGTGTGAAGGGGGTAGTCCTACCGGCTCAAGAAAAATGGTTACATGTTTGTTGAGAATGGCTTGTAAAGGAGTAGGGTAGGTAGGAGTAGAGGTGGAATGGAGTTGGATGGAGTGCAGTTGGGAAATGACCCCATGTGATCCTTTCTTAAAATTTTCTCCATGCGATGGGAATTGATGATGCTAGCAAACCCTGGAAATAACCCTTTTAAGTTGTATTTTTGACCACTATCATCACAATTACATAAAAAAAAATTGAGAAATCCCAGAGAATAGGTCCCAAGGTGTGGAGCCACTATGCACCTAAAACCACATCACATCCTCCTAAGGGAAGGGAAAACATATCAGAGTGAAGAGTGTAATCACCTATGGTGATACATACATTGCGACACTTCCCTTTACATGACAATGTGCCCCCATTAGAAATCATGACCTCAAAGCTAGAACAAGGGTGTAAAAAGTAGCAGGCTTGTTTAGCAATGTGGGAATTGATGAAATTATGGGTGTGTTGGATATATTTTATGTTTGGATAAACACAAAACATAGGTAGTCTAGGGATAAATACCCTCCATTTAATGGTAAAGCTCTCATGTTCTTTATTCATTTATTATATGACCTATTTAAAACTAAATTTTTGGTATTAATTTAATTGAATATCTCATGCACCATAGCTAAACAATTTTACAAAAGAAAATAAGTAGTTGTCTTTGTAAAGTGATTACTAGGAAGAGTAAGAATGGAATGTGGAAAATAGGAATAGTTGGTGTAGAAGAAGTGTGCTTAGTAACAAGTAGATAGAAGAGCGAGTTACAGTCACACAAAATAAACCAATATTAAATGATTACTACAACTTTAGAAAATAAAAAGAAGTGTACTCATATGAAATGTAAAGATAACAAAAATTTTACCATTATCATTCACAACTTATAAAATAAGACATTAGTAGACACGCTTTTAACCAAAATCCTCCTTTCTTTTTATTTAACCTTTAAACAGTTCACATGATGCACATCTAATTATTTCAACATAAAGTCTTAAACAACCAAGTACAACATAAAACAACATTTTAACAAAATTCTCATATATTTTGACCCATATGTCTCATCTTCTATTTATAGTCAACATAATGGAAATACAAAAATACAAATTCATTATACTTCCATAAATGTATACCTATAAAATCTGAGGATTTGAGCACTTTATCCCTCAAAGTCCTCATTGCATGCCATATAGTAGTTCAAAATGTTTCATTATATAAATGAGAATAACCATCTATCCACTATCATTAAGTTGTTTACTTTATCAATCGATTTAAAGTAATGGTGATTTACCAAATTACTTAATTCTTCCAATGAATATACTTAAGGAGTAGATAGGAGAAGAAGAAGAAAACGAAGAAGAATAAACAATTTTTCTAACTCGTAGAACCTCATTCTTTCTTTTCCCCTCTTTTACAAAGAATAAATCTTCCCATATCGCCTTAAATTCGCAAAGACTACTACTACGAAATTGTTAATTTTATGTTTGGGAGAGTTTTTTGACATTTTCTCCTAGATACCCTTTCAAAAATTAGATCTTTTGGATTTCATGATGTAGAGGACGCCAAAATATTTTCAAAAATGATAATATCTCAAAAATGGAGCGTCGGATCAAAATTTATGGCCAATCAAGTTTTGAACCCCATTACTACAATCCACTACATAATAGCATTCAGAATTGCATTACTATTTCACACAAAATTATAGAAGTACTTTTACTATTTTCTCTAACTTACTCTCACCAAAAACTTATTTTCATGATTCCATGGTGTAGAGGACGTCAAGATATTTCATAAAAGTCCACTATCTCGAAAAATGGAGTACCGGAGAAAAGTTATGGCCAAAATAAATTGTCAAAATTCCCTTCTTTGCGGGAATTTGACCTCCCATTACGTATTACTTGTAAAACTAAATCAACTTCTCTTTTATTGTGGGATTCCACAACCGCTTTACTTAGTTACTTTATGAATCAAATTAACTCCAATTTTTCACATCACTCTCTTCTTTTTTCTTCTTTGCAGATTTTTGCAACTACTTTACTCGCTTATTTTATGAAGTAAAACAACTCCATTTTTTTGCATTATTCTCTTCTTTTTTTCTTCTTTGACTTTTTGAAATATCTTTACTTTGTTAATTTTTAAAATAAGTAAAGAACATCCTAAAGAATAATAACTTAAATTGTTACTTGATGTGGTTTGTAGGAACTTCTTTACTTTCTTTACTTTTTTGAGAAGTAGAGTAGTTTGGTTTTAAGCCTAAAAAGAAGACAAGTAGTCGGTGTTGATTTAACGAAATAAATAGTTTAACTTTGTGGCATTCAGAACTAATTTACTTTCTTAATGGTAATAATTAGAATCATATTGGTTTACTGTGCCAAAGATAATAATTAAAAGCAATTTAGTTTATCCCATAGCTAAGAATTATAAGTCGGTTATGTGATGTTTGGCATGCACATTACTTGCGACTTTTCAAAGTAAAAATTTCAAATTTAGCGCAAAGAAGGGAAGTAATAGTGCATAATTATTGTGCAAAGAAGGAAAAGAAATGTCTTAGTTTTGCGGCGGTCAAGAACTGCTTTACTTCATAACTTTGAACAAGTAAAGTAATCTTAAAAGCCCGATAAACTAAAACTTAGTTATGCGGGTTTTCAAACTACTTTACTTATAAACTTTAATAAGTAAAAGCATATTAGTTTAGCGCAATATTGTGAAGTAACAATACTTCATTTTAACGCAAATAAAAGAAGTAAAATCCATTCATTTTAGCGCAAAACTAAGAAGTAAAGACCAAATTTATGGGGTTTAATGATTACTTTACTTGATAATTTTAATCAAGTAAAAGCATTTCTATTCAAAGAAAAGAAGGAGAATAATGTCAATCAAGTTTTGAGAGGTGGGAATTGCATCATGGAAGTAAATAAATTTGAGAAACTTGATAAAATAAGAGAGAAATTACTTAGCATTTTAGGGATGTTTACACATTTTAAGCAAATGATTATTTCTCCAACAACTTCCGTAACCTCTTACTGCAACCTTCAAGAAATTATGAGAAAATCTACAAAAATTTAAAAGGGGTATCCCCATGATTTCTAAGTTAAATATTTGGGAGCACTAATTGGATCAATTTGTGGACCTCTTTACTTCTTCTAGAATGGAAACGATAGAGATGATATCCCAACATCTCTAGTTTTAAGTCTTGTCCATTGGGCTATGGAGTCGAGTTTAACCTTGAAGAAATTGATCTTTTTCTTTGAAAATTTTCCTCCCGAATCAGTAATAAACTTAGTAGTGAACAGAAACTTCTTGACAACTACTAGATTCAAATTGATCTGTGGAGCTCTAAATAAAGCTCAAAAATTGTTCTAACTATCCGATTTAATCTGAAGTGAACCAAGAATGGAAACAAAAACTATATACAAACATTTAAAATCATTCCAACAGATGCACATCTAATTATTTCAACATAAAGTCTTAAACAACCAAGTACAACATAAAACAACATTTTAACAAAATTCTCATATATTTTGACCCGTAGGTCTCATCTTCTATTTATAGTCAACATAATGGAAATACAAAAGATACAAATTAGTCAGTATATACTTCCATAAATGTATACCTATAAAGCTATGAGGATTTGAGCACTTTATTCCTCAAAGTCCTCATTGCATGCCATATAGCAGTTCAAAATGTTCCATTATATAAATGAGAATAACCATCTATCCACTATCATTAAGTAGTTTACTTTATCAACCGATTTAAAGTAATGGTGATTTACCAAATTACTTAATTCTTACAATGAATATACTTGAGGAGTAGATAGGAGAAGAAGAAGAAAACGAAGAAGAATAAACAATTTTTCTAACTCGTAGAACCTCATTCTTTCTTTTCCCCTCTTTTACAAAGAATAAATCTTCCCATATCGCTTTAAATTCGGTAGCACTACTACCCGAAATTGTTAATTTTATGCTTTGGGAGAGTTTTTTGACATTTTTCTCCTAGATACCCTTTCAAAAATTAGATCTTTTGGATTTCATGATGTAGAGGATGTCAAAATATTTCAAAAATGATAAGATCTCAAAAAATGGAGCGTCGGATCAAAATTTATGGCCAATCGGTTTTTGAACCCCATTACTACATTCCACTACATTATAGCATTCAGAATTGCATTACTATTTCACACAAAATTATAGAAGTACTTTTACTATTTTCTCTCACTTACTCTCACCAAAAACTTATTTTCATGATTCCATGGTGTAGAGGACATCAAAATATTTCCTAAAAGTCCACTATCTCGAAAAATGGAGTACCGGAGAAAAAGTTATGGCCAAAATAAATTGTCAAAATTCCCTTCTTTGCGGGAATTTGACCCCCATTACTTATTACTTGTAAAACTAAATCAACTTCTCTTTTTATTGTGGATTCCACAACCGCTTTACTTATTTACTTTATGAATTAAATTAACTCCAATTTTTCGCATCACTCTCTTCTTTTTTCTTCTTTGCAGATTTTTGCAACTACTTTACTCAGTTATTTTATGAAGTAAAGCAACTCTATTTTTTTTGCATTATTCTCTTCTTTTTTCTTCTTTACGGCTTTTTGAAATATCTTTACTTTGTTAATTTTTAAAATAAGTAAAGCACATCCTAAAGACTAATAACTTAAATTGTTACTGATGTGGCTTGTAGGAACTTCTTTACTTTCTTTACTTTTTTGAGAAGTAGAGTAGTTTGGTTTTAGCGCAAAGAAGACAAGTAGTCGGTGTTGATTTAACGAAATGAATAGTTTAGCTTTGTGGCATTCGGGAACTAATTTACTTGCTTAATGGTAATAATTAGAATCATATTGGTTTAGTGCAAAGATAATAATTAAAAGCAATTTAGTTTATCCCATAGCTAAGAAGTAGAAGTCAATTATGTGATGTTTGGCATGCACATTACTTGCTTACTTTTCAAAGTAAAAAGGTTCAAATTTAGCGCAAAGAAGGGAAGTAATAGTGCATAAGTATTATGTAAAGAAGGAAAAGAAATGGCTTAGTTTTACGGCGGTCAAGAACTGGTTTACCTCATAACTTTGAACAAGTAAAGAAATCTGAAAAGCCCGATAAACTAAAACTTAGTTATGCGGGTTTTCGAAACTACTTTACTTATAAAATTTAATAAGTAAAAGCATATAATTTTAACGCAATATTTTGAAGTAACAATACTTAATTTTAACGCAAATACAAGAAGTAAACTCCATTCATTTTAGTGCAAAACTAAGAAGTAAAGACTAGATTTATGGGGTTTAATGATTAATTTACTTGATGAGCTTTAATCAAGTAAAAGCATTTCTATTCAAAGAAAAGAAGGAGAATAATGTCAATCAGGTTTTGAGAGGTGGGAAATTGCATCATGGAAGTAAATAACTTTGAGAAACTTGATAAAATAAGAGAAATTACTTAGCATTTTAGGGATGTTTACGCATTTTAAGAAAATGATTATTTCTCCAACAACTTCCGTGTAACCTCTTACTGACCTTCAGAAGAAATTATGAGAAAATCTGCAAAAATTTAAAAGGGGTATCCCCATGATTTCTAAGTTAAATATTTGGGATCACTAATTGGATCCATTTGTGGACCTCTTTACTTCTTCTAGAATGGAAATGATAGAGATGATATCCCAACATCTCTAGTTTTAAGTCTTGTCCATTGGGCTATGGAGTCGAGTTTAACCTTGAAGAAATTGATCTTTTTCTTTGAAAATTTTCCTCCTGAATTTGTAATAAACTTAGTAGTGAACAGAAACTTCCCGACAACTACTAGATTCAAATTTATCTCGTGGAGCTCTAAATAAAGCTCAAAAATTGTTCTAACTATCTGATTTAATCCTAAAGTGAACCGAGAATGGAAACAAAAACTATATACAAACATGTAAAATCATACATGTCCCAAGTGGAAACATGCAGAGTGTGTGTAAGTACTTATTTTAATGGAAAAAAAACTACCTACTCTACTTTAACCAAAGGTAAAGGAAGCTAAAATGAATCTGAAATAGGAAAATAGAAATAGATACGTTTCTTCACAAAATTAGACCATGTAATCAATTTTGCATGGAACATGGTCTTTAGTAAGAGCAAAAGTTTATTCAAGTTGGTTCTTCACCCTTCTTACCAAATTATCAATGACAATAAATAAAATAAATACCTCCTTTATTTTTTTGTATTTTTATTTGAGAAGTATTGTGGTTGATCTTTGGTGCATTGTAGCTCATCCTCATGCTCTAAAATAAGCATGACTATTTGTAACTCCGTGCTTGTCTTTAAACTAGCTAGATATCTTATTTGGCAAGGCCTAATCCTCATGATTTTCAAATTCCTTTGAATATCGTCTCTTTGAATGGGGGAAACCTATAGAATTTATTTTCCATGAATAAAGTTGCATGCAAGTCGATATGATCCTTGCTCCGCTTCTATAGACAATTCTACAAAATACTCTTCCTTATCCATGATGACTTGATTTTTTAATTGATTCATCATGGCTCTCCTCATGCATCGATTTGGGCAGAGGATTTTCTTTGAATGTTTCCTCCATGACTGATTTTTTGGAGTTATTTGTAGAAAGAGGCTCTTGGTATGGGAATATCCACGGTGAAAATGCATAAGCGGTGATTTTAGTGGATTCTTCTTCTTCATGGAAATCTTCCGATCGATAAGAAATCAACCTCATTTTTTTATTCATAGTATATGCATCCAATGTTAGATTCATCAATAGGTCTACAAAATCATGATCTTTAGGTGAATCACAATCAACAGCAGCTTGATCTTCTTCATTCACTCCAACATTGTTACCTTGCACCATTTTATTCTTTATCCACAACATATCATTGGCAAAATTTTACAGAATGGATCAACAATACTAGACCTTAGGATTTAAAATATTGATTTTACCCACCATGATGAGATCATCCTCTTCTTTAATAGTGATGTTTTGAGCTGCCAAAAAGTTAGTAGGAAATTCTCTATAAAGTGATAACCAACTTTAGGTGTCAAAGCATTAACAAAAATACCTTTTGATTTTCATCACTAAGGGAAGTAGTAGGAGGAATTTTACAAAGTATCTTTTGAAACTTTGTAATGAAATCCCTCATGTGTTCATGCGGTTATTTTTTCATCTAGATGAGTTGTGCTAATAAATCATGTGAATCTTTTATGGGTTTGGATATGGATTCAAACCATGTTCTCATAGTATCCTAGTTGGTGATACATGTAGGAGGAAAGTGATAAAACCATTCCGCAATAGCACCCTGAAACATCTCAATGAATATTCGAACATATACATCTTCATGAGGCACTCCCATAACTCTAAAAGATACAAAAAAAATGCAGCTCTATGATCATCTAGGTATTTCTTCACATCACTATTTAATTTTAGGAAATTCTTTCATGATTCGCATGGAAATCCATGTAGCAGTGAATCAATACAAGAGGGCCAATAGCCGGACTGTAAGGAACCAGAGTTTTCAGTTATTGCACAACCATAAAATCTATTTGTAGAGTTTTATTCTTGAGTGTACATAATTCTTTCCATCTTGACCTTAGAAATAAACAATAGGACAAAGCAGATACGGATTCACTAATATTTGGTTTTTTTAGAACAATATTTTTACGAGTCACCAATATATATATTTTAAATAGCTCAGGGGATAGGAAAAGATTAGCGTTATTTTTTATTCCCCAGTGGATTCACCAAAAACTATTGGTTAGATTTTATGCTTGGCTAAACAAAAAACCTAGGCAACCATGCGATGAATCCCCTTCATTTAATGGTGAATATCCTGTGTGCTTTATTTGTTTATTCTATGACCTATTTAAAACTAAATTTTGGGTATTAATTTAATTGAATAGCTCATGCACCATAGCTAAACAATTTTGCAGCAAGTAAGCAGTTGTACTATGAAGTGATTACTAGGAAGAGTAAGAATGGAATGTGGAAAATAGGAATAGATTGTGTAGAAGTGTGCTTAGTAACAAGTAGATAGCAGAGCGAGTTATGGTCACACAGAATAAACAAATATTAAATTATTCTTATAACTTTAAGAAAATGAAAAGAAGCGTACTCATATGAAATCTAAAGATAACACAAAGTTTACCATTATCATTCACAACTTGTACAATAAGACTTTAGTAGACACAAAGTTCAACTAAAATCCTCCTTTCTTCTTATTCAAATTTTAAACCATTCATAATATGCACATATCATTATTTCCATGTAAATTATGAAACAACCATGTACAACGTAAAACAAAATTTTCCTAAAATTCTCAGATCTTTTGACCCGTAGGCCTCATCTTCTATTTATAGTCAACATAATGGAAATACAAAATAGATAAAGTCTTTTATACTTCCATAAATGTCTAACTATAAAACTGCGAGGATTCGAGCACTTTCTTCTTCAAATTCCTCGTTGTATGCCACATAGCTATCCAGAATGTTCCATTATTTAAACAATAATAACCATCTATCCACTATCATTGAGTAGTTGACTTTATCAACTGAATTAAAGTAATGGTGACTAACCAAATTACTTAAGTCTTACAATGAATATACTTGAGCAAAGAGATATGAGAATAATAAGAATAAGAAGAAGAAAAATAAGAACAATAAGATTTTTTCCCAACCGTAGAATTTCATTCTTTCTTTTCAAATATTTTCCGAAGAAGAAATCTACCCATATTGCATTAAATTTGGTAGCACTGCTTCCTAAAAATGTTCATTTTATGATGGGAGATTTTTTTCCATTTTTCTCCAAGATAGCCTTTCCAAAATTATATATTTTGGATCGCATGATGTAGAGTATGTCAAGATTTTTGTGGAAATTCCAAGATCTTAAAAAATAGAGAACCAGAGCAAAAGTTATGTTAAATCCATATTTTGACCCCCCATTACTACTATCCAGTGTATTGCAATATTTAACAATTGCATTATTGTTTCACACCGAACTATAGAAGATTTTTTTATTTTCTCACACTTAATCTCACTAAAAACTTTTTTCATGATACCATGGTGTAGAGGACGTTGAGATATTTCTAGAAAGTCCAAGATCTCGATAAACGGAGTACCGGAGAGCGTATGTTATGGCCAAAATAAGTTGTCAAAATTCCCTTCTTTTCCAGAATCCTACCCCCAATACTTATTACTTGTAAAAGTAAAGAAATTTCTCTTTGTATTCGGGATTATGCAACTTCTTTACTTATTTACGTTATGAAGTAAAGTAACTCCATTTTTCTCGCTTTACTCTCTTCTTTTTTTCTTCTTTACTACCTATTATAAATGCTTTACGTAGTTACTTTATGAAGTAAAGTAACTTCATTTTTTCGCATTACTCTCTTCTTTTTCCTTCTTTGCAGTTTTTAAAAGAGATTTAATTTGTTATTTTTTTAAATAAGTAGAGAACCTCCTAAAAAAGATAACTTAAATGATTATTGATGCGGATTTCAGAATTGCTTTACTTTCTTTACTTTTTTGAGAAGTAAAGTAGTTTCGCTTTAGCGCAAAAAGATAAGTAGTCAAGTGTTGATTTAGCAAAATGAATAGTTTAGATTTGTGCCATTTGGGAACTACTTTACTTTCTTAATGGTAAGAAGTAGAAGCCTAAATTATATCGAGTTTAGTGCAAATCTAAGAATTTAAAACACTTTAGTTCAAAGACAGAGCTAAGAAGTATATGCTAGTTATGTAGTGTTTGGCATGTGCATTACTTGCTAAATTTTCAAAGTAAAGAAGTTCAAATTTAGCATAATCAAGGAAAGAAATAGTGTGCTGGTTTTGCATAAAGAAGGAAAATTAATGGCTTAGTTTTATGGTGTTAAAGAATTGGTTTACTTCATAACTTTGAACAAGTAAATTAATCTCAAAAGACTGATAAACTAAAACTTAGAAACTACTTTAGTTATAAAATTTAATAAGGAAAAGCATATTAGTTTAGAAAAATAATAGGAAGTAACAATACTTCTTTTAACACAAAGAAAAGAAGTAAAATCCATTCATTTTAGAGAAAAACTAAGAAGTAAAGAGCATCTTTACGGGGATTAATGATTACTTTACTTGAAAATTTTAATCAAGTAAAAGCATTTCTATTCAACGCAAAGAAGGAGAATAATGTGAATCAGGTTTTGAGAGGTGGGTAAATACAACATGGAAGTAAATCACTTTAAGAAACCTGATTTACTAAGATAACAAGTACTTATATTTTTAGGGAATTTTAGGAATTTTAAGCTAACGAGTATTTCTCCAACTAGTTCTAGGTAACCTCTTAACCTTCTAAAAAAATCCTAAGAAAATATCCAAAAATTTAAAGGGGTATCCCCAAGATTTCTAAGTGAAATCTTTGGGGACACTAAGCGTGTTTTCGTGAGTCAATGAGGATTATGAGAGGGATATTTTTAAAGAACCCCTTGAACTTCATGGTTTGAGGAGTGGTCACACCTACTAAGGAATATAGAGATCTCTAGTAGAGCCTCTTGTGCCACAAAATCTTCTCGGGGAAATTTTTTTCTTCATGACAATCCTAGAATTCTTGGGTATTATGTTCATTTTATGGATGTAGAGGTACTTCCATATCAAATAATTAAATATTTTGTGTGATGCACTGATTCCCTTTAACCCATTTTTCATCACAATTGTAACACAATCCCTTCTCCTTATGAGCCCACATCTCTGCTTCAGTAAGATGCTTTACTGGGGTGGTTGTGGCTAACCATTGGGTGACTGGGTTCCTTGATAGCGAGAAAGGTGAGAGCATGGTGCTGAGATCAGATCTTATCTTAGACTAACTTATCTGGTCACAAGGCATCCATCATGTTTTGTGGCTGAAAACATGTTTCCATCCATCCATCTATGATCGAGGTAAAACACATTTCAATCCATCCATCCATGAAAACATGTTGCTAGTCTTAAGGCATCCATCCATCAAGGGTTCACCATTAACATTTCTAGAATTTAATAAAACATTTCAAGTGAAGTGTCATGCAAGTGGGGTTTCCATAGGTGTTGTTTTGATCCAAAACAATAAACCAATAGCCTACTTTAATGAGAAACTCAATGATTCCAATAGAAGTATTCATCATATGATTTAGAATTTTATGCCATGGTTTAGGCCTTGAAAATGTGGAGGCACTATCTATTTTCCAAGGATTTCATATTCTATACGAGATAATCATGCTCTACAGTTCATTAGTAATTAGCCAAAACTCAACCGAGGCATGTGAAATGGGTGCAATATTTACAAAATTTTACTTTCACCATCAAGCACAAAAAGGGACAAAGTAACAATTTAGTTGATGCTTTAAGTAAGAGATTTTTATTGATGCATGACATTCAGCTTGATATTGTTGTAATTGATTCATTTATTAAATTTTATGAAGTGGATGAATATTTCAAGGAAGCATGTAAATATTGCAAACAACCAAAATAGATGAATAAAGAGTTTTGGATGGATTGCTTTATTCAGGATGAATTACTCTTCAAAGGAATATACCTTTGTGTTCTTAACAGTTATATGAGAGAGAATATCATCAAAGAGAATCATAGTGGGAGTATGGTAGAACATTTTGGGCTTAAAAAAACATTGGAATAACTCAATAGACATTATTTTTGCCTAGGATGCAAACTAATGTGAGAAGTTTATGGAGAGATGTACAATTTGTCAAAGAGAAAAGGGTAAAATCACAAATGTAGGATTATATCAGCCCCTTTGAATTCCGAATAGGCCCTGAGATTCCATCACTATGGACTTTTTCATGGGATTACTAAGAAAAAAGAGGGAGTATGATTCAATTCATGTAGTTATGGACATATTTTCAAAGATGACACACTTTATTCCTTGAAAAATAACAAGTGATGCCACTCATATAGATGATTTTTCTTCAAAGAGGTGGTCAAACTTCATGGACCTCCAATAAGCATAGATTCGAGACAAAGACACTAAGTTTTTAGGACATTTATGGAGAACATTGTGGAGTAAAGTAGGAACTAATCTTAGTTTCAATTCAGCATACCATCCTCAAACTAATGGCCAAATTGAGGTGGTTAACAAGAGTTTAGGAAACTTCGTAAGGTGTTTTTCTAAGGATCACCCAAATCAATGGGATCTTGTGCTACCACATGCATAGTTTACCTACAATGACTCATTAAACATAAGCATAGGCATGAGTCCCTTTGAATTAGTATATGAGATGCAACCCATAGGTGTGTTTGAATTAAGAGATATCAGAAAGAAGGAGAAAAGAAGTGTTAAGGGAGAAGAGTATGCAACATCCATGCAAGAAGTTCATCAACAAGCATCTAGAAGCTAGTATAGACAAATACAAGAAATAAATAGATTTGAAGAGAAGGGAAGTAAATTTTGAGGTTGGTGAATTATTCATGTCTCATCTCAAGAGAAAATATGGTTCCCAAAGGTGAATACAAGAAGATGAAGATGAAGAAAATAGGATCTTGTAGGGTATTGAAGAAGTTTACTAGTAATGTTTATGAGTTGGAATTGCCTAGTGGATTGTACATATCTCTAATATTTAATGTTTCAGATATGTTGA
This sequence comes from Taxus wallichiana var. yunnanensis, assembly GCA_018340775.1. Taxonomy (NCBI): domain Eukaryota; kingdom Viridiplantae; phylum Streptophyta; class Pinopsida; order Cupressales; family Taxaceae; genus Taxus; species Taxus wallichiana. Next base: position 690,373,463 of record CM031237.1, read on the forward strand.
TGCAGCCTAGAATTTACCAGAAATAACCCAGGCACACTGGCACATCACTCATCCTAGACTGAGTGCTCACCGAAGTGCACAAAGGTACCAAGCCCCTCTTTAGGGTTGCTTGTGCAGGATGTTAGCAAGATGAAGAGTTGATGCATTCAGATCCATAAATAGTATAAACATTCTACAAAGCATATTCCAGATCTAGATCTAAAGAGTAATGGATTTAAACAATAGCCATAATGAATTCAACCATGCAAGAACTAGTTACGATCATGTTTAACACCTTGAATCACAATACACTCCATTATATTAAACATAGTAAATACACATAAGCTTCTTACAATATTCAATATCATAAACTTATGTGCGCATCAATTCTAGCAGCATAACTCCATAATAGCTCACTACTCACTCTCTCTAATCTACGTAAATTACTACATATTTATAAGGGTGGGGACTTTCCCTTCACCGCTTACATAATTCCCAAAATAGGTCGCATGTTGAAAATAGCCATGCGCCTTTACAATAATAGACACACATGAAAGTGTGCTAATAATATATCTCTTCTGGTTAACTGATAGTAGTAATTATATTATTAACTCAAACCCATGCAAATCACTTAGTAGACACTCTTCCAAAAATAGCCTGTGTGTTGCGCAAGTCTTTATCCAGTTTGTGTGCTATGCACGCTATCTCCAAAAATATCTTGTAATCATGAAAATGGATAAGTCCTAAATTTTTCCATGTCTTTCACGTGCATTTCCTTCCCTATCCTTATGCGCCTTTGAACATTCTCTATTCCCATGCATGGAACTTTTGTGTGCCTTCTACTAAGTGTCATACTTTGTTTGCTCAACATTACCCCACACTAAACTACATTGCTGCCCCGAAATGGTTGCCTCTTGATACTTTAAAGAATAAAGAATGGGAATGAAAGGAAATTAAAGAATTATTGTACAAAGAATGAACTTTTACCCTGTAACATCCTCTATTTCAACTGGAAGAATTAACTTTAGATATTCTTCTTTGATTTCAGCCTCTAAGGTTTGCCAATCACTTAACGTGGCTTATGCCTTTTCTGGAATATCTTATGCAATAGAATCTAACTCCTCTTGCGCAATATCTTCCTTCTTGTTTTTTAATACTAGAAAAATGTTGGAAATCACACTCATCCTTCCTTCTAGAAGATCCATCTTTTGTGCTATAAGCTTTCCAATTTCATCCAGGTCTTTCTTTATGGGGTCTTGGGCTTCACGCTTTTTATTTACCAGTGTCAATCATTCCACGTGCCCCAATGTCTCATCTTTCATCACCTTTAGAACTTCATTGTATTCTACCATTTTCTTGATTTGGATAACTGCTTCTAGAGCTACAAAAATATTTAATTCATGTTCCACTTTCTTTAGCTCTTCGTGTAAAGTCTGGAGAAAGGCTTCATATGATGAAATCTTTCTAACCATCGAATCCTTTTCTCTCTCTTCTTCCTGCTCTAGGTTCTTTGGCACTGGCATGCGAATGGGTCCATCCTCAAGCACCAAGTCAACCAAGGTATGCACATAATGCATAGCCGAAGGGAATATTTTAGGTACCTTAGACTCCAAGTGCGGTCTTACTTTCAGGACATGATCACCAATCTCCTCTGCCATGCTGATGAGGGCCCCATTCTTCTTTTGCTCTAGGTCCTTCTCTCCTTTCAGACGTGCTATTTTTGTAGCTTTATCTTTGATATCTTCTCTTAGCACTCTAATAGTTGCAGCCTTATCTACATTCCACCATGCCACCTCTGTAGATACCTTCACCAAGGCATTACTCACTTGTTCATTAGACATAACAATGGGCTTGATAGTTATGTGCCTATTTTGCAGTGCCTTTCTCATTCTTCTTGACACATAGGACTCTTCACATACATCAAAATCAGGCTCATCCATGTGAGTTTTCATGGACCATGACAACTATTTCCTCACACACAAAGTAGCCATGTATGTTTCCATCAAATCCCATCCATACAACTCCTTAAGGCCTACTATATTCTAGAATCGTGTGTGGACAATTTTACTTGTGTCCTCATCATAACCCATGATCGGTGCAACATACTCCCCACTTTCCCTCTTTATTCTTATCCCCTTAGGAACTTGAGCACCAAGGTTTGGAGTTGGATCTTCTATGTTCTGAGCAATATCTTGTTTTGTTTCTCTTACCTCCTTTACTCCTTCATCCTTAATTTTTTCATCCTTGGGTTCATCCTCATCCTCTGGTGGTATAAGAGTTCTGGGCTCTCTCTCTGTAGACTCCTCCACCTCCTCATTTAGCTTCATATTTCTCCTTTTCCTATCATTTGTGGAGACCTATGTACCCAAAATTACAAGGTACTGTACTACGGAACAACGTAATAAGTGCCCCAATGATGATATAGGTCTCTTCGCAAGGTGTTCGGGATCCGAAAAAGCTCTCTCGAATATGTGTTAACATCCCACATACCCCGCTTAGCCCCGCGTGCTTTGTTTTCCCCTTTTCCCCTCTTTTCTTGCCCCTTTTCTCTTTAGTAACAAAACCGCCTTGACCAGGCGGCGGTCCTTTACGCATTTTCCAGAACGTTCTTTTGACGCGACTCGCGTGAAATATCAACGTTTCACCAGCTTTTCTTTGCCGACTTGGGCATGCATTTATGTTTTTGGTCCCCTGGAATAGTGTTTGGCCATTGTTTATGGTTTTTAGAGTTCAGTTTGGTTTTGATCTTTTGGTGAATGAAAGCTATAAATAAATGGTTTGTGCACAAACAAATGGTCTGAAGTTTTGTCTCTGAATTTCTATTTCCATTAGATTTAGCTATAATTTTGCTTAGAGTACTTGTTTTAGTTCATTTGCATGCTTGGTTAGCCTTATTCAGCTGTTGGTAAGCCACATATCCAGCTTGTGCAAGCAATGTTGTTGTTTTATCCAACCAGGTCTGCCCCTGATTTCACTTTCATGCTCTCTTTTTCATAGCTTAGTCTGTTATTCTGTTTAGAAGCCATAGTTTTAATTCTTTGCATGCTTAGTTAGCATTGTCCAGCTATTGGTAAGCCACATATCCAGCTTGTGCAAACAGTGTTGCTGTTCTATCTAATCCATTAGAAGTAGAATAGCTTAGGAAGCCATTAAAGTTGCAGGTTTTGCTCCTCAAACAGGATAGTTTCAGGTTCTGGACACATTATGTTGCATGATTCGCAATAGATCCTGCTAGGAACTGCATAAGCCAAGCTCTGTACTCTTGCGCTATCCCTCTCCTATTCGCATTCTATTCAGTCTGTATTCTAAAGGTTGTCCCTTGTTCCAACACCTACTCCTATTGATGCAAGCATTACACGCTTTTCTGGATCTACGTGAGCACAAAGAATAAAGAGATCATACTGAGGGGACAAGATCACACACACCATCGGATTCGCCACTGTTTTGCGAAATCCAGGTTCTAGCTTTCAAAGTTCTAGTTAGAATCATATCAAACAGAGTAGTTAATCACTCTATTTCAGTAAATTCTATTCTCAATATTGCCACGGAAGCTATGGGGATTGATAGTTTCTGAGAAACTATGATTCACTCCTCACTTCTAAGGTAGCATCAAGAATCTTGCAAATAGATTAGTTATTTCGTTATTTAGAATAGATATACAAATTACACAGATAAATAGCTACACTCGGCTATTTTGTTTGTTTTAAATTATTAGTTTAGTTGTCAATTCTAAATATTTTAAATAGCTACCTTCTTAAATTCTTATAAATCATCAAAAATACAAAAAGAAGTCATATATGCTTAAATATATTTCGTATACTTAGAGTTCACTTTATTACAGTTTGTTTACATTATTGCTTTTGTATGACAATTACGGGACCTAGGGAGCCCAGAGAATACGTTTTCGAGCCAATCGTGCCTCAACCCAATCTCATAACAGCAATAACTGATATTGACCAGAATCTTAGAATCCAAGTCTTCCAAACAACAGCAGACTTCCAGCAGATTAGATCTCAGTTAAGAGGATTAAACATAGAAGACGACCAAGCACATACGTTTTGGTCAAATCAGCCAAACTACAGATTACCCTAGAAAAACATCTACATGACTGTAGAAGGGTTTGAAAGAGAACAAACATTCGGGTGTGATCCTTTAGTTCCACAACCAGACGCAGGAGACACCCTCACAGACATAGATATCGCCTAAGAATCCAGGTTGCAAGAACGCCTGTGAGGTATTCTGAGAAGATCACACAACTGTTGATTCTAAACATAGAAGCTGAGAAAGCGTATGATTATTGGATACTAGGGATCAGGACTTGATTCCACGCATGACCATAGCTGGTCCACAACAACCACGAACCTACGGTTGTGACCCACAAATCCCGCAGCCCAACGAATCCATAAGAGAATTAGACATAGACACTGGCCTACGCACACTAGTATTTCAGTCTACTCCACTTCCACCTATTATCATCGAACAATTATCCTTGCTGGACACAACAGCTAACAAAGCTAGAGAATTCTGGACTAGGCCAGAGAACCGTCCATAGAGTTGACTATATTTACCATCCACCATATGACCTATCCGGAGAAATACACGAAACTATACCGGGTCATTTTCCACGTATTCCACAACCCATAGATCGAATCACGCCAGAGCTCGATATTGATTGGAGCCTTCGAGCAGTCATCCTTGCTGACCGATCTATCACACCAGTCCAGGTTAGAAGGGCCTTCTTTGCCTTAGATTCACAAATTCCATTAGTGCGTGTCGAAGACATCAGACTGCCTAACTAGTCTATCTATATCCCATGAATATTCCATTCCCCCGGCCGTCTCGGACAACCTCGGGAGGTTGGGTACGCGGAAGAGTTACCTGTAGATTCCCACGCTCGCTTGTTGCTTTTCCAGCGTACAAAATTGGTGAACCCGACGTGAAACAAACAAAATTAGTGAAGCTGACGTAAACTTCCTACTTTCTCATTTGGAGTTATAGTATCACGTGTTCTTTCACAAATCACCTTCGTTCCTTCCCATTATTCTACGGGTATTCATATACCCCCCGAATATGTCGGGATTCGATGAATATGGCAGACCCCTCTTGGGTCTCGAGGCATACTACGCCCAACAGAATAGGTAATCATCACCCTCGCTCTCAGTATGGGGCGACAATTATTCAACTAATCAGTTGTCAACACAAACCCCAAGAATCAGATATAATTCATCTTTTCAAACGGGGGAGTTAGATCAACCTCCTCGAACGCAACAAACAGAGCCTTCGGGCTTGAACAATATGACGTTTACCGGAGAATCTGGTTCATCTCCTTAGATGCTACTTAGACCACAAATTAGTAGACAATCAGACCCATATCTGGTCTTAGATGATGAATGGTCAATACGTTATCCTAGGAGTGAACAACATTCTCGGGTATGTACCCACCTATAGGAGGTTTACAAATACAACCCAAGGTCTCTTTTCAAGAAAATACCTCTATGCCACTGCATATAGGAAATACTCTCGGAGAAACTTGGCAAGATAGTGATCAGTTCATGACAGGATATCACATGCCTATACAACACCAGGGTATACAACAAACGCCGCTCAGGCAAAGCACCGTGACTTCACCAAATGAAGTCATTTCAATGTTAGTAGAAAAAGTGAGAGGGTTAGAACTTGCTCAAGCAAGTCAAAATTCTCTGTTCATTCAAGCAGGAAGTTCCAACCCTCCATACCACCCTGGCCAAGTAGATCTCCTCACAGGAGTAGGCACGTTAGGCATGCCGCCTCACTATCCACAACAAACGCCAACAAGGCCCATCATCTCTAACACTATTCCTCCCAGTCTAGTATCAAGTAACCCATTACTAGACAATACCCCGTCATACTTAAACATGTACTCCAAATCACCACAAGGAGATATGTTCTCCTCTCCCAGCCTTTTTGCTCAAACGCAGGGACTTCCCTATGCCCCTGCCAATGCATACGCTGCGCCATATCAACAACCCATCCCACCACCACTCCCTCAGCAACCACCATCAATGGTTGAAACATATGCGATAGGGACTTACTCAGAATATTTAAAAGAGCCCTTAGATTTCGCCATACGAAGTGTCATGCTTCCAAGACCCCTTCCCGATTTACCCAAGTTCAAAGGCGAGGGAGATCCGAATGCACATATCAAAGCCTACGCTACAACCATTTGAGAGCTACTCCCATGGGATGGGGTTGTTGCTAAAATATCCCCAAAACTTTGGAAGGCATTGCTCTCGACTGGTATTATAGAATACCTGAAGCCTTCATCCATTCATTTAAACAACTTGTGTCTGAGTTCATCAAGGCCTTCGACATGAAAAAACTGCTAAGGACAGGAATCAGGGAGTTCTTACACATCAAACAAGAACATAACGAATCAGTCACCCATTTCATCCAAAGTTGGCGCACGCTTTATTCTTCACAAGTGCTCCAAACATGGATCAAATGGAACTATGCTATTTATTCCTTCATTCTCTCAAAGAGAGGTGAAAGAAGAAGTCCGAAGTTCCCATTAAGAACTTACGATGAAGTACTTGAGAGCGCTCTTCGAATAGACCAAGCAGCGATAGATAGTGGTCGTAAGACATATGGAGCAAACGGGAGGTTAATCATCTCCAGCCAGAACACTACAAATTATCCCGCTACCACAAATGTCAACCAAGGACCTAAAATCCTTAACAAGAATCAGGGTGTAACAACGGATGGAGTAACCGACCAGCCCAAGAAGGTAAATGTGGTCAATACTCCATCACAAACAAACAACCAACGAAACAACAACTTTACCCCGACAATCAATACAATGGATTTTAACCATCCACAACAACAACAACAACAACAATGGTGAAATCCCATACAAGGGCCAAGTCAAAACTCATTTGGTTATCAAAACCAAAGCCAGAAACAACAAATGCAAAATTTTAATCCTAATAGGCAACAGTTTGATCAGAATTTTAGGCCACAATATACACCAAACCAACAAAACAAGAATTACAATCCCAATTCTTATTTTGGTTTCCACAAAATTTGGGGTCATGATACTAGAACATGTCGTAACTACAATAAATTCATGCAACGTTTACCAGAAGAACAAAGACAGTTCTTCACATATTTTTTTTGGCAGATCCCGTATCATCACCACCAAACACGCTAGCAGGAGCAGTTTCCCCTCAAAATGCTCCTCTCAAGATCTTTAACGATCCACTCCCAAATCATGATAGCAATAGGCTGAATCCAACTGGAACAAACAAAAGTGCAATGACAGGAAACAATGATCACGAAGCCTCGACTTCATTAAATCCATCAGTTGCACCACAGTTAGGAAGTCAACCGAGACCCAAGATAGTCAGTTTGGTAGAATTAGACGTTGAACTACCTATCGAAGCTATAACAAGAACACGAGAATATTTCTCTCAACCGAGCCCAAGTCATCTGCCAGAAACAGATAAGAGTCAGCAAATAGTAGAAAAACCTGTGGGTGCTTACGATTTAATTAATGATCTAACAAAGACCTTCTCGCACATCTCATTTTTAGATTTACTAAAGAACTCTCCTCCTCACAGAGCTGCTCTTTTAGAAGCATTAGGTCTAGGTCATCTAATTAACATCACTCCACCTCCTGAAACACAAGTAAATCACGTAGATTTTGATATCCACCCTCCGGGGCAGCCGGACAAGGATGTCGAATTCATATTCGAAATAAGTAAAATGCCCACAGATGCTGAGATCGCACGCCGAGGTGATCCAACCTTACACTTACAAGTATGGGTTTATAATAACTATGTAAAACGGGAAATGGTTGATGATGGGGCCGCAGTTAACATAGTCCCTTTCTCTTTCCTCCAAAAACTAGGATATGGGGAAACAAACTGTTCCACCACTCGAAATACGTTGAGAGGCTATGATAGCCTTAAAGCCACTTCGATAGGAACTATAATACTTCCGGTCACCTTAGGGCCCAAAACAATCCTAACTGAGTTTTATATTATAGATCAGGAAACTAATTATAATATGATACTCGGCCGACCATGGATACACCGAATGAAGGCAATCCCTTCTACTTTATTTCAAGAAGTATGATTCTTGCATCTAGGAAAGGTATTTGTAGCCAAAGGTGATCCAAAACCTTTCGATTTGCACCTAGCTGATTTAAAGAAAAGACCAGGTGTACACTCAGAATTTGAACTTCCAACAAACCAACTTAATAAACCTACTGACCCAAAACCAGAGGAGAAGTTGGTACCTACAACGGATCTTGAAGCTATCAGCATAGCCAAAACAATCCCAACCCCTAAAGATAAAACTAAAGAAACAGTATCATTAGGGACTACTGTGAAAATCATTGAGTTGATAGAACAAGATTCACCAATGTTCTTACCATTTGATTCAGTAGGCATAGGATATTCCCTAGGTGTTGGTTCCCTTCTAGTAGAGGACCTCTGTATGGTAGAAGTAGAGTGCGAGAACGCAACAAATGCCCCAACATCTATACTCCCAACTAAGTATTGGACTCTCCATTTTGATGGAGCTAAATGCCATTATGGAGCGGGGGCAGGTATAATTCTTACTTCACCCGAGGAGAAAGTCCTCCCATTCACCTTTAAGTTAAACTTTGAATGCACAAACAATGGCGCTGAGTACGAAGCCCTCCTCCTTGGCCTCACCTTAGCCAAAAGAATTGGTATTGATAACATCAGAGTCTTGGGAGACTCGCAATTAGTGACAAACCAAGTTTCTGAAGTATACGAAACCAAAGCCGAACACTTGCAGCTTTACAAAGAAGCCGTATTAAATTTAAGCAAGGCATTTAACTTCATATCCATTGAAGCAATCCCGCGAGAGAAAAATCTTCTCACCGATTCAATAGCAACTTCAGCATCACGTTTTACTCCAAGTAATGAGTTAGAAGATACCCATTTCACGGTGTCCATTCGTGATGAACCATTGATAAAAATAATGACAAATCCCCTTTCAAGCGGAAGTGAATCTACCACCCCAGACCATGTCGATAATAATATGGCCACTTTGGAATACTTAAACACCTATGCGGCACTACATCTCTCCTATCATATGCTAGATTTATCCTTAATTCCACATTCATCTTCTTACTTCGGAAATCCCGTGATGGATCATCCCTCAAAAATGGAACCTAGCATATACACAGTAGAAAATGGGGAGGATTTGGATTTACCTCCAGCACCACCTGAGTTTGAAGAGGGTAACGCCTCTTTGATCGAAGAGACAATCGATGTCAACATCGGGACAGAAGATGAACCGAGAATATTGAAACTAGGTTCTTCGTTAACCCCAAAAGAAGTAGAAATACATACTCAGATCCTCAAAGAACATCAGAAGGCATTTGCATTTAATTATAAGGAGATGACAGGAGTCACACCCCACATTGTGGTGCACAACCTCATCACTAAATCAGATGCAAAGCCAATTAAACAAAAATCAAGACCCATGAAGCCCAAAGTAGCTCTCATGGTAAAAGAGGAGGTAATAAAACTCCTTCAGGTAGGATTCATCAAACTAGTCAACTACTCCCAATGGGTATCTAATATCGTTCCCATTCTCAAGAAGAATGCGAAGATACGCATCTGCATAGATTTTCAAGATATCAACAAAGCATGTCCTAAGGACGACTTCCCATTACCATCCATCGATGTTATTGTTGATGCAACAACTGGTTTTGAACTTTTATCTCTCATGGATGGATTCTCGGGATACAATCAAATCAGAATATCTGAGCAAGATCAAGCTAAAACCACGTTTATAACTCCTTGGGGAACCTATTGCTACGTTGTTATGCCATTCGGTCTCAAGAACACCGGTGCTACGTACCAGCGGGCCATGACATACATATTTCACGATCTAATTCATAAAATCGTGGAATCCTACGTAGATGACTTATTGGCTAAAGCCAAGAAGTGTTGTGACCATCCCGAAGTACTCCGCGTCATTCTTTCACGTCTAATAGAATACGGAGTCACACTAAACCCAGAGAAATGCGTCTTTGGTGTAACAGGAGGGAAGCTCCTAGGTTATATCATATCGTCACGAGGGATAGATGTTGACCCAACCAAAATCCGGGCTATCCTCAAAATGGTTCCACCTTTGGATGAGTTTGGAATCGAGATCATTTCTCGAAAACTCAGTGCAATCCAAAGATTTATCCTAGACTTAAGCTTTTTCATTCATCCAATCAAAATTTACTCAAGAAGGACTCTAGCATTGATCGGACCAAGACTACAATGAAGCTTTTAACGCAGTTAAGCGTTTCTTGCTTTGTCACCACCTACACTAATGCCACCTAAGCTAGACCACCTGTTGATTCTATATTCACGAGCTACTAATGTCTCGCTGGCCTGTATGTTGGCCCAAGAAGATGATAACAAAAGAGAACGCGTGATTTATTTCATCAGCCGAATGCTACTCGACTATGAAACACGCTATACACAGGCAGAACGAGAATGCCTTGCCATAGTCTTTGCTACTAAACGCCTAAGACATTATATGCTGAATCAAGAAATGAGGGTCGTGGTAAAAACGGACCACTTACGAACTTTCCTCACACAAGGGTCCTTGTCTAAAAAGGCTGGACATTTTATAACCTTAATGGGAGAATTCAAATTAACATTTGTAAATCAGAAGTCAGTTAAGGGACAAATCATTGCGGATTGCTTAGCTGACAACCCATTAGATGGAGGCAATCTAGTAGATTTAAATTTTCCAGATGAGTGCGTATACCACATCAAAACCCGACCCGCTATCTCTGAGTGTCCCTGGTACACTGATATCATTAACTATATCATGGACCATACATATCCAGAAGGAGCTACACCACAACAAAGAAGACGGTTACGCATTATCGTAGCTAAATACGTCATTATAGAGCAAGTTCTCTATCGAAAGGCGTTCGATGGAATGCTCCTAAGATGTGTCGACACGAGAGGAATCCAAGAAGATTCTCCATGAATCTCACAGCGGAATATGTGGAGGCCACTTCGGTGGCCACGCCACTGCTCGAAAAATACATCGAATGGGCTATTTTTGGCCCACTCTAGAACATGACGCAATAGAGTTTGTATGCAGGTGTCGTAAGTGCCAAGAATTCTCCCATGAGATCCACATGCCGGCACAAGTCCTGCAACCAATCGCTACTCCATGGCCCTTTTCTACATGGGGCCTAGACTTAATAGGGAAATTCTCTCCCTCATCCACAGACGGCCATAATTTTATAATCACGGCCACTGAATATTTCACCAAATGGGTAGAGGCTATGCCTCTTACCACTGTACCTGGTTCTGTAATCACCAAGTTCATTTTGAACCAAATCATTTGTAGATACGGTATCCCACAAATCATTATCTCTAATAATGGAACTTCTTTTAAGAATGAAGAGGTTCGTGAGCTATGCAATAAATTTAAAATAAGCCAAGCTTCCTTGTATTATCCCCAAGCCAATGGGCGGTTGAAGTAACAAACAAGACACTGAAATCCATTCTCCTTAAAACGGTGAAAGAAAACAAACGAGATTGGCATTTAAAGTTATATCCAGCCTTGTGGGCCCACCGAACCTCAATAAGAACACCAATGGGAGCAACTCCTTTCATGCTAGTATTTGGGGCAGAATCAGTTCTCCCACTTGAGGTCGAAATACCCAATCTCCGCATTTCATTACAAGTGATTCTGGATGAAGATGCTTATAGAGAAGCACATATTTCTCAACTAGAAAGCCTAGATGAAACTAGGTTAGATGCTGAGCAGTGGCATAGAGTTTATGCTGACCGAATGTGCCGGCAGTACAACAAGAAGGTCTATGAACGTGATATATACGAAGGTGATCTAGTTCTAAGACTAGATAGCCGGATCGACAAGAAGACCGGCGAAGGAAGGAAATTCCGGCCCAAATGGTTGGGCCCATACCGAGTCATGAAGGACTACGAAAATGGTGCTTACCTCTTATGTACGCTAGAAGGTGAGGAATTTGGCAAAACAGTCAATTCCCTGCACCTCAAGCGGTTCTACGCATAAGCAACTAGCACTACTTGTATAATTATCTACATTGCATCTTCATACAGATTAAGATCATTTTGTCCACTTGTTTCTTACATAAATTGTGATCAAGGAATCTATTCTCAAAGCAATTCACTACAAACTCATGATGTTGTTGGCATAAAGCTCTTTAATCATACCTCTCCATCTTCATATATCATCGAATCATCTTGGAATCTTTTATCAAATAAAGATAGACATGACAAAGTCTTAACGGTAACCATACCAAGATCTGCAAGTTTATTCTCACTTTGATTTCTTCTTAGGATAGGTGTCTTGCCTATGGTCTGTTCTAGAAGCTTCATGGTGTCACATCTATCCCATATGCATATCTCTTTGGGAATAAGCACATACTGACATTTTACTCAAAGAAACAAGTCAACAAGTAATTAAACAGAAAATTTTAATTTTACACATTTCCTTGCCCCACCAACCTTCGGTGATGAGCTTGCATCTCTTACTAGTGACGTAGGGTTGGGAAAGGATGGAAATGCCCTTACTCGCCTATACCTTGCCCACGGTGATAAACCCACGCTTCTTACTAGTAGCATGGGGCAAAGTGTAGGGGGTCTTCTTGACAAATAAGTACAAATGGTCATACGCAAACAATGCAAATTTTCAAACTTTGAGTCAAAAACAAATGAAACAGATGTTCAAAATCCCAAAAGAGTTAAAATCCTAAAAACCCAGATTTTGTCTACTATGTGGCCATCTACGGGTCTAAGTCTGGATAAACCGCAAAGCAAGTTGCATCCAAAACTATGAAGTCACTCGAGTGGAGTTGGCTTGTAGCTTCCAATTTGGTTCCACCAAAGCTTTGTCTGTCTTTCATCACTATCATTTCACCACATTTCATAACTTGCGCCCTTCTTGGCTCTTGGTGATGAGCCCTCACATCTTACTAGTTGTGTGGAGTTAGGAGTGGGGAAAGTTAATCTGTTCATCATACTGGTTATTTTCATCACTTTGCCAAAACAAACATGAGGTATCCATATTGCTCACAGAAGCTAAGATTCAAAATCACAATATATCTACATTATCATGTATCAGCATCACGAAACACAAAAAGAAAACAAGAATTTATATCATTTGTTCACCATTGCATACATTCTAAAAAGCATACAAACATACATCGTAGTATACACAAAGAAACTAGAAATAGAAAAGAAACCATGAGTGCCAAGATTTTGATCCAAAACAAATGCATATATATAAATAATCAATGTTTATATACAATGCCATCATGCACTAGGCATGGTCAAAATGCTCAAAGAGCCCGTGATACACAATAGTACAAAATACACAAGGGCCAAATGGCCTCTCAACCCCTACGCGACCCCTCCGAAGGTGCACGCCCTCGCCTAGGACTCCGGCTACGCCGGCGCTCTGAATGTATGGAGGGCTCAGGGTCCCGAGGGGCAGCCGCGGTCTCACCACGAGAATGGCTCCTCATGAGGCACTCAGCCATCCTGTAGCCCACTAACTTTGTGCGCAGGGTCGACACCATCTTGGCCACGTGCCAAATGGGAGCGAACACATTAGTATGTCTACCAGCTAGGGCCCTGGGCCTCCCGGCATCTACGAGACAGCTCCGCGCGAGTCCTATCCATGGGGATCATCAAGGAATCGATACATACCCTACGGATCAGATCCCACCACTCATCAACAATCTCTGCAAACAAAGAAGAAAAACAAATCAGAAACCAAGCAAGAGGCTAAAAGATACAAGAAAAAAACACAAGGAGAGATAGCAATTAAAACAAATCCTAAATTAAACAAACGTTAAAGAAGGAAGAAAGGATAACTTACTCGGATCACCGGCCTCCAAGATGGGTCACTTGGGACCGGCACCTACCGCGGATGCCGCTGCCGACGAGGGCTGCTCTTGTGGCAGGGGCAACATGTCACCCTGCAACTGACTCATCCTCTCCACCATGGCCCTGAGAGAGTGGCTCCTCTGAAACTAGAGTGTCCTTCTCTGCGCTCTGCTCAGCCCTCTCTGCTTGCATAATGTCCTGAGTGTCATACGACTCAGGATCACTGTCATCAGTCTGCTCCTCCGACCCCCTCCTGTAAGCTCCTCAGAGTCAAAGTCAATATCTATGAGGTCATTGCTACTATGAGCAGGACCCACAGCAATCTGATGTAAAGGTGCCCGAGGTGCACTAGCTCTCCCTCTAGCACGAACTATCCTCCTAGCTATAATGGGAATGCCAGGAGTGATCACTATCCAACCACGGCCTCTAGGCCCCCTCAGCCTCATGGAACTCGATCTATAAACCGCGCCACTGGGGAAGCATGCCCATATACGGTAGGCCAAACTGCTGAGGAACTCTGCCAAAAGGATGCACCTCCACTCGTCCCACTCGATCAATGAGCTGCCCTGTGGTGGAGCAAGAGATCAAGGTAAGAGTATCATCTCCCCATATGCTGGCCATAAGCCGGTACGGTGTCGCCTCCATGTCTGCAGTAGTAAGGGAGGCAACTGGCTGGTGAGGTGCTCTAAGCACCGACATATCTGTCCATCTGGCTACCCTCACAGCCCCAGGATCTGCCACCTCCACGCCTCTGCCATAAGGGATAAAATGCTCATACACCCAACTCATGACTAAAGTCGGGTGCTCAATGATGTCCACCGTAAAACGGACCACCCTGTATAAATCATGGTAGGTGGTCCCCAGAATATCTGCACCCCAGGCGTATATCCGGTCGTGCCCCTCTATCTGCATAATGATGGGGGCCCAACAAAGATAACAATGTATCCCCTCCTTGTCCCCGATCGGTCTCGAGGCAAGGATCCCCATGATGGCTCTGTCAAGTATAGGGATAGGCAAAGAAGGAATGGATCGAACTCTCACTCCCTTCTTCGACCCCATGGAGATAACTGCATCTCCCATATATGCTGCCCACTGTGCAATCTGTGCCTGTGAGCCTGCTGTCTCTAATGTAAGTCTCCTCCCGATGATCGGGACCCCCAAAATACGGTAGACATCCTCGAGTGTGATGGTCCACTCACCACGGACCCCTGGCAGTCGGAAGGTGTTCCGATCTGCATCCCAGTAAGAGAATAAGTCACAAAGGATGTGACTAGATGGTGCAACATGAGGCACACGTGATATACGCAGTATACCAGCCCTCTGAAGTGTGTCCTCCTCATCCTGCGAGAGGGCATCCAGTACTCCTGAGAGCCAATCACACTCTCTCTCTCTACTCCATCTAATATACTCCTCTCTCGCCTGCATACACCCAAAAACACACAAAACAGAGCAAGTTAATATCTGAACAATACCAAGAAGGTCATAAAAACACGTAGAAGTGCAAAAAAATACAAACACAATCTCAAATATAAGTTCTTTTGCGTTAAAATGCAGCAACTTCCGCCTTAAAGGCGGCGGTCATGTAACCGCCCCGCCTACCTTGGCCGCCCTACAGGCGGTGGTGTGGTCCGAAAACCCACACGGGTTTTTAATCTTAAAAAGCCTAAAACAAGCAAAAAATGACCATTTGACCTAAAAATAGAGCCTACCCAGTAGGCACCCCCCCTAGGTGGACCTTTTGAACCTAATATTTTCAAAAATAACCCCCCCATTACAACAAATTTAGCATTTCAAATTTAAAGGGGGAAAAACACAAAATTGAAGAAAACCAACCTGTGATCTAGCAGGACGGTGTTCCACACGTGGAGGCATGATCACGATCTCGCTATGGACATTTTGACTATACTCATGCAAGAAACCGTCGCCGTGGGTCCCAGAGCTCAAAAACAACCAATTCAACTCGTGCAAATGAATAGGAAAATGGGCCCACTTTCATATATATAGCACCCTAATTCGTTTTAAAAGACTTTTTCACAGGTTTGGAGCGCTGATGGAGGTAAGTCCCTATCCCCGTGTGAATGGTACGTTCTCATTCCCTATTATTTTAGTGTTTATTTTCCAAATTATTGTATCTATCTGCACTTGAGTTCTCCTTTCATTTTGCAGATAGCGGGAATTTTGGATGGCGTGATTTCAACACACGGACGTGTAAGGTATAACTTCTAACTTCCCATTTCGGGACTGCCATACTCGGACCCACCGTTTTATGCCTCTTCATGGCTAAAACGCTTCTCCGAGGGGGCAATATGTATGTACCCAAAATTGCAAGGTACTGTACTATGGAACAGCGTAATAAGTGCCCCAATGATGATACAGGTCTCTTCGCAAGGTGTTCGGGATCCGGAAAATCTCTCCGAATATGCGTTAACATCCCACATACCCCGCTTAGCCCCGCGTGCTTTGTTTTCCCCTTTTCCCCTCTTTTCTTTCCCCTTTTCTCTTTAGTAACGAAACCGCCGCCCTGACTGGGTGGCGGTCCTGTAACCGCCGCCCTGAACAGGGCGGCGGTCCTGTAACCACCACCCTGAGTAGGGCGGCGGTCCTTTACGCGTTTTCCAGAACGTTTTTTTGACGCGACTCACATGAAATATCAACGTTTCACTAGCTTTTCTTTGCCGACTTGGGCATGCATTTATGTTTTTGGTCCCCTGGAATAGTGTTTGGCCATTGTTTATGGTTTTTAGAGTTCAATTTGGTTTTGATCTTTGGGTGAATGAAAGCTATAAATAAATGGTTTGTGCACAAACAAATGGTCTGAAGTTTTGTCTCTGAATTTCTCTTTGCATTAGATTTAGCTATAATTTTGCTTAGAGTACTTGTTTTAGTTCATTTGCATGCTTGGTTAGCCTTATTCAGCTGTTGGTAAGCCACATATCCAGCTTGTCCAAGTAGTGTTGTTGTTTTATCCAACCAGGTCTGCCCCTAATTTCACTTTCATGCTCTCTTTTCATAGCTTAGTCTGTTATTCTGTTTAGAAGCCATAGTTTTAATTCTTTGCATGCTTAGTTAGCATTGTCCAGCTATTGGTAAGCCACATATCCAGCTTGTGCAAACAGTGTTGTTGTTCTATCTAATCCATTAGAAGTAGAATAGCTTAGGAAGCCATTAAAGTTGCAGGTTTTTCTCCTCAAATAGGATAGTTTCAGGTTCTGGACGCATTATGTTGCATGATTCACAATAGATCCCGCTAGGAATTGCATAAGCCAAGCTCTGTACTCTTGTGCTATCCCTCTCCTATTCGCGTTCTATTCAGTCTGTATTCTAAAGGTTGTCCCTTGTTCCAACACCTACTCCTGTTGATGCAAGCATTACATGCTTTTCTGGATCTACGTGAGCACAAAGAACGAAGAGATCATACTGAGGGGACAAGATCACACACACCATCGGATTCGCCACTGTTCTACGGAATCCAGGTTCTAGCTTTCAAAGTTCTAGTTAGAATCATATCAAATAGAGTAGTTAATCACTTTATTTCAGTAAATTCTATTCTCGATATTGCCAGGGAAGCTGTGGGGATTGATAGTTTCTGAGAAACTATGATTCACTCCTCACTTCTGAGGTAGCATTGAGAATCTTGCAAATAGATTAGTTATTTAGTTATTTAGAATAGATATACAAATTGCACGCATGACAAAATAGCTACACTCGGCTATTTTGTTTGTTTTAAATTATTAGTTTAGTTGTCAATTCTAAATATTTTAAATAGCTGCCTTCTTAAATTCTTATAAATCATCAAAAAAATACAAAAAGAAGTCATATATGCTTAAATATATTTCGTATACTTAGAGTTCACTTTATTATAGTTTGTTTACATTATTGCGTTTGTATGACAATTACGGGACCTAGGGAGCCCAAAGAATACGTTTTCAATCCAATCGTGCCTCAACCCAATCTCATAACAGCAATAACTGATATTGACCAGAATCTTAGAATACAAGTCTTCCAAACAACAGCAGATTTCCAGCAGTCAGATCTCAGTTAAGAGGATTAAACATAGAAGACGACCAAGCACATACGTTTTGGTCAAATCAGCCAAACTACAGATTACCCTAGGAAAACATCCACATGACTGTAGAAGGGTTTGAAAGAGAACAAATATTCGGGTGTGATCCCTTAGTTCCACAACCAGATGCAGGAGACACCCTCACAGACATAGATACCGGCCTAAGAATCCAGGTTGCAAGAACGCCTGTGAGGTATTCCGAGAAGATCACACAATTGTTGATTCTAAACATAGAGGCTGAAAAAGCGTATGATTATTGGATACTAGCGATCAGGAATTGATTCTACGCATGACCATAGCTGTGCCAACAACCACGAACCTACGGTTGTGACCCACAAATCCCGTAGCCCAATGAATCCATAAGAGAATTAGATATAGACACTGGCCTATGCACACTAGTATTTCAGTCTACTCCACTTCCACCTATTATCATCGAACAATTGTCCTTACTTTGACACAATGACTAATAAAGCTAGAGAATTTTGGACTAGCCCAGAGAACCATCCATAGAGTTGACTATATTTACCATCCACCATATGACCCTAGCCAGAGAAATACACGAAACTATACTTTGGGTCATTTTCCACGTATTCCACAACCCATAGATCGAATCATGCCAGAGCTCGATATTGATTGGAGCCTTCGAGCAGCCATCCTTGTTGACCGATCTATCACACCAATCTAGGTTAGAAGGGCCTTCTTTGCCTTAGATTCACAGATTCCATTAGTGTGTGTCGAAGACATCAGATTTGCCTAACTAGTCCTGCATCATATCCCACAAATATTCCATTCCCACTTTGGCTGTCTCGGCACGACCTCGGGAGGTTGGGTGCAAAAGAGTTACTGTAGATTCCCATGCTTGCTTGTCGCTTTTCCGGCATACGAGAGACCTCCTAATATACCGAGTTCTCATGCCTTATGTTCTTATTCCTCTCGAACACCCTCTTGAAATGGTGCTCTCCTTGGACTACTTCCAAGTCCCCTTATTCCTCTTGTACCTAAGGAGAGGTACTTGTGCACTCAATCTCTAATCTGTTTTTGGGTTTCCTTCGGCCCCTATGTTCTAAGCCTCCATTGTCTTCATGATATTCTTCCTCGTCATCTACCTCTATAGGTTCTGTGGGCTTAGGAGCCGGTATGTTATCCACTATATATTTTCCCTTAGGCATCCCCGAGTACAAACTCATTCTCCACATATTTTTTATTCTCCATCTTGGGCTTAAGATGAAGGTATATGAGCGTTGCTCCAATGTCCCCAATTTCCAATCTTATAGGATTCATGCTTATAACATCTGAAATGAGCCTCTCAACATAGGCAGTCTAGTTTGGAAATACATATGTCTTCCTCAGAGTGTGGTAGTCACAGTCTACCTTGTCTGCAATAAAATTCAGGTGGTGCACATTAGTAAAATGGTGGACTAATGCCTAGAAGTAGCACACTTGTGAAGGCATACATAAGTTTGCACCATGGGATCCAAGTCCCATCCCTCATAGAAAATCATGTGATGCATAAGTGTTGGTACACTGCAAATTGTACTACCTTACCCACCACTGATGGTAACTCCTTAGGAATGCACCACTCCTCTTCAAATGCTGCACGGAGCCTATCATACCACATCTCCACCCTCTATTTGAATGGCCCACTCATCAACCCTTCACATAAATATTTGTCAAACCTTTCTGTAAGGGATTTTTTCTCCATGGGATACTCCCAAATCTTATCTTTTGGCCCATCGGGCACTCCAATCTCCATAAATACTAAAGAAAGTAAAATAGCACCAAAATTAATTTTATCACTTGTGCGTGCTTCCTTGATAATGTTCTCTACAATGTAGCATGCTATGTTGTAGATCACTCCTTGTAACATTCTCCTCATGATATGTAGCCACATTGTATTCACTTGCGACCACCTCTCTTGGTCATTCAACTTTGTTACCAGATGTGTAGCTGCCTGAACCACTGGGTACTTCTTTAACTTGTCAATGTCCATCCCACATAGACCCTTTGTATATCCTAACTCTTTCCATGTTTCCATGATCATTGCCTTATCAGTTAGATCACTGAAAAGGTCTACCCCTATGCCTTTTAATCTTGTCAGTGTTGCAATCAAGGCGGATGTGATTCTGACCCTCCATCCGAAGAAATAGAAGAAGTCCTCATGGAATCTTCTCATTAACCACTGGTATAATGGTTCATACTTTCCAAAATAGGATAGATCATACAACTAATAGAATCTAACCTACTTTAACAACTTCTCCCTAGCGTCATCATATACTAGCATGTCCTTTGTTATGTGCTTGTTGGTCTTCATGCTCAACAACATATCTAACTCCTTGTTATCCAATGTGTTGTGGTTGTAATCACTTATTTTACACTTACGAATATGGTAATCCCATTCTTTCCCAACTATAACACCTTTTGGGTACTGCATCTCCAAAAATTTCTCTTGGGCATAACTTCAACTTCATCCTCCACTTTCTTCTTTGCTTTGGCTCATCGCGAGTACTTTCTTTAGTGCCATCTAAAAAACCTCAAATTTGTGCTCTATAGTGCATAAATGCTTCTCCTTCTATCCTTTGTAATGAGTAGGTCCAAACCCTAGCGTGAATCTGTGTTCCCTAGTTGAAAGCACATGCCCTATCTCTTTCGCAACACTCTGCTTCACTCAAACCCTTCACAAATAGGAACATAAGCTTCTTCTGCACACAAATTTTCTCTCCACGTATGGTTTTACACTCTTTGCACCTCATTACTCTTCACTCAGCTTTCGGTCACACTTATCTCGTTAAAATTCTTACAATTACAATAGTAAAAATGAACTCGCTTCACATCCTTATATATGTTTTCAAAACGTTAGTTCATTTATTTCTCCTTCACCTACCAACAATTATCTCATTAATTGACCATTTTCACAATTTTCACGTGGTACATCTTCGTGCCTCAACTATAACCTTCTAGCGCACCTTCCTACCTTTTGGCTACAGACTTCTCTTTAGCATGCTTCCATGTGCCTGAGTACCTCACCACTATGCCTTCTCTTGGTAGTCTCCACGGTCACCTTGTGTTATCTTGTTCCTTCATTTATCCCCATCTATGGTCATCGTTTAGAAGAAATATCTCTTCTAACAAACTCCTTTCCAAACTCAAATAGCACCTATAACAGTTTACTCCTTGATTTGTACCCAGTTGTAAACATCCACCCCACACCAATGGTATGTGCAGTCCTCTGCACATAAAAATAATGCAAATGATAATTAGCTTCTGCGCAAAACATGCTTATTTATACAAAACACCAACTAAAAATACAAAGCATAGTGATGAAGAAGGAAATATATTAAGTGAATACCTAATTAAAAACCTAATCTAAATGGAAGCATGAACTTATTACAAAACCAAAAGCCTTATTTATAGTAGGGCTTGACCTACTACAGTTGAAATAACTAGGTAACCATATTCCATTAAGTTCCTCTAACTTACAAGCAATTGTTTCAAGTATGTGAGTGGTAACATATGGTCCTAACCAATGTACTTTAAGTTTTCCTGGATGGTGTAGAAACTTAGAATCATAAAGAATCACCATCTATCCAATCTCAAACTTTTTATCCCTAATGTTCCGGTCATGCCATGCTTTCTTCCTTGCCTTTTCTTTCTTCTGACCCCGATGTGCTATTTCTCATCGATCATCTAGTTTAGTCAACTTTTCCATCCATTCTTCTAATGCTTTCTCATCAGCTAGACCTCCAACATGTGCAATATGTAAAGAATGTAACATGAATTTCATAGAAAGAAGCTTCTACTTCTACACCAATTACTAAGTGAAATGGTGTGGCTTTATTCAACCTCTTATATGTTGTTCTATACATCTAAAACATGGAAGAAAATTTATCATCCCAATCTTTCCTTCCAACACCACATATTTTTGTCAATGTCTGGCTCAAAATTTTGTTGAAGGCCTCAGCAATCCCATTTTCCTGAGGATGATAGGGTGTAGTCTTATGATGTGCAATCATAAATTCATCCAATAATATACTGATTGTGTCATTCAAAAAGTGTGTGCCCCTATCACTTGTCAAACTTAGTGGCCATCCATACCTTTTAATAATATTTTCCCATAAAAACCTAGTTGTTGTAGTTGATTTACAATCCTTTGTAGGTACTACTTCTACCCACCTTTTCAGATAATATGTGAGAGTGATGATGTAGCGCGATCCAGTCCTACCCACAATTTGGTGAAATAGGATCCACAAAGTTCTATAGTCAATTTTTCAAATGATTCTGCACTAGGAATAGGTCGTAAAGGAATTTCATCTCTTTGCCCTAGTTTTCCAAGGCAATGTTAGTGATCACATGCCTTGCAATATGCCTTACAATCCTTAAATAATGTCTCCCACCATAATCTAGTGAGTAGAATCTTATGCGCAGTGGCGTCACCTACATAGTGCCCACTTGCAATACCACCATGAGCCGCTTTCAAGATATCTATGCACTCATGTTCCAATACGCATCAGACATAATACTTCATCTCAATCTAACTTGTACATGTCACCGCCGATCAATATAAATGGTGTCGTGTAAATGGAAATTTGTTTCTTCTCTAAGGATTTCATTCCTTCTGGTGCCATACTTGTATGTAGAAAGACAAAAATTTCCTCTAATTCTAATGGTGCATGTTATACCCTATATAATTGTGCATTGGGCATGGTATCTTCAATTTTTATTCGTCTTCTCCTAACTATATTATGGATAAATGGTCTAGTCCAAAATTAATTTTCCCTAGTTTTACCACAACTCTAAAATCAAATTCTTGGAATAAGAGTACCAATTGACATATTTTCCCCTGTAAAACGGGCTTGTTTACCAAATAATTTAATGCCATGTGATCAATATAGAATGCAAAAGGTG
Source organism: Taxus wallichiana var. yunnanensis (assembly GCA_018340775.1). Taxonomy (NCBI): domain Eukaryota; kingdom Viridiplantae; phylum Streptophyta; class Pinopsida; order Cupressales; family Taxaceae; genus Taxus; species Taxus wallichiana. The sequence continues at coordinate 690,396,314 of CM031237.1, forward strand.
TCACTAGGAAGTACTGTCTGAATCTATGAAGCTCATAGATCATTGACAAGGCCTCACGCTCTGTTTTGTATAATTATTCTTTATAGGGGTCAATTTTATACTAGAAAAATAGATAGGATGATCTATAATAACTTCTCCAAGCTAAGCTAACACTTGTGTTAACGGTCATGCCGAAGTGTCCACATGTATATGAAACAGTTTTTCCCATGAGGGAAAGTGCATAATAGGTGTTGTGGTAAGTTTTTCCTTTAATTTCTCAAATGCACGATGTTACGGATCCCCCCAATAAAATGTCTCTTTTTATTTTAGTAACTCTTCCAAGGTTACGGTAACCTTAGCATAACCTTTAATAAATTTTCTATAATACCCAGTGTGACCTAAGAATCAGTGCACCTCACTTTGACTGGTAGGCTCTTCCAGGCCAATAATGACTGCAACCTTAGCTAGATCAACCAAAAACCTTCCTTGCAGATGATGTTCCCTAACAATGTGCCAAATGGTGTAGCAAATATACATTTCTTGATGTTCAAAGAGATGCTTAATTGTTGACATCTTTCAAACATTAAGTGTAAATTGTCACAATGATCCTTAACAAGTCCATACACCATCCAGTCATCTAAATAAACCTACAAGAAGTTGTGAATAAAATCTTTGAATGCTTGGACAACTATGCGTGAAAATACAACTATATTTTTCATACTAAAAGGCATCAAAGTACTCACAAAACTTCCCCATTCAGTGGTAAAATTCATTTTCTCTTGATCCTCTTGTGCAATTCAAACCTGATGATACCCAGAGAATCCATCTATAAACAAATAGATTTTGTGCCCTGCAACGCCTTCTAGTATCTCCTCTATGAAGGGTGTAGGAAAGGGATTAGTTACACATGCAACATTTAGTTCTCTATAATCCACACAAATCCTAATCCAACCATATTTCTTTATACTGATAACCATGGGACTAACCCACTCTGATTCTTCTAGGGGCTTGATGATGCTAGACTTCAACATCTTGTTGATTTCTTCCTTAACCTTTACGCATAGGTTAGGATTCATTCTGTAGGGTCTCTTCCTGACCAGGTGCGCACCTTCCTTAAGCTTGATTTTCATCTCCCCTAATGATTCATGCATGCCTTTTAATTCATGGTATCCCCTAGGAAATAAGTCCTGAAAATCTTGTAGTAACTCAATGATTTTTGCCACTTTAGAGTCAGACCAATAATCCCCAATTATGGCCTCCTTAGGTTCAACATCTGAGCCAATATTCACTTTCTTTGTTTTCATAGGTTCATGATAGGCACATGTGGTCTTATCTATGCTATCTAAAACCTCAAGCCTACCTTGAATGTCTGAATGATATACATCCACTAAGTAGACCATCTTTCCTTTTTTCTCAAAGTAAGCATGCTTAAGTATTGTGGCATCTATCCCTTCTTTTTCATCAAAGAATGCTTATGATTCTATCCCACCAAATAGCTCCTGGATGAGTTCTTCCACCTTGGCACTATCTCCCATAGTCAAGTACTTTATAACCTTTAATTCCTCTTCTTTTGGAGGTTTAGTAGAGAAGGTGTAAATAGTATGGATCATTCCTATAATCAAATCCTGCCAATTTCCAGTCTCTCTATGGAGTTCCACATATACATACCAAGCATGCGTGCAATATTGTAAGGTGGAATAAAAAATTTGTACCTAGAGTGAAGGTGGTAAAGCTTCCTACCCCTCTTTCTAGAGTCTCTCACATTGCTAAATGTGGTGTTGAACAGGTTCCGATTACCACGATAAGTGTAGATTTGAGTAGGTGCATTACTCCTGAAAAAATGAGTAGAAAGAGAAATCCTAATTTAATCTCATTCTATAAGATTATCTCTATGAACCACCCACTAGTGTGCTACTATCTGACATAGGGTATATGTCAACATATTTCTTCTCTCTACTTATTCTATACATTGTTCCTTCATGGTGTGAAAAAATACCGTAGGATCTCCTTCTCTACTATATCGAGGTACCGAGTTATTACATATCCTCCTGATACAATTAGGTATTCTCCTCCATGAAAATGCGGTCCTTCACGCCCAACTAGTTCATAAGTACCATGGGCCCAATTATCACAAGAAATACTCGTAGTGTCACTAATAGACTGTGCATCTTCCCACTGAAGGATACCCTCCTTAGATGGCTCAAGGACCTCTGGGTCCCAAATGGCATGTACATAGATCCAGTTCAAATCTTCTTCACTCAAAGGCTCAACATAGGGCATAGATTTCCCATCTGTTAAAGGGATAATAACCATTTCCTCCTTCTCAAAACTGATATATCCATTGTTGAACTATAGATCAACATTATTTACATAACACCAAGGGGTGCCCAAGTAGAGTTTGGAAGTTATCTTCTTTTTCAAGTGCCAAACCTCAAAGTCCCCATGAACTTGAACCCTTGTATAGTAATGAATGCATCCTTTAAAAATCCAATAGGAGTTTCCTTGGTTTGATTAGCCATAACCAACACATTTAAAGATGGTTGTAATGGGGGTCTCCCCATTTATACCCATGTATCTAAAGTAAGTACATTAACTTTTGTGCCTATGTCAATCAATACATTACTCAAAATCCATCCATCCACAACAACATTCAGAGTGATTTAATTTTTATAGTCCACATTATGGGGGAGATTTTCATGCAGGATTTGCCATCTAGTCTCAATAATTACGTTTGGAGTGTTTCCTTTAGCTAATTCCTTAACAATGGAATGATATTCTCCTAGCATAACATTTTACACACCTCCTTCAAGTCATCAATATCATATTGGACCATCTCTACTGCTTTCTTTTGTTCCATCTTCCATGATTTCTCCTTTAAACATTATATTTCACCCTAAAGATTTTTGAGTACCTCCATGGTTTCCTAATAAACCTCCTTCGATGGGAAAGATCTAGGTACCATGCATATAGAACCTCCTTCTTAGTGATGGTAGGATTTTTCTGTAATGCTTCTTTGGTGTGTGCCGCTTCAAAGACATGTAGTGATATTTACGGGTAATGCTTCGTGTTCCATTGTTTACTTCATCATCCACTAATTTTCCATAGAACATTGTATCCTAACTATCCATGCACCTTTGTTTCCTTGTTTATACTACTTACTAAGATGCTCATAAAGTATGGGAATTCCTCATAACTATGATTCTAACCACAAAAATAACAAGTAATATTTTGAGGACATTCACACCTATAGTGGTCAGGAGATCCACATGTAAAACATGTTCCATGAGGAAACTAGCATCCTGCACCACCACAGCCTTGGCCTCTAAATCCATCATGGTATTGTCGACCTCTGCCATAAACTCCTTTAAAATTCCCTTTATTCTTATCATAGTGTGCTTGATTGTGATCTTGATTATCACCCTTTCTTTTAGAGTTATCTGATACTCCCATCGGCGTACACCAATATCTATAGCATTATGGATCTAAAAAATCATCTAGCAATCTTTTGTATTGTGAGTCATGGACCTGTAAATTTTACAATAGCGAGATACATTCTTCCTTATTGTGTGTTGCAATAGTGGGTAGTGGTGGCATCATGGTTCAAATGACATATATCACAAAGATATAGTAATAATGAACACACTAATCTATGGGGAAAATTATCCTTGGTATTCACTTCTACTTCACAATCTGTACACCAAATCCTCGTGTGCATCTCATGTCCCGATTTCACTTGTAGTTTCTCCAACTACTTTTCCATAGCTGTAATTTTTGCTTCCAAAATGGGCTCACCCTAGTGTCTATACTCCCAACTACCTCAACGTGTAAAGTTTCTTTAAGGGCTTTGTGTGGATAATTGTATGTCTTATGTGACAACGCCCTTCTAAAAGGTGTAATTAGACCTCCAACAAACCACTATGCATGCTGAATTTCATGAATATCATAAGAAAGATTAGACAACAAAGTCTTGAAATGGGCATCATATTCCCTAACACTCTCAATAGTTCCTTTCTTAATATCCTTGAGCATGCTTATACTCTTCTCAAAACTCGGGATGTGAAACTCTTTAAGGAAAACATATTTTAATACTCATAGTCTACACAAGTCGATTAGGGTCAAACTTTCTGCACTACCAGTGTGTGCATGTCCTTGTAACGTAGTGGAAAATTGACTTGCCATGCGCTCGGAAGCCATGATCCATTTCACCGCCATATTATCTCACACATGTGCACATGTTTAATAGCATCCTCTATGCCCATATACTCTAAAAGATGAAGATACATCTCTATGTAAATATTTTGGGGTTGGTACGGACCTTGCCCACCTGATCCATAACCTCTTGTGTTACCTCTGCCTCTAGAACCACCAGATCCACTAGAACTAGAACCACCTATACCTCCTGATCCTCCACCTATAGTCAAAAGAAGACCAGTAGATGTACTTCCATGTGTCCCAATAGTAGTACTAAACTAAACCCCTATAGTCTGTGAAGTGTTACCACTCCCAGAAGTGAGTCCAAAATTCTACGTACTTGAACTCTATCCAGATGATGCGCCTAAAAAGGTACCTCCAAAAAATAATGAAGACGTTTACCCTGCCATGGTTACACTTGCCACATGAATTACTCCTTCTCTCCCACTACCTAAATTAGCTTGTTTACTACTTTTCGTACTAGTTATAGGAAAACCAAGTGCAAGGACAAGGTTTCCAGGTAGATTCAGATGCATTCCCGTGACCCAAATAATATATGCTAGACGCTTCCATGTGAGGCCGAGGGGGGTTCCCTATGATGCTTTCCCAAATGGGGGAGTTGCTGATGCTCTAGCTCCACACCTTATGTGTGAGATCAAAATACTTCATGAGCCATCTCTCTTTGTAATGCCTTTCTCTATGCAACATCCCACCACTTCTCTATATCCCTCTCATGCACCTCATTATACTTAAGCCACCTTTCTTCTCTCTACCTTTTTTCCTCTAGGTCTGTCATCTTTCACCAAACCTTCTCCTTCCTCTAGATATGGTGGGGTTTACCTAGCCATAGGTTTTTCTTCCAATTTCAGAGTTACCATCAAGATCTTGATCACCAATGGAATGCCTTGCAAGTAAGTTCCCTTGGGATATTGTAAAAACTAGAACTCAGCTACCTCTAGGAAAGAATAAGTGGAAATTGAATACTCCAAGATATAACTATTCAGAACACCACGAAACCAAGTATCCATAACACGTGTCCAAATTAGATCAGCATCATAGAGGGCCTGAAATTCTTCCTGCATCCAACCAAGTGTGTGATACCTCCATTTCTATTTAGACACATAAGCAACCAACCACTCGTACAACTTGACTGGAAAGATAGAAAATAATCTCTCATATAAACAATTGTACAAAAATTTTTCCACACATGTGCATGCATTAAACTCAAATCCAATGTTGAACCTCCATGCGTACTCTTCTTCTAGATCTTTTATCCACTCCTCAACACTTACTAGGGTCAATCGGTATGTCTTCATCATGAGCCATCCTCAAAATGAAGTTCCACAACGTAATCAATGATGCAGCCTAGAATTTACCAAAAATAACCCATGTGTGCTGGCACATCACTCAGCCTAGAATGAGTGCTCACCTGAAGCGCGCAAAGGTACTACGCCCTCTTTAGGGTTGTTTGTGCAAGATGTTAGCAAGATGAAGAGTTGATGCATTCAAATCCATAAATAGTATAAACATTCTATAGAGCATATTCTAGATCTAGATCTAAAGAGTAATAGATTTAAACAATAGCCATAATGAATTCAACCATGCAAGAACTAGTTACGATCATGTTTAACACCTTGAATCAGTCAATACACTCCATTATATTAAACACAATAAATACACAAAAGATTCTTACAATATTTAGTATCATAAACTTATGCGTGCATCAAGTCTGACAACATAACTCCATAATAGCTCACTACTCACTCTCTCTAATCTACGTAGATTACTACATATTTATAAGGGTGGGGACTTGCCCTTCACCACTTACATAATTCCCAAAATAGGTCACATGCTAAAAATAACCACGCACCTTTACAATAATAGACACACATGCAAGTGTGCTAATAATATATCTCTTATGGTTAACTGGAAGTAGTAATTCTATTATTAACTTGAACCCATGCAAAGTGATTAGTAGATGCTCTTTGAAAAATATCCTATGCATGTCACACAAGTCTTTATCTAATTTGTGTGCTCTACACGCTATCTCTAAAAATAGCCCGTATTCATAAAAATGGCTAAGTCCTAAATTTTCCTCATCTTTTGCGCGTGTTTCCTTCCCTATCCTTTTGTCCCTTTGAATGTGTCATGTTCCCATGTGTAAACCTTATATGTTCCTTCTGCTAAGTGTCATACTTTGTTTTCTCCACATATGTATCCTTTGAAGGAAGGTGAAAAGAGTGAAGACATATTACAGGAATTATCTACAATCAAGGAAGAGTGGGTTGAACAATTTATAAAGGTCAAAATAGAGGAGATTAAGTGCATTATAGACAAGAAGGAGCTGATGAAGATCATATGAAATTAATAATTTCAGTACCTAATCAAATGATAGAATAAACCATTTTAGGAAGCTACATGGATGTTTTAAAATGGCAACAAACAACATGGAAATACCTTGGAGGAACTCATGGACAACAAATGTTGAGTCTTTTTCTTCTTTACTTGGGGAGTATGATGTAGGAGCATCACTTCCCAACTTGAAATTTTATTTTTTATCATTTTTTTCTTGGAAGTGTGGTAAGAGGGATTAGGAATCCATATTTGGTATTATTCAATCATCTCAGTGTTTGATATAGGTCTAGATTTTGTAAAATTTGAATTTTGCTTTTCCCTCTAAAAGTAATTTGAATTTGAATAAGGCCTTTGGATTTTTTTAGTGTCTTGGTGTGGTTTTGGAGCATTCAAACATGATTCAAGATTGTAAAAGGTTATATTAGGGACTAGAATCCTTAATCATGACTTAAATTTTAGTGCTTTGGGTTTTAGTCTTGAGCAACTCTTTAGTTGATGTAATCCAAAGTAAATGTGTCATTAGTGAAGGTCTTGAGACTCAAAATCGATGAATAATTACCTTGTAAGTTATGTTATGAAAATTGTAACTAACTCTCATCATTCTATTCAAAGAAATAACAAGATAAGGCTCCAAGAATCTTAAATTGGTATATTGAGAAAAACACTTGCCAAATTACAGGAAGCTTAATCTTGTTGCATGGTGATTCTAATGAACAATATAATGTTTTATTTCTGAGAAGTAATATACTAGTGGTAAGATAGTGTTACATTGTATTTTTGATTCTTTATGAGAATTTTTCTTTGCTTTTGTTGTTACCACTGGAGTGCTTTGAACAAAACCTTGAAGTTATAGTTAGGTTGGAATCAGCCCGTAGAATGTGAAAAATTGATGAATTAGGTGGATTCTCATTTTAGAAGTTTGAAATTTTGTTTTTCAAGCCTTAATCATTCCTCTCATTCATTCAAAGTTGAAGGAGACCCTCAAGGAGTCCTACAATAGTCTTTCGATCCGAGCCGAGTATACAAATCACATTTCTAAGAAAATATATTACAAAGCTTTAAAGAAGAAGATTTCAAAGAAGTTTTCAATGGAATTAGGTTCTCGAGACCATACACATGACCTTACTTTTTCCCGGTTATCTTTGAAACTCATGGCTACCTCTATTTTTGCAATATACACCTTCTCAGTAGATCAGATAATTGAAACCCTTAAACTAGGGTTTGTGAAACAAAAAAAATTCCTAGCAAATGAACCAATGGAAAATGATGAAATTAGGAGGATACCACTATCCCATGACCTTCTATAATTTTTTTGAGGTTTTATTTAAAAATTCATTATCCTATATGGAATTAGTTATAGTTTTCACTAGAATCTTAAATATCCTAATTGGAATAAAGCAATGTAAAGGAAAAGTGCTAATTGGTTGGAGTTGAGACTTTTAACTTCTTGGAGAGGTAAAATAGGGGAAATGGCATCTTGAATGCTTCATGTTTATTTTTTAAGTTCCTTGTGATAGATTATAATTAGGAAAATAACCTTTAGAAGGGATAGTAGCTTTAAGAGGCAAGATAGGGATTTGGATTGAAATAGTGAAGTCTGCATTGAGTAGACCTTCTCTCGCATCATTGATCTCCTACTTTGTATGATGATCTAGGTTGGTCTCGATGACTGAAATAGACCGGAAATTATCTAATAGAGCCTCGTTATTGAATTTTTTTCCGAACTACTACATGGACCAAAGTGAATGGCATGGGCCAAATTTTACCCCCACTATGGCCCTTTCCATACGCTCATATATTTTTACTCTCTTATCTTAATACTTTATGGGTCTATATATTGTCTTTTGATCTACTCATGTCCATTACTTTGATATCCGATACTATGTGATGCTCACCGTATAGTTGATTGAACCTTAAACACCCTAAGTAGCCAAGGAGTCCTAGCAAATAAACATTAGGTGAGTTGTAGGAACCTATGTACACCATTGATTTCACCACAACTCCAAATAGGGATCACACCGCACATAGTTATTACCTAGCATGTGATCTCTAGAATGTATGTAACCAAATAGATAACCATGATATTGCAATAATGAGATTATACTTACACCTTTTCCCTAGCTTGACTTGGAATGATGATATGTTCCTTATATTTACATATATGAGCGGATGAATGCTCTAAAATGATTATGAAGAGTATATGGATCTTAAGGGAGTCTTAGAATAAATTTTCTAGTGATTGTTCTTAGGGATTCTTAGAATAACTCATATGATTTTGAGAACCAAATATGGTACCCAATTCACAATACAAGATGTGCCCACATTTTCCTACCATATTGAGCCACGTGAACCAACTCCCATCCAATCAAATTACCAAATACAAGAAGGACATGAGAAATACTTATCTCTTGAAGAGAAAATTATCCCTCTTTTCATGCCTGATTTACTGCTAGATGAATGAGTTAAGAGAGATCATAATTTTTATCCTTATGATGAAGAGCTCAAAAATTTTGAGACTAGTCTAGGAATTTATTGTATTCTTTAGGAGGAATTTGTGATACCCACAGAATTCAAACAAGAAGGAAATGTTTATGGATTATGGCATGTGTTATTTTATGGTTCTAGGAGAATAAATTGATTTAGAGTGGGCATTGTGCTCATTTATCCCAAAAATGAAAATTTCTTTGCTCATAGACTGCAATTTTCATGTTCTAATAATGTAGTAGAATATGAAGCATTAGTGCATGGCTTGATGATTTATAAGAAGAGAAAGATAAAAGAGTTGCATGTCTTTGGAGACACCGAATTATTTGTTCACAAATTTTGTAGTAGGTGTGCTACAAATAATAAGATGTTGAAAGCTTATAAACACAGGGTTTGGGATTTACTAGAAAGATTTGATGCCATTAACATGCAAGTTATACCCAGAAAGTTGAACAAAGATACAAACCAAATGGCAGCCCTTGGCTCTCAATTCTCCCATGTTGAGGATTTGATCAAAGGGAATTCCCAACATATTAAAATGGTGGTTAGGCCATCTATTCTAGACAACCAAGCCTATTGGCAGGTATTTGATAGCAATGAAAAAATTGTGTAGTTCTTCTAAAATGAGCCGGAGTTCCCCTCAAATATGTAATCTGATTTGCAGGAATTATATGGGGATAATATTATTCAACTAAGAAAAATAAGTTTCCAAAGGAATTAGTCACTCTGGAGTATATTTTTCAGTCTAGATGATGAATTCAAAGGAATGGAAAAGAAAGTGGTAGAAAAGAAAAATATTTTCAGAAGTTTCAAGTTCTCTAGAAAGGAACTTCTACTTGGGAAGGTATGTGATGAAAGTGAAAAGTAAGATTTTGTTTCCTTGTGAGAAGTACAAGTGATGTATTTTCATGGGACTATGAAGATTTAAAATAATTCAATCTAGATATAGTTTAAAATTCCATTGATCTTGATCCCAAAATTAAGCCAATTAGGTAGAAACAAAGGCCAATCAACCCCAAGATTGAACCCCTCATGAGAAAGGAACTCTCTAAACTCATTGAGGCCAAAATAATTTTTCCAATTAAGTATTCTACTTGGGTGGAAAATCTGGTCCTAGTAAGGAAGAAGAATAGAGAAATATAGATCTGTGTGGATTTTATAGATTTAAATAGGGCTTCTCTCAAATATCATTATCCCTTTCCTTCCATGGAACAAATTTTGTAGATAGTAGCAGGAGCAGAGAGGTTCTCCATGCTCGATGGTTATTCTAGTTTTAACTAGATCAAAGTGAAAGAGGAGGTATAAGACCATGTTCACCACCAAATGGGGAATGTTTTCTTATCAAAATATTCCTTTCATTCTATCAAATGTAGGCGTTACCTTCCAAAGAGTAATGGATACTTCGTTTAATGGATATATCAATCAATTCATCTTGGTTTACCTAAACGACATGACTATTTTCTCTAAGTAGAGTGTGGATCACATGAAGCACCTAGAGAATGTATTTTAAAGATACAGATATTTTGGCATATCCCTTAATTGTAAGAAATGCAACTTTTCAGTCCCTAGAGGAAATATTTTGGGGCATATTGTCTCAAAATAATTTATTTTCATTGATCCAGAAATAATTGCAGCCATCACAGCTCTTTCCTTTACAATGCACAATAAGGATTTTCAGTCATTCCTTGGCAAGATTGACTTTGTTATGCACTTTGTTCCTAACTTTGCAGGTTTGGTGAAACTTATCACACTCATGCTCAAAAATTATTTAGCATTTAAATGGACTGTAGAAGGGAAGGATGGATTTGAATAGATAAAAAAGAAATTACTCAAGCCCTAACATTGATTAATCTAAAGTATACCAGGGATTTCATCATTTATGCTCATGGAGTGGAATATAGCATAGTCTTGGTTTTGACACAACTAAATGATCAAGTAATGGAGCATCCTGTAGCATTTTTCAGTCAAACACCCAAGAATTATGAGCTCAAGTAAAATCACATTGAAAAGTAGGTGTTTGCTATCATGAGAGCTTTAGATAAATTCAAAAGTTGATTGTTGCTAGCAACATAAAGGTTTTAGTATCACATTCCACCATTAGAGACTTCATTATGGGAGCACAGATCAGTGAGAAACAAGTTGGATGGGTAACTAATATCATGGAATATGATGTGATCATCAAGGCCATAAAATTGGTTTGAGAAAGAGCACTTTATGAACAGATGGCTCGGATGTTGTGGGATCTCAAGAGATCACCCTCATGAATGAGGTGCCATCAAATAATGAGCTTCCACGTGATGTTGAATGGTAGAAAGATGAAAGAAATGCATTCAATGATCACACCTGGATTGGTGATGTGTCAAATTTTTTATTTATTGGTGCATATCCTCGTCATTTGATCAAGGAAAAAAGAAGACATATGAGGTTGTGATCTATTTTGTATGCATTATTTAATGGCTTCCTTTTGAAAAGAAACATTGATGGAGTGTTGCTCGGTGTATCAAGGTGAGAAATGTGATAAGGTCCCGATTGAGTTCCATAATGGCTTCTCGTGGAAATATCTCTGCTAAAGCTACAACCATGAAGATCATAAAAGCATGTTATTTCTATCTTACGTTCTTTGTGGATGCTCACAGGTGGATTAGGAAGTGCAAAGAATGTGCACTCTTCTCTGGAAAGAAAATACGGATGGCCCTGCCACTTCATCCAATTCAAGAAGATTAGCCATTTTCACAATGGGGTCTTGACTTCATTGGTATGATCAACCCGCCATCTAACACTAGTCACAAATGGGTTCTCATAGCCATATACTATTTCACCAGTGGACTAAAGTCAGTGACATTAAAGGAAGCCACTGAATCAGCCATCCTGGAATTTCTTGAATAAAATTTCATAAGTTTTAGAATTCCTCGAGACCATCATTTCGATAATGCTAAACCTTTCTTAGGTAAAAAAATTCTAATTGGGCTTTAGGACCTTGAATTTATCTAAAAATGTCTTCCAATTATTACCCCCAAGGTAATGGGTTGGAGGAATCCACTAACAAGAATCTAATCATAATCATTAAAAGGACAACAAACATAAATCAAAGATAATATCACACTAAGGTATAAAATTCTCTTTGGGCGGACAGGATAACAACAAAGAAGGCTATTAGAACTTCTCCCTACAAATTGGTATATGGTAAAGAAGCAAGATTGCCATTGTCACTTGAGTTTCCTTCATTTGATTTATCTCAATAGCTGGAATTGGAAGACATGGATCAAAGGTAAATTAGAATGGCAAAATTTGTGTGACTAGAGGAAAATAGAAATACCGCCATGATTAGGATGGAACCATATCATGGGTCAACTAAACATTGGTTTGACAAAAAAGCTAAAGGTCAAACATTCAATGTTGGAGATTTTTTAAAACTTGGATTCATATCGAGATAAGCTGTGGGAGACACTCCAAATTTGATGTTATTTGGATTGGATCATACATCATCACCACTTGTAAGGAGGATAACACATTTGATTTTCTAATCTTTATGGGAATGTGTTTCAAATCCTAGTCAATGGGATTCATCTCAAACCCTCTCGTTAAGATTTTTCATTACATCTTGTATATATTAGCTTAGGATTTAAATTCCTCCAAGTGATTTTAGCACATTGCTTTGTTGGTAGTGTAGGTTTCTTTCCCTAAGTTCTTTGCACGTCTTATTGCTTGGAGATGTTCTTGTCCATAGTCTTCATCATGTTCTTCAAGAGCTTGTTGAAGGAGAGAGGTTCAAAATATCAAGGATTATATGTAGTCACCTCAGAGAATCAAATACAAAGCAACTAAATCAGATTTAATAAATGTTAGGATGATTCCATGCCCAATGGATGCTAAGGCTACTGATAATCTCATCTAGCAGGAAGATGGCCCTTACAAGTCACCAAAAATGTTATCTATTTTAGCACCCCTAACAAAAATAGAGCAAATTGGTTTACCACGGAAGTGTTTAAGTATGTCACAGATTGAAAGGCAATGTCTTGGCTAAGGAGTGAATGCCACAAAATGAAGGATGTGCTCTATTGAAACTATGGGAAAAGGAGAATATTGTTAGGGTATAGGTCATGCCATGGAAGGTTAGAAGGTGGTCGCAGATGTTTCAAAATCCATGATACACTAAGGATTGAAAACCGTGGGTTGAAGTAAATTAAGTAGATTGTAGATTGAAGGAAAGGTAGTCTATGAATGTGGATAAAGATGTGGAGGTAAAAATCCATGTGGAACTAAAAATAAAAGTCACGTAACACGTAGAACAATAATTTTCCATCGATTGATAAAATGAACATGAATTTCAAATTTGATGATTTTCTCTTTGCAAATCTGACATTATTTGAAGACATATTCACCTTCTTCACACAACAAAATCATATTTCATGAATTTAATGGAGGGTGGGTGAAGTAAAGGAAAAATCCCCAAACATGTAAAAGGTATACTCAAGAAGTTTCAACGACCAGAATTAAATGTAGTATGGGTGTTGTTCATGTTATCCAAAATAAGCCCCCTTCTTATTTTTGACTAACTTTCTTTCATTCCTTCCTTCCTTGTGTCTCAATCAAATTTTTCCACTTTTTAGGAACTCAAAATTATCTGGAAATGACTTCATTAGATAGAGCATTTTCTCACCTTTCTAGAAAGGTAAAATTTTCCTTCTAACTCCTTATATTTTGCAAGTTATAGTTCGGTGGAGCTTTTGAGGGAAATTTTCCTAGGAAGTCCCGGGGATCGAATGAGGAGGTGCCATGTGGCGGCGGAGGTCGACTAGTGGGGAAAGTTGAAAAAATTTCCAAAGGGCTCGGCGGGGGTGCAAAGAAATTTTTTTGCTCGAAGGTCCATGAATGAATGAAAACGTGCCACGTGTCCATGGAACTGGTGGGAGTCAGAGAGGCAGAGTAAACCTTGTCTTTTTGCCAAAATTTGTAAAGGGTGCAAGGGAAAAAAATTGGCCCGCAGGCCCGCCAAGGAGAAATGAAAGTTTTGATAGAAGCCCCATGGACCAATAGGAAGAGCCATGTGTCTGTTCTAGGAAGAGGTCGGGGGCACGGGGAGAATTTAGCAATTTTTCCAAAGTGGTCGTGCCACAAATGAAAATGTTGGAGCATGCCCCCATGGGTGAATAGGAGGATGCCACGTGGCGGTGGAATGGCGGGTCAACGGAGGCATTTTGGAATTCTTTTTTTAAAGTTCAAAAAAGCGTAAAATGGCCGTTTGAACCCACAGAACAATGGGAAAGTACCACGTGGCATCAGAGCGGTGGGAGGGTAGAGTTTTGGGGAATTTTTTTCCAAATTCAAAAAAGGGGAAAAATTTTAGGTTTTGGCCCGCCGACCTAATTTTTGCCCCTGTTTTTCCCTAAATCTTCAAAGGGGCATATCTTTCGATCCAGAGCTCGGTTTTCCTCGATTTTTGTGTCATTAGAAATCTATTGAAGTCCTCTACATGATGGAATCTTAAATTTTTTTTTTTGGTGGATTTTAGTGAGAGAAAATGAAGAAATTCCTTTGGCATGGGGAAAAGAGTAGAACCGACATTCAACCACCATTTTTAATGTAGTATGGCTTCCATTCTTCTCCAACATGGTCAAAAATCTTGGGAATGAAATTTTAAGGGTACCCATGCCTTTTTGATGGATCTAGTTAGTGGTTGAATGATTCCTTTCATTTTCCCATGTTTCTCCTTCCTGAGCTCGGGTTTTCATTGTTAAAAGCTAGATTTGGCTCATTTGTAAAGGGTTGGACATTTTTATGATCTGTAGGCTCCCTCCTTCACCCTGACAAGTGAATTTGTGGAATATCAGACCTCTTTTAGGAATGCAACATTTTTTCTACCTCCTTGCTATTGTAATGCACTATATTAAAAATGGAAATGACAATGCAAGCTCTGTGAATGAATTTTCAATCATTTCTTGTGTTGTTTGCTCTATACTGATCCTTCATTAGAATTTTAGCAATTTGTGTATGATTTGTGTTCCATTTTTATAATCTGTGTCAATCTGTAGAAATAGATGTTCACCACTCCTTTGGTGTATCACCTTGTTAGTTTAGTTTTATCTTATTTTCTCTCTTCTATCCTTGTCTCCTTGGCAAAATTAGAGTAGGATTTTGAGTTAAACCTCTACAAATTTCATGCATACATCTAATCAGAGGAGTAGAGGAACTAGCCTTTAATCTAGAGAGTATTTTCCCATTTTTGCAAGTCCCACACTTGGGGAAAAGATTCCATGTTGTGCAATCACACTAAATGACCCAATTCTCACCTGTAGATCTGAAGGTCATTTAGGGGGTGCTGTTGATTTACACCAATAGTTCCTTCTTCAACAAGAAAATTTACGTAAGGAGGATGAATTTATAGAGATAATCAAATATTTTCAGAGAATTAAATGAAGTTGGTCAACTGGTGGAAGGAGAATTCAAATTTTCCCTCTCTTTCTTCTCTTCTCCTTCTTTCATTTTTCTATATATTGTAAAGTGATGCCTTGTTTTAATGTTGGATACTTTGGGAATACAATAGTGTCACTTTTATGATGCACAATTGTTATAAGCATTTCATGCCTTGAGCTAGGTTCTCAGTAAATATTTTGTATCTTTCTCTTATACTTTGTGATGATCTCAGTGCATGCTATTTTAGAAATTAAAAAAATGTAACTCATCTAGGCTTTAGCTAGGGTTTTATTGCACTTCATCGTCTCTCATTCATTCATAGGAGTGGTGTATGCATTGTTTCATAATCAGTGTCTATTGTGCATCGTGAAAGTGGAATAGTGAACATGATTTTGATCTTTGGCTTTTGTTCTAGCCCTCTTCAACATTGTTTTCTTTCATTTTATATCTTTCTTAAGTATTGATCCCCTTAATTTTGGTTATATTACCTCTATTAGAACAGGTTTATTTTTGCATTTCTTTCTCACCTTGGTCCCTTGGAAAGTTAGAGTGGAGTTAGATAGTTGAATCTCAATTCCAAGGAGTAGTTTAGCATTAGGAGTAAGTAATGTAAGTCGACCTTCTCCTGAGAGATCTATCTCAGCTTCAATTCTTACAACTTGGAGATAGTCCCATGTTTCCTCATAAATATTGGTCACTCACGATCATATCTAGGGTGCAATTTTGATCTCCAACTGTATGAAAATAGCAATATATAAATAGAAAATAAAAACAAAGAAAAGAGTAAACCTTATTTTTTACGGAGAGTACTCTCAACACCATTGTCGTTGAGATGTGTTGAAATTTATATTGAGCTAGTTAGAAGTACTTGGGGTGATCAATCCCCAAGTGGAATGTGCTAAAGGAGAATAAAAAGAAGTGAAAATACACCCCACATTGTGAAGAGAACTATATGAGTATTTTTCCAATGTCTCTACATCCCTCCATAATAAATGAGTAACAATATTTCAAACTTATAAGGATATTTTCCACCTCGCTACTTCCCAAGACCCATGAATAAGTGACACCGCAAATTATCACAAGCCCAATTAATTTGAAAATGATGACACAATATACTAAGGCAAAGATAGCTTACACGCACCCTTAGTGCCACTATAGTATAACATGTACCATGAAATTTTTTATTGAACTTGAGTTAAAATTCATTTTATGTTACTTGAGAAACTATAACAAATAATAATTTTATTTATTATTCCCAAGACAAATGTGTATGGAATGGGCCATAGTGTCCACATGATATGGTCCCTAATGTACGGTTTGGTCCATGTGTATTTCCTAACCCAATTCTATTTTTGAGCCATTATTAGAACCTTTGCAATGTCTCATTTTGTACCTATTATTTTTCCCTAGTTCTGATTTTTTTGTGAGGATGAAATATCATTTGATGGTTTTTCCCCTTGTTTGAGGCATGTGAGATAGAGTAATGTGAATGCGGCCCAAACAAGAAGACCTATAACTAATGTGTAATTATGTTGTAGGATTATTTTAGGGGAAAATGGGAGTTTGCATGGTGTATACCATGACATATACACAATATTAGAATAGAAAATCTAGCAAATTGTTAGTGACAAACAATAGAAAAACAAGACAATAGATGTAAGTAAAAGCATGTAAAGACACACAAGTATAATAGTCATGGAAAAATATATGCCACATACATGTGGCATCACTCAAGATGTCACAAGAAAATAGAGGCACTCAAGGCCAAAAATCATAAATCAAGTAATATAGGGAATTTTCCACAAAAATTGAAAGCATGGATCAAACATGTAAACCAAGAAACACGAAAGAGGTGAAAATGGTCTTTATTTAGAAATGACCTATAGAATAGATACTATACATGAAGCACCAATTATAGTATTAGCGAAATAAAGAGTATGAAATGATGTATGTATGGAGTAAATAAGGTAAAACGAAGTAAATTAGTAAATATTGGAATGATAGCACCTCTATGTAATAAATTGTAAAGTGGACGCCCTCGGTTGCCACAGAATAACTAGTAAACTCGTAGTGTCAATAATCTCACATCATTTTACAATTTGTGTGTAGCCTATAGTTATTTTAGTGTACCACATGAATGCACGTGTATAGAAAAATAATATAGCATATTGTGTATCAAGCTAACATGATAAGTAAATTGCTACATGAAAATTATAAGCGCACAATATAAACAACTAAGCAAGATCAATGCAATTGTTTTTGAATTTTTAGCATATTTCAAATTTACTAGATTTTAGGCCCCAAGGCATAGATAAAATCCTATTCTCTCAAGATAAGTAAGGGTGATCTAAAAATGCCCCCAATGAGAGCTATATATATATATATATATATATATATATATATATATATATATATATATATATATATATATATATATATACACATATACATCTACATCTATATCTACATATATATGTATATGTAGATGTATATGTATACAATGTGTGTGTGTGTGTGTGTGTGCGCGCGTGTGTGTGTGTGTGTGCAAAGTGAGTTTTAGGTGTGTAAATCCCTCAATAGTCAAGTTGAAACTATAAATATTAGGAAATAAGGGATAAATTGGATGCCCCCAATGTGATTAGAATGGGAATTATCCAATGAGTATGTTGGGAAAGGGTCCATTATCTGTCATTACAATCAAGGAAGCATGTGAACATGAATCAATAGATGAGTGTAATGTGAGAATGAATTCATGAGTGTGTGTAGGGAATTTATGTCCCGAGTAAAGGTGGTGTATAAGGTGAAAGATATCTATTAGAAGAACAAGTTGTGCATTTTGTAGTTTGAAACTTGTGTGATAACCTAGTCCTATGTGGTAGACTATGAGACCTAGATATACACCGAGTGTGTGTGATGGGAGATGAAGGTCAAAGAGACCTATGCAGGATAGTAGACGGTGGTAAAATTGTGGTACTATCAATAGAAGTGTGTGAAAAAACTATAAAAATAACATCACTAATTTTAGGAGTAATTTTGATAGCAGGTGGACTAGGAGTAATGATAATTAGAGAAAGAGGTGCATTAGTGGTAGGGACATGCAAATCTTGATATTTGATAGGTAACCGGTATGAGGTGGGATACCTTGAATAGTGATGACCTAATACTCATGTATGATTTTTTCACATTATTGTACAACATGGAATAGCTCTAGTGGCCTTAAGCCAAAGAAGACCTAAGATCATGTCACAATGATTTATTCTAAAGGTGATAACATATGGCATGGAGATAGTAATAGACCAAACTATGATGAGAAGAGTTATACACCCATAAGAGGTAGGATACTTGTGCTTGATTTGAGATAATGGAAATCCAATAACACGTAAGAGGGGAAGTAAACATGTGTTATGTTTGAAAGTAGGATTGATCATGACATTATTGAGAGCTTGATTGTTAATGGATGTAATAATGTGAAGCCTGAAAGATGTGAAAGAAGATGAAAATCCACATTAGTAAAAACAACATATGGTGGTAAAGTAGTAGTAGTACCAAAAAGTAATTCTAGAGGATTATTAGTAGATTTGAGAGGTGGAACTATGTGGTAAGCATGATTATCAATTTCCTTATATGTATCCTTGTCATTCTTAGAAAGTGGGTATTTGAATATCTTAAGCTTATCAATATCATTTATAGGGTTGGGTATGGGAGGCTCATACCATTCAATTACATCCAATTAAGTCTTACGTCACATGTTTAAGTTTAAATCATTAATTAGTGTATTTTCCATTACAACAAGATTAATCACAATATTATTTTTCATCAAATTTGTTTCCTTTAGGATAAATAGAATCCAACTTCAGAGGTGGAGAAAGAGAGACACAGCTTACTATCAAGGAGCTATTGTAACACTTTGCTTGAGGTGGGATTAGCAATTTAGTAAAATTTCATTGAGGAGGTTGGATTTAGAGCTTCATCACTTAGGCCACTACATTAACAAAGTGGATTTATCCTTGACTTAGGGCTTAGTAGGTCTTCTATTGAAGGTAGATTTACTTGGGAATTTGGCATTAGATTAAATAAAAGCATGATCATGATATTTGATTTTTCCCGTGGAAATTATCTTTCCTTCATTATCTTTTAGGATATGACATAACATAGCAAATGAACAAAACGTATTGAACATGACTAACTCTTAGATAAGAGGAAAAATACTTTCTAGAAATATATATTGTAATTCAGAATCGTCTAGGATATTTTCCATTTTAGTAAGATTAGTCTAATAACACATAACATAGTCACTCATGTGCTCATTGGGGCCTTTTTTATTTTTATCCATTTGTGCATAAGTTATTTTAGTTCTAATATTAATAGAAAAATGTGCTAAAAACTGATTTTCTAATGGAGTAAAAGATCATACAGAATAAAGAGGAAAATCATCAAACCATTGTAATGTATAATCTTGTAAACTTATTGGAAACAATTTCGTCAACAATATATCATTGAAAGCATAATATAAGAAAGAAACGTGAAATGATCTAATATTTTCTTTCGGATCTTCTTTACCAAAGTGAAAATATGAAGCTTAGGTGAAATAAAAACATGGGAAAGAGAAAAGAGGAAACCTTAGGTGCAAGAGGAATGTGTAGAGGAAGTGAAGAATCAATAGAAGAACTCATGTAGAAGTACCTTGTTGTAATTGAATAACTTGGTATTTTAGTTTGCCCACCAAGAAATCTAAGGCATGGGTTCCAAGAAGAAACAGATTAAATATGAGAGATAAGAGGAGAATAAAAATGAGTGATAGACATAGGAATAGAAACATTGAGACTAGATGCCCCCATGGAGGTGTGGGGAGAAGAAACATGAATGGAAGATGTAGGTACCATGGAGGTGAAAAGAGTAGAAATGGGAGTGGTAGAATCCTGGAGCTGTTTTGATTCCTCACGAGTGGCATATAAGAAGAGATCAAGATCTTGAGGGTTGGAAACTATGTATTGAGGTAGATCATTTGAAATTTTAGTAGTAAATGTATGAGGAGGAGCCTCAACCATGATGAAGAATTGTGAGAAACCCTAGAAAATATAGATTGGATGTAAAATATATAGTGTGGGTTCACCAAATGATTTAACTTAAATTGGTTAATATCTAGGGGTAGTAATTGATGGTATATCATCCTACTAAATTAGTTTGCAAATCTAATTGTAGAAATATCAAGATAAATCATCAAGAAATTATAAACAATGATGAATAATGATAGACAATGAAACAAATCACTTACAATGAGAGAGAGAGAGAAGGTGACTTAAATGATCTCATGATTTATGTGATGAACTAGGCTTGTTTGATGACTGAAATAATCTATAAATGACCTAACAAATCCTTGTTGTTGAAACTATGTCGCAAACTACTTGTATGGACCAAAGTAGATGGCACGGGCCAAAGTGTACCCCCATTATGGCCCTTTTTGTACACTCTTTTCCTTTTATTATCTCTTCTCATAATATTTTATACATTTTTATTCTCTTATGATCTAATCCTATACATAACTTGGATCTCGAACACTTTACGATGCTCACTATGTAGCTGATTGAACCTTCAAAACCTTAGGTAGCCAACAAGTCCTTCAAAACAAACATTAGGTGGGTTATGGACACCCCGTGCACCGCCGATGTCACCACTACTTTGAAGAGGATCAAGCCATGCATTTTTCTTTCCTAGTGTTGGCATATGAAATTTCATTACATTTTATATGACAACCCCATTGAAATTTTTTCCTCTTTTTGGTCAAATTGGTCAAAATAGGGTAAATTTTCAATTTTTCCAAAATTACTCATTTTCAAATATCATCTTTTGGGAAGGGATTCGAGAGCCTCACAAAATTTCATAATTATTTTTATAGTAAATGGAAATGTTTTGGAGACTTATCTATGATGGTATGACTTAGCAAGCATTCTAGGAGATTTTGGATGGTCTTGGGAAGGGTTTCTTCGTATGTAATTTTTACAAAAGTTAATGTGCATGCTTCATTGAAGATTAAACTTTAGAAGAGGGTATCATGAGCCTCATGAAGCTTTGGTATATCATATCCCAAGAACTAGAAATCTTATGGATCCTACTTCATGATGGAATAAGTGTGATAAAATTTTGGGAACGTAGAAAGTAGAAATCCTTTCGACACTCGACATAAGGTGGTCTTTTCACACTTGATTTTTGCATGAAATATTTTGGGAACCTCAAGTGGAGTTGGGACCCTAAAAAATCTCAAGTGATGGTATATTTAATTCTCTTCATGACCCATAAGTTGGTTTATCTCACTCTTGTTGAAAATTATTCTTATAACTTGGCTCACTCGCACACCGCCTAGGAAAAATAAAGCTATCAGAAAAATTTGATGAAGAAATATTTTTAATCCTTATAAATCAGATCATTAGATTAATTTCCCTATTTCCATGAAAATTCATATATTATATGGGAAAATTTCATTACGGTTTGACTCTAGGGCAAAGGAAACACATCGAGATGCAACACAGAGGTTCAAACCATGCTTTGAAGCCCAAATTGGTCACATTGGCACACTTTTGGTGTCCCTTTACACTTTTACACACTTTTAAGATGAAATTTCACCCTTTGTGCACTTTTGAGGTGTAATTTCACCCCAAAAGTGAATCCTTTTCCTATTTTTGGGATTTTTAATGTGGTGTAAGTCAAACCAAGGTGCAAACATGTGAAAGGAACACATATGTGCATGTGCATGTCATTTTCCCTCTTCATCCTCACCCTTGGTGCACTTTTCCACCCTCCTTGAACAAAAATCACACTTCTAAGGTGTAATTTCACACCAAAATTTTTCCAAATTGTAATTCCATTTCTCCATCTTGCACTCCTCCACTCTCCCACTTTCCCATGTACACCCCCTTCTTCATCTCCACCATATAAAGTCACTAATCCTTTCTCACACTTCATAAAAACATAAATAAATATCATAAATTAATTTAAGGATGCCATTAATTTTTTTTTAATCTGATTCATCCTCTCCAAACACCAAGAAACTCTCCTTTGTGCCTTAGGTGTCAAGATCTTGTTTTCCCCATATCTCTTGATTCATAGATTTATTTTCCCTCAAATTTGGACCAAATATACCTCATGATTGTGCCTTAAATGAGATTTATTATTCATATAACATGATAATCCCTTTCAAGATTTATTTGGGATTGGTTTTTCAATAAAACATTTCCTTTACACACCAAAAACTCAAAATTTGAAAGTGAGATTGCACTCGATTCACATGGAGGAATCATACCAAGATTTGGGAATTAATTTTAATCATAAAAGGAATAATTTTGAGCTATCATACATGATCTAAAGTGGAATAAATATCATGATATGAAAAAAAAATCTTTCATCTCCAAAACCCTTACAAAACCCCATACCCATTAAAATTTGATTCGACTTGTTCTCCCAAACTCCACAAGAGAACCTCACAAAAATTGAAGCATCTACGAGATTTTTCTACGAGGATAAATATGTAACCCCATGAAAATTAAGATGCTACACTCCAATAGTGATGTGAATGCTCCAAGTAATCAGCAAGAATCAAACAATAATGGAAAATCATGCATAAGGCAAAAATGGTCTAGCATTCTCATAGATTAAGAAAAAGGTACATATAGGAGTGTTGTGTAACTCGCATGCTTGTAAAATAATTCCCTTCATGAGGAAAAGAGGAGTTATGATTCAAAATAAGGAATGTACCTCTTATGATGTCACTTATGCATATGACAATGACAGACTCTATGATGGAATCTGCGACAGGTCATATAACTCCTAAGACCTATGATCTCACTAAGAGAGATGATTCACCATGTGAATTGGACAAGAAAATCAAGTGATGATGAGGAAAGTCACACACACCAACACTCCCTTCATCGAAGCTGAGGTAGAGGTCATGGAAAGTCAGAATAGAAAGAGAACTCCCCTAGACAACAAAGAAAGATTTGTTAAGAGAACTCCCTTAAAAGTTACCCATGTTCGAGAAAACATCTATAAAAAGACGAAGAGGAGAAGAAGGAATATAAACCTTGAAGAATATGGGCGGCTGCAGTATACCTCACCCCAAGAAGAGATCGTAAGTGAAGAAGTTTTATCACCAAATAATAACACCCTCTAATTTTTCATGTATGTGTGGATGAGAAATAAGTTTTTAGGTAATATGGGATTGTCTCTCAAGTTTTGGGACTTTCTACTTGAGAAAAACTCCAAAGAAGTATGGTTCCTCTACCTAATCCTAATGCTAAACTACTCTTAAGGAAGGAAATATAGTTATCTACTCCTATTTTATGATTCCAAGGGACCAGGGGGAGAGAAATATGCGTGAAAATGAAATCGTAAAATAAAAGGTGGTGCTAGCACTAAGAAAAGGGTGTAGAGAGATACTTTAAAATGAGGGAAAATGGAAGAAAAATGAGGAAGGAGAGGGTAGACATAAGTGCAACAGATCTAAAACAACATTCAATCCATCATTTCCGTACAACACAATAGATTCTAACCCCGCAAGGATAACATAATATGCACAATATACTTGCAAATGCAATGAAAGGAAAGGGAAATGCAATAAAAAACAAGATAGGATAGATCAATATCTCCAAAACAAGTATTTTATTGTGTCAAATATGCACAATTTATTACATTGAAGGATAAAAGGCAAAGATCACCATGCAAGATGTCCAAATCTAAGGCATGTAACTAAAAGGAGAACACTTATGTAGCACTTGTGTGATGCCCGGCATTCCCAAAATGTCCAATCCTAAAAAAGAGCATCACTTTACATTATATAGAAAATGAGAAAGAGAGAGAAGAGGGAAAATAGAGGGAACTCTAATTCCTCCTTCCACCCACTAATAACATGCATTAATTCTCTAAAAATTAGTATGGGCACTGTATGCACCCAAAATTATATTGTTCTATATTGTTGGAATGGTAAAATCTAAAATGATGATAAAAAAATATTCCAAGGTAAAAATGAGGTCTAGATCCTTCCCTCTATTCTTTGCATCCCTCCTTTGACTCAAATCAACCCTTCATTTTGTCTGCAAAATTTAATTTTTCTTGTAAGACCACTTTTTATCTTTTTCTTTGTCCTGATTAGTGGTTGTGTAATTTCCAGTGATAGTTTCTTAGCTACCCCTCTACATTGACCGACAGTCCTTTCAATTAAATTTAGATACTTAAAACGTGCATTTTTCGACACACATTTGGATTTTGGGAGTGATTTTCTCACTTGTTTCTCAACCGTTTTTCCTATTTTTTGACTCATTGGAATCATATTGATTTTATATTCCTCTTTGGATATGTTTAGAATGTTGACTACCTCTTATTTTTATGATTTTTCACTTCTTCTTTGACACATGTAATTGACTTCTTCTTTCCCAGATTTTATAAAAGCCAAACTTTTACCCGTATGGTGGTATGATTTTTCATAATCTTAAGTCTAAGTTATGCTGCTGAAATTTTGAGAGGAACCACATAGACAAATAGCTCTTTTCTCTTTTCTTTCCTACCATTTACTTTTAGTCATTTCTTGCACCAATCTAGCCATAGCTAGTATTTTGTTTTCTTTATTGTCATCTAGCATCTCGTGCATTCTCAAATCAATTGAATTTCATCTTTGGAAGAAGATACAAAGCTGAGGAGACAAAAAGCACATCTCATCTTTGGCAAGCTACCATAATACAATATTACCTAGGTTGGGGTTGTACTTCAATTCTTTAAATCTTTAATTAATTTGTATTTTTAGAATAGAAATAATGCATTTGTGTTGAGTTGGTAAAAGCTGTACTAGCGAGAAGATCTCATCCCTTCTGAATGTATTTATCTTATTTCTAGTATTCTTTTTCAAAATATTTCTTATATCTTCCCTTGATAACTTCTTCTTGGCTTATCCCTATGGATCTGCCTAGGAAATTAGATGGAGGAAGAAGCGAAGAAATCCTAGCACATCTTTCATTTATTTTGTCTGGTTTAGATTTACTACAATAGGAAAGCTCATATGGAAAATAGGAAATTACTTCGAGAAGATTTTCCCTTTCAAAAAACTTGATGCAAAAGATTTTTCCAAAATAAATTTATTTTATTATTTAGATTAATAATGTTTGAATACATTATTTTAGAATTAAATTTTTAGACAACCTTGCAATGAGAGGAATAACCACACACGACTATTCTTTGTTTTTAGTTTATTTTATTATAAGTAGTGTTTTATTCTAATAAGTTTGATGTGTCTATAGAATATTTTATTTATTTGTTTCATTTAAACTATGAAAAATACAAAAAGATGTTGGTTAATTACTTAGTTTTATTTTAATTCATTTCTTATTCAAAAAAATAGAACATATGGTGTTTCATTTCATTTTATTTAATTAATTGGAAATGGATTTGGTTAATTAAAACATTAAACACACTTGTCCTTTATTTATACTAAATTTTATTTATTTATTTATCCAATTATAAATTTCAATTTAGTTTAGAAAAAAATAAAAACAAATAATTAAACAATCTATAACTTACGCTACTTGTACATAGTATTTAATTCCCCTTTGGTCAATTCAAATACTAGGAACTCACACTACTTGATCTTAGTCCCTAATTCTCCTATAGTTACCAATCAGCATTCCTATAATCTTGCACATTTTGGTTGTCCCAACACGACCTCAAGAGGTCGAGTGCATCTAGAATCACGTTTTGATTCTCAGGCATACAAAATTGGTGAACCCGACGTGAAGGACTAGTTCCTTCTTATTTCATTTTCTTTCATTGTTATTACCTCACCTTTCCATTTCTTCCCCTATTTTGGTAGGTATTTTATACTTCCTAAAATATGTCTGGTAGAGAGTTTGGTGGGCCATTTGGATTTGATAGATATTACACCAATGTTCAACCACAACAATCCCCTTCCCTTTCCGGATGGGCTGACAACTACACCAACAACATACAAGCCTCCCCTAGCTATGTTTCAAACCCCACTAGTTATGTGAGGATAGAGGAGGTTGATCAACCTTTAAACATGCAATACAGTCAACCCAATTCAAACAACATGGTTTTTTAAGTGGAACAAATCCTTACCCTAGAGTCTTGTCAAGACCTCACATTACCATGCAATCAATAGAAGATGACATTTT